>CM038141.1:273045722-273595750 GCA_021437245.1 Aegilops speltoides
CAAGGATGTGCGAAGGCTTGCCGCTGCGCTGTTGCCTCGAGAGGTTCATCTCTAAGTTCTGCTGAGTGTGCCCTGCCATTTTTCAAAATTTTGAAAAGGCAGGTCCAATGAAATGGACTCGAAGCGGAGGCTGCGCCGCAGACTCAAGAGATACCTATCCTCAACTCCAACACTTGTCGCACCTAGACCACAAGAGAAGTTGCTGCTATATCTGGCGGCAACCAATCAAGTGGTTAGTGCTGCGTTAGTAGCAGAGAGGGAGGTGGATGATGAGCCAGCGACCGCGGCAAGCGAGTGCACCGACAAGCAGGGGGGGTTCCCCGACAAGTTCTGGCTCCGGCAAGGATGGATCTGTGCAGCCACAAGAAGAGAAAGTTGGTTACTGGTGGCTACTTTCCGGCAGAGCTTCCCGAAGCTGCCGCCAAGAAGGTCCCCAGGATCAACACAGAAAGTGCTGAGGAGCAGTCTGCTCCGACAAGCCCTAGGGTTTGTTTCATTGAAGCAGACGCTCCCGACAAGCTGTGTCCATACACGCTTGCCGGGGAGTATCACGCTCCGGCAGGATTCCAGATTCTTGCCGTAGAAGCGGATGTTCCCGCAGCAGTATATTGCGCCTTTAGTCCTCGTTGTCGGAGCTTGATAACGATGTGGACTAGGTGTCATTTAAAGAAGCATAGCCTTGCCGGAACGCAGAAGACAGAAAAGCTAAGTTGCCAAAGTTTGAGCACAGTCAGTTTTTAAATTTTTAAGTTATATTCCTTGAACGACCATGCCTTGTATGGAAATCCTGTGCGCGGAGGAACCGGCTCGTGGTTAAGTTGCGCCCTTACTTTGTTTTGAGTCCGCTCAACAATAAAAGCGTGCTGCAACTAGCCCCGACAAAGTTTCTTGCCGGAGGAACACCGCCAACAGGCTGCTGATGTTCCAAGACTCAAGCCAAGCAAGCGTGTTAGCTACCGCAAGTTCCCTAAAAGCGTAGGGTAAAGACATACAAGGACTGGAACTGAATAAAGGAGATAACATAGCCAGTATTGCCCAGGACAAAGTTATATTTCGAAAGTAACTTGTTACGGCACTGACTAAGTTGTTCTCATAACTAAATAACAGTGACAAGGAGGGAGAAGAAGGGCGCGCCGGCACCTGGGCCCCGGCAAGCCAGTGTTGCTGGGGGCTGCAAGCACCAAGATTCATCCGCGGCAAGCCAGAGTTGCCGGGGGCTGCGATATCAGATAAGTCTTTCGTCCCTCGTCATGCATCCTCTTATGGACTGGGGAATGTGAAACCGTGTTTCTTCCCGAAAACTGTCGTGCCTTGTATGGAAAACCTGTGCGCGGAGGAACCGGCTCGTGGCTAAGTTGCGCCCTTACTTTGTTTCGAGTCCACTCAACAATAAAAGCGTGCTGCAACTAGCCCCGACGAGGTTTCTTGCCGGAGGCAACACCGCCAGCAGGCTGCTGATGTTCCGCACTCAGCGCTCGCGGCAAGCGTGTTAGCGCCGGCAAGTTCCCTAAAAGCATAGGGTAAAAACATACAAGGGATGAGACGGGGAGGCGGCAGGGCCTGTTGCCGGGAGATGAAACGTCTGTCCAAGGGATACCAAGGATTTGCTCCTTGGCGTGGGTTCAACCCGCGAGACAAATAACCCGGCAAGCATCCCGTTTTCATTAAAAAACATCTCACTCCAGCACAGTCCATAGAGGATGAAAAACATGAAAGAGAGGATTACAAGTTTTAGATGCAGCTAAGGCCCGAAGGCTTACAAATTAAAAAGATAAGATGCCCGTAATCCCTTTTCTGTCCCTCTCTTCAGGAGGTAGGCAAAGGAGGCGAAAAGGGCAAAAGGGGCGCCTAGGCGAGCTACGGGTGCCAGAAGACACCAAGAGAACATCCCGGGAGCCTCCGGAGGCTGGATGGTGATGGCGGTGCCGGAAGCGGGGCTCAAAGACGGGGCGGCAGGGCGTCAGCACGCTGTCGAGGGCACTACGCCCTCGTACTCCGACTTGACGGCCTTGTCGCCAGCCCTCTTCCTCTTCCGCAGCCTCCCTACGCCAGCCGCCCAAGGAGACGACCCCGGGGAGTTCAAGGAGCCGGCGACGCGGATGATGGGGTCGCCGGTGACGCACGAAGCGGCGCCCGACACCTAGTCGGGCCCGCCGTCCCGCCGCCCGCTTCCCTCGTCGTCGCTGTCGCTCTCCTCCTCGTCACTCTCGCTCGAGGGGAATCTTCGCTGTCGGAGGAGCTGTCCACGCAGCACTTCGCCCGAGTGCCGGAGTCCCCGAAGACATTGACGGAGAGAAGGTCGCCCTCCATTAACTTAAAATGGAGGGTAAACCCCGCCGTCAAGCTGTGGATACGGGCGAACGTCTTCCACCCACGATCAAGATACATCACATTAGGGGCTGGGAATACAATGCGGACTCGTGTGTCGCTGATTCCGCAGCCCCTCATGTGGAATCTCAGTGTCTCGGGCGGGTCCAACTCCATCGCGCTCGCAAACGGAGCTGGGAGCCGGAGGCGGCGGCGAGGCGCCCGGTGCAGCCTGACGAAGAACTCGCAAGGGTCCTCCCCCGTATGGAACGCTGTGGGGAGAGGAACCGCCGGCAGAGGCAGAGCCAGCGTGCCGCCCCGTCCGCCTCTTCCCCGAACGCTTCGACCTCGTCCTCGACCTCGTCCACGACCTCGCCCCCTCCCTCTTCCCCTTGTGGCTGGCTCTGCCACCACGGGCGCGAGATAGGGAGAGGTGCGCTGTCTGGTGGCGACCCTCGCCGCCACCGATGAAGAGCCAGGGTTCCCTCTCTCCATGGCGAATGAGAGAAAGGAGAGCGGAAGCTGAAGAAAGGAGGAGATGAGAGAGTGCGGGCTTCTGCGCTCCCCTTCCGCTCTTTTTAAGGAGTGTAGGAACGAAGAAGGGGAGAGTGTCTAGAGGGGGGGTGATTAGACTACTCGACAAGATAAAAATTATGCCTTTTGACAAAGACAAGTTTTTGGCAGATTTTCCATATCACACAAGTCAAGTAGCATACTACACATGCAATTCTAGAGTATGGGCAGCGGAAAGTAAATTGCACAAGTAGTAAAGAGAAGTGGAGAAGATCAAACGCAATTTGGAGACACGGAGATTTTTCTCGTGGTTCCGATAGGTGGTGCTATCGTCAATCCACGTTGATGGAGACTTCAACCCATGGAGGGTAACGGCTGCGAGAGTCCACGGAGGGCTCCACCCACGAAGGGTCCACGAAGAAGCAACCTTGTCTATGCCATCATGGCTCACGCCCACGGAGGGCTAGCCTTACTCGGGTAGATCTTCACGAAGTAGGCGATCTCCTTGCCCTTACAAACTTCTTGGTTCAACTCCACATCTCGACGGAGGCTCCCAAGCGACACCTAACCAATCTAGGAGGCACCACCTCCAAAAGGTAATAGATGGTGTTGGTGATGATGAACTCCTTGCTCTTGAGCTTCAAATGATAATCTCCCCAACACTCAACTCTCCTCACTAATTTGGCTGTGGTGGAAGAAAGGATTGAGTGGAAAGCAACTTGGGAAGGCTAGAGATCAAGCTTCATATGGTGGGAGTGGAGCAACTTGATCTCAACACAAGGGTAGGTAGTTTTCTTCTCGGAAATGTAAGGTAGGAGTGGTAGTTCTTTCGATGGCTCTCTCCACGAATGAAGAGGGGTGGAGGGTATTTATAGCCTCCACACAAAATCCAACTGCTACACACATTTGACCAATCTCGGTCGACCGAAGTTGACAACTCGGTGAGACCGAAAGTTCAAATCATGTGAACGTTGGGATTTTCGTGGGACCGAAAATACAATCTCGGTTAGTCCGATTCGTCTAAAGACAAGAGCTTGCCAATCTCGGTGGGACCGACTTCATCATCTCGGTGACACCGATTTGATGATGTAGGTTCTGAAGCTTGGCAACTCAAGTTTCGGTGAGACCGAGTTCAGAATCGGAAAATCCGAGATTTCTAGGGTTTGGCTTTGTGGCTGAGGTGGTTCATCTCGGTGTGACTGAGTTTGGAAAATCGGTGGGACCGAGATTACTTATGAGTGTATAATGGAAGTGAAAGTTGCTGATAGTTTAGGAGATGTATCACTAAGCACTTTGAGCAACCAGATCATTATCATAACCTCATCCCCTTTTAATAGTATTGGCTTTCCTATGGACTCAATGTGATCTTGGATCACTAAACCAAAATGGAGTCTTGAGCTTTTGCCAATGCTTGCCTTTGCATTTTAGGGGTCCACCTCTTCAGTTCTTTTGCCATGCCAATGTGATTGAATTTCCTGAAACATACTTGATAAAAGCATTAGTCCAACCACAAAGTATGTTGTCATTAATTACCAAAACCACCCAGGGAACAAATGTGCTTTCAATCTCCCCTTTTGGTAATTGATGGCAACACACAAAACAAGACATCAAAGCTATCGAAAGAAAGATGAATTATCACGAAAGCTTTGACAAACATGTAGTACACAGACTCCCCCTACAAGTGTGCAAGATTTTCATAATTTATGGTTTTGGACTACCACAAGCACACAAGAGAGAAAGGCAAGATGTGCTACATGCAGCTTGGCTATATGCATCAGAGCAGATGAAAAGAAGTGAGTGATAATGCATATGTGCATGGTGATTTCTTGCAAACAAGTATTCACAAGCAAGTCACCATCATGCACATTCTGCAAGGTGCATATACTTACCTTGAGGTTCCTTGGCATTGTACCTGAAGAAATAAAACTTGGGAAAACAAGGTTAGATAACACAAGGATATTTCTTCAACCAACTGCAAGAACATCAAGAGTACCAAGCCAGGGATGACATGTATAATGAGTGTCTCATATTGAGCACTAGCTTGAAACAGCAAACATGTCTCCGAAGCTAAAAGATTTTCAATGAACTCTGAGAGATTTTGCTTTCCATAAGATATCAATTGTGAAGGTTCCTCTCCCTTTGATCAAGGGGTTTGATGGAAAGAGCAAAATCAAAAGAATGATGCCAAATGTAATATCCAATGTGGAACACGACAAAGCTTTGATGTGATTCTCTCCCCCTTAAGATAAGATTGCTCTTCTTCTCCCCCTAAATCTTCTCTTCTCCCCTAAGTCTTCTCCCCTTGACATCAAGTGCCAAAAGGACAGCAAACTAGGAAGGTCAGGTAAGATGGAAAGAAGTGGGATCCTGAAGAATCACAACAGGGCAATAAGAAACATGCATAGAGAATCATTGAGTGGAGCTGCAGAAGATGATATCCTGGTGAAAATAAATCGGTGACACCGAATTGATATGGATCGGTGAGTCCGAAAGTCAGAGACTTAGGGCAGATCCTTTTCGGTCAGACCGAAGTATTTAAATCGGTGACGCCGAGTTTAATTCCAAGGAAATACAGAAATAATTCAGCTCACTTTTGCAAGGAATGTTTCAAAGGATTTGCAATGAATTTGTAAATGATTTTCAAGGAATTGATCAGAGCCAAAAGGGTATTCACAAAGACAGCAGAGTAGAAATGAAAAAGACTCCTAGATGAAGTGTTTTTTTATAATAAAATGAAAACTCAATGAGAGAACATAAGGGAAAATAGAAAGACTCCAAAACATATGTACTTCATCTAGATAAGGGTCGGCGACAAAGTCACCTATGTTTGAGTATATTGACTTAGGAGTCAAATGAGGACATTTGATCATAGGTCATACTCATCGTTTAAGCTCAAAATGGGGTTTCCATTTTTCGATTAAGCATTTGATGTGATCACATCTTATGAAGCTGCTTGTGCTCATGTCTTTGAGCAAAGCTCCTTGAAGATGTGAAGAACATACCTTGGGCTTGTTGTTGCTTTGATCATGTAGGTGAACTTGATGTAGGTGCTCATTGAATGTGAAGTTGGAGCACCATTTCCACTTGTGTAGTTCATCTTCCTACATGGGTTAGGCAAGCAAGGAAATACTCAAGGATATCCAAGTTGACAAGAGTGAAATACTAGATGTATAAGGTGTCAAAAAGGATATGTGGAAATTTGTTCCTTGAACTCAACATCCCAAAGGGCTAGATACTTGGTCAATGACAAGATTACTCATGATTTGAGTGTGTGGTAATCTTGTGGAATGTAGATCATCCAAGTACTGCAAGGAGTTAGATGCAATACAAGGGGCAAATGTGTCCAAGACATATGATCATCATCATAAGAGAAATATCAAGGATTAGTCAATTAGGCTCATGCCTTGCATGCATCAATGGAGTTTTCACTCCAAGTTTGAAGCATCAATGATGTTCAACTCACTCCTTAAGCGACAAAACACTTTCTCATCAAGAGGTTTTGTAAAGATATCAGCAAGTTGTTTGTCAGTACGAACATGCTTAAGATTGATGTCTCCCTTGGCAATGTGATCACGAATAAAATGGTGACGAACTTCAATATGTTTTGTTCAAGAGTGTTGCACGGGATTGTGTCCAATCTTAATCGCACTCCCATTGTCACAAAGCAAAGGAACATGTCTCACATGTATCCCATAATCCTTAAGCGTTTGTGTCATCCATAGCAATCGAAAGCACAACATGAACCGCAGCAATATATTCTCGCTTCGCAAAGGGATAATGATATCAATTTTGTTTCTTGGAGGACCAAGATACAAGGGATCGACCAAGGAATTTACACGCATTCAAGTTGACTTTCTATCAACCCCGCCACCGCATAGTCCGAGTCGGAATAGCCAACAAGGTCGAAAGAGGCCCTCTTAGGATACCAAATGCCAAAGTTTGGTGTGTGTATCAAATATCTCACAATTCTTTTAACAGCTTTAAGATGACATTCTTTAGGGGCTGCTTGATATCGAGCACACATGCATACACTCAACATTATGTCAGGACGAGAAGCACAGAGATATAGTAGAGAACCAATCATAGATCGGTAAACCTTTTGATCAACAGGTTCTCCATCTTTGTCAAGTCATTATGTCCACTTGTAGGCATGGGGTTTTCATACCTTTGCTTTCTTGCATGTTGAACTTCTTGAAGAGATCCTTGGTGTACTTTGTTTGTGAGACAAAGGTACCCTCCTTAGATTGCTTGATTTGCAACCCAAGGAAGAATTTGAGTTCACTCATCATGGACATCTCATACTTCTCCGACATGAGCTTTCCAAACTTCTCGCTAAAATGAGGGTTAGTTGAACCAAAGATAATATCATCAACATATATTTGGCACACAAATAGTTCACCATCAACCCTTTTCGTGAATAGCGTTGAGTCTATTTTTCCAATCTCAAAGCCTTTCTCAAGAAGAAAGCTAGTCAAGCATTTGTACCAAGCTCTAGGAGCTTGTTTAAGGCCATAAAGAGCTTTGTGCAACTTGTAAACATGATTAGGCTTTTTAGGATTCACAAATCCGGGAGGTTGTTTCACAAATACTTCCTCCTCAATTTCACCATTTAGGAAAGCACTTTTAATATCCATTTGATAGAGTGTAATATCATGGTGATTGGCATAAGCAAGAAGAATGCGAATAGACTCAAGTCTAGCAACGGGGGCATAGGTCTCACCATAGTCCATACCTTCGACTTGTGTGTAACCTTGAGCTACGAGACGAGCCTTGTTGCGGATGACTTGTCCATCTTCATCTTGCTTGTTCCAAACACCCATTTGGTTCCAATGACGCTTTTGATCATCTTTGGGCTTTCTACCAAAGTCCATACATTGTTCCTCTCGGTTGTGTAGCTCTTCGTGCATAGCGCTCACCCAATCCGGTCTTCAAGTGCTTCTTCTACCTTCATAGGTTCAAGACTAGAGATAAATGAGTAATGCTCACAAAAGTTAGCTAAGCGAGTTTTAGAGCGAGTAATTCTCCTGAGTCGATGTCGTTCATCATTTGTTCCACGGGATGATTCTTCTTGACTCTTGCTCGAACTCGGATAGCTTTCGTTGTGGTTGTGGCTGAGCTTCCTCATCATCCTCATCTTCTTCATTGTTGTTGGTGTTGTCTTGAGGCGGTGGAGAAGGAGGTTGTGGTGGATCTTCTTGTCGCACTTCCTCATCTTGGTGAGTTCCACTTGTGGAGGCCTCCATGTTGCCTTGAGGTTCATCTTGCCGTGAGGTAGGGGGCTCCACATATGTAGATGAGGTACTCTCCTTCACTTCCGTGGGACGAATCTTTCCAATAGATAAATCTTGAATGGCTTCCGATGGGTCCTTGTCTCCTACATCAATAGGCATTTGCTCTACTTATGAGCCATTAGATTCATCAAACTTCACGCTCTACCGCTTCTTCAACCTTTCGGTGAAATTGTTGTAGACACGGTAGGTGTGGGAGTTTGATCCATAACCAAGAAAAAGCCTTCATGAGTTTTAGGAGCAAATTTAGACCGACGATGCTTATCAAGGATATAGCATTTTGAACCAAAGACACGAAAGTATCCCACTTGGGGTTTGTTACCGTGAGGAGCTCGTATGAAGTCTTGCCGAGGAGCTTATGAAGATAAAGCCTGTTGATAGCATGACAAGCTGTCTCGACGGCTTCACCCCAAAAGTGCTTCGTGTCTTGTATTCATCAAGCATCGTTCTCGCCATCTCTATGAGCGCTCGGTTCTTCCTCTCAACAACTCCATTTTGTTGAGGAGTGTACGAGTCGAGAACTCATGTAGAATCCTTCCTCATCGAGAAAAGAGTCTACATGGGCGTTCTTGAACTCCGCTCCATTGTCACTCCGAACTTTCTTGATCTTCACCTCAAATTGATTTTGGGCCTTTCGGCAAAGGTTTTGAAGATTCTCTGAACTTGTGATTTGTCATCAAGGAAAAATACCCACGTAAATCTGAATAATCATCAACTATAACTAGACCAAAGGAGTTACCACCAAGGCTTTTGTAAGCATTGGGACCAAGAGATCCATATGAAGAAGCTCAAGCGGTCTCCTTGTGGTCATGATGTTCTTCACGGATGACTTCCACCTACTTGTTTTCCTGCTCGACAAGCACTACAAAGTCTATCTTTGTCAAAGAAAACATCTTTAACACCAAGAATATGATCACCTTTGATTAGCTTGTCTAGATTACGATACCAACATGTCCAAGCCTTCTATGCCATAACCAACCTTTAGCGGATTTAGCAATAAAGCAAGTTCTAGGTTGAGCTTTCTTAGTGAAATCAACAATATATAGATCACCTCTATGGATACCGGTAAATACCATGTTATGATTGTCACGACGAAAGACTTGGCAATCTACTTCGGTGAATAGCACATTGAATCCAAAGTCAGCTAATCTAGACACGGAAAGTAAATTGTATCCAAGTGATTCAACAAGCATGACATTTTGAATAGAGCTATCATGAGATATGGTTACCTTACCAAGGCCAAGTACCTTACCCTTGGAGTTGTCTCTAAAAGTCACATACTTGCGTGGACCATCGCTCTTTGCAAGCTCTCAAACATGTCTTCGCCTCCGGTCATGTGATCGGTGCATCCACTATCAAGAATCCACTCTTTTCCACCGGATATGTAGTCTCTCGATTTGCCATAAGATTGAGACTCTTCATGATCTTGTCTATCTCGGTGTCCTAATCGGTAATCATCATCATGCTCATACTCATCATCATATTGACCCATAGATAGTTCATCATCAACACCTAGGTCAATTTGACAACTACATGCATTAGTTTTGTCAATGTGACAATAATCATCGGAATGCAATACAAGAGCATTTCTAATTAGAGCATTAATAAGACAAGGATCACCCTTCTTTTTCATGAGATCACGAAGCTCAAAGAAGCATTTATCAAAGTTGGGATCATTGGGGCGCATCATATCAAATTCAATAGTCTTGTATAGAATTTCATCAAGACCTCTCAAAGAGTAGTCCGGATAAAGTTCTTCCAAGAACTTCCACATAGCATAGGCGCACTCAAAGTTTGTGACAAGCTTAAGCAAGTTATCGGGTAACCTCTAATGATAAGATTTACAGTTCTAAGGTTACTGAAGCAAATCAAGCTCTTCATCCATGGTAGGGTGCAAGGGGTCAAATGGGGGTACATATGGGGTTTCAACATATTTGCGCAAGTTATACATCTTAAAGATAATAAGCATTTCAATCCTCCACGAGTTATAGGACACTCCATTAAGAATAGGCACTCTATGGCTAACACTCCCAAACGTAGACAAGTCCATCTTCCTCCAATGGTGTGTAAACCAAAGCAATGGAGACCAAGGCTCTGATACCAATTGTAGGATCGAAGAAGGGGAGAGTGTCTAGAGGGGGGGTGATTAGACTACTCGACAAGATAAAAATTATGCCTTTTGACAAAGACAAGTTTTTGGCAGATTTTCCATATCACACAAGTCAAGTAGCATACTACACATGCAATTCTAGAGTATGGGCAGCGGAAAGTAAATTGCACAAGTAGTAAAGAGAAGTGGAGAAGATCAAACGCAATTTGGAGACACGGAGATTTTTCTCGTGGTTCCGATAGGTGGTGCTATCATCAATCCACGCTGATGGAGACTTCAACCCACGGAGGGTAACGGCTGCGAGAGTCCACGGAGGGCTCCACCCACGAAGGGTCCACGAAGAAGCAACCTTGTCTATGCCATCATGGCCACGCCCACGGAGGGCTAGCCTTACTCGGGTAGATCTTCACGAAGTAGGCGATCTCCTTGCCCTTACAAACTTCTTGGTTCAACTCCACATCTCGACGGAGGCTCCCAAGCGACACCTAACCAATCTAGGAGGCACCACCTCCAAAAGGTAATAGATGGTGTTGGTGATGATGAACTCCTTGCTCTTGTGCTTCAAATGATAATCTCCCCAACACTCAACTCTCCTCACCGATTTGGTTGTGGTGGAAGAAAGGATTGAGTGGAAAGCAACTTGGGAAGGCTAGAGATCAAGCTTCATATGGTGGGAGTGGAGCAACTTGATCTCAACACAAGGGTAGGTAGTTTTCTTCTCGTAAATGTAAGGTAGGAGTGGTAGTTCTTTCGATGGCTCTCTCCACGAATGAAGAGGGGTGGAGGAGTATTTATAGCCTCCACACAAAATCCAACTGCTACACACATTTGACCAATCTCGGTCGGACCGAAGTTGACAACTCGGTGAGACCGAAAGTTCAAATCATGTGAACGTTGGGATTTTCGTGGGACCGAAAATACAATCTCGGCTAGTTCGATTCGTCTAAAGACAAGAGCTTGCCAATCTTGGTGGGACCGACTTCATCATCTCGGTGACACCGATTTGATGATGTAGGTTACTGAAGCTTGGCAACTCAACTTTCGTGAGACCGAGTTCGAATCGGAAAATCCGAGATTTCTAGGGTTTGGCTTTGTGGCTGAGGTGGTTCATCTCGGTGTGACTGAGTTTGGAAAATCGGTGGGACCGAGATTACTTATGAGTGTATAATGGAAGTGAAAGTTGCTGATAGTTTAGGAGATGTATCACTAAGCACTTTGAGCAACCAGATCATTATCATAACCTCATCCCCTTTTAATAGTATTGGCTTTCCTATGGACTCAATGTGATCTTGGATCACTAAACCAAAAATGGAGTCTTGAGCTTTTGCCAATGCTTGCCTTTGCATTTTAGGGGTCCACCTCTTCAGTTCTTTTGCCATGCCAATGTGATTGAATTTCCTGAAACATACTTGATAAAAGCATTAGTCCAACCACAAAGTATGTTGTCATTAATTACCAAAACCACCCAGGGAACAAATGTGCTTTCAAGGAGCGAGGTGGGGGCTCGGCCGCCCCGCTCAGCGAATCAAGGCAAAGGAAGAGCAGGGGGTGGGGGCCGACCCGCTGCCCCCGCTCGCGATGGCCCAGTTTCCCACTTCCACCGCCCACGACCCCAAGCGCATGGGAGCCGCGTGGCGGGGATGCAGAACCGAGGCGACAGATGAGGTGACCTCGCCCCGCCCCGAGATCACGGGGGGTGGACGCTTCGAAAATCACACACGCCACCCACATCTCCCACGACGCCGCGATTGACGTGCGCCATTACGGGAGGACGCAGTGGATACGGAGCGGATTTGGTTTGGACCCAGGCCGTGCGTGCCCATGCCCTGTTTTGGGCTTGGCCCAACAGCGCTCGGCACCGTGTATGGCCCAGGCCCGGGGGCTCCTGTCGGTGTACTAAAGTAGGGGTACCTTAGTACCCCGAACTTGTGCACGGCAATCCAGTGTTGCTCAAGGGCAAAGGCTTGCCGGACGCCCGCCAAGACCCTTCGTCATTCCCATTTACTGCCATTCAAGAACAAAGTGTTAACTTTGAAGACAAGTCCCCGGCAAGAGGAGCTCGCCGGGAAGGATAAGACCCCGGCAAGAGGAGCTTGCCGGGAAGAACAAGACCCCGGCAAGAGTAGCTTGCCGGGAAGGCCAACCAAGGCACTTCAAAAGACTTGCCGCGACGCACCGCACGTCCCGGCAAGACCCGACGAGCGGCAAGCTTGCGGGTGCGACAAGACGATATCGCATGTAAGGCACTTGCATGCGCGGCTACCACTCTGCGCCCACGCCCAAATTCACCCGACGACGGTCGCCACAGATCATTCCCGGTGCACGTGGTGTGTAGTCAGGCAGCCTAGCGGTGCGAGGTGGCGACGAAGGTGACTAGGAGGCCATCGTGGCGATCGGTGGCGCCCTAACGGTCGCTTCTCGCCTGTTGAGCGACCGGACGGGCATTAAATGCCCTTGTCCCCTCGTCGTCGAGTTAGGTAGGGCATCATTGATAGTGGTTGTACCAACCCGCGCTTACTCTTTTTTACCCTCTTTCTACGCTGCCACCTGTCGGTGACCCTTTAGCCTATAAAAAGGAGGCCCATGCGCACGAGAAAGGGTTCAGCCTCGACTCATTCGAGACCACAACATACCCACGCCGAGCAAGAACGAATAGAAACACAAAGCAACAAGAGGAGTTTTATCTCTCCGAGAGCTCCGGCTCGGTAAAATCCCAGCAGCGCCGACCTCGATCCGCTCTTCAGGCGCCTCCGCCTCCCGCCGACTGAAAGGGGCCCTGCCCCATAGGTGCTCGTGCTCCCTAGCCATGACATCCAGAGGCTGGATGGTGATGGCGGCGCCGGAAGCGGGGCTCAAAGACGGGGCGGCAGGGCGGCAGCACGCTGTCGAGGGCACTACGCCCTCGTACTCCGACTTGACGGCCTTTTCACCAGCCCTCTTCCTCTTCCGCAGCCTCCCTACGCCAGCCGCCCAAGGAGACGACCTTGCGGAGTTCAAGGAGCCGGCGACGCGGATGATGGGGTCGCCGGTGACGCACGAAGCGGCGCCCGACACCTAGTCGGGCCCGCTTGTAACGCCCTCGATGCGGCTCTATCTCCCATGTGTCGAAGCACGACTTAGAGGCATAACCGCATTGAAAGCAATGTCGCAAGTGAGGTAATCTTCACACAACCCAAGTAATACATAAGGGAAAGAGATACATAGTTGGCTTACAATCGCCACTTCACACAAATACTTGAATAAAGCATTACATCATCCAGATACAATCAAGGCCCGTCTACGGAACCAAAATAAAAGAAGAACCCCAAATGCGACAAAGGTCCCCGATCGACCCCAACTGGGCTCCACTACTGATCAACTAGAACGAAACAACACAAAGGCAAGATCATCATCTAGCTCCTCCTGAGCTTGGTTGCATCACCTGCTCGATAACAGAGGCACCTGCAAACTGGTTTTGGAAGTATCTGGTGAGCCACGAGGACTCAGCAATCCCATTACCATGGGTATCAAGACTAGCAAAGCTTAATAGGAAAGGAAGGGGTAAAGTGGTGAGGTTGCAGCAGCGGCTAAGCATATATGGTGGCTAACATACGCAAACGAGAGCGAGAAGAGAAACAAAGGAGCGGTCGTGAAGCTAGCAATGATCAAGAGGTGATCCTGAACACCTACTTACGTCAATCATAACCCAGAAACCGTGTTCACTTCCCGGACTCCGCCGAGAAGAGACCATCACGGCTACACACGCGGTTGATGTGTTTTAATTTGGATCAAGTGTCAAGTTGTCTACAACCGACATTAACAAATTCCCATCTCGCCACATAACCGCGGGCACGGCTCTTGAAAGTTTATACCTGCAGGGTGTCCCAACTTAGCCCATGACAAGCTCTCGCGATCAACGAAGGAATAGACCTTCACCCGAGACACTCCGATCGACTCGGTATCCCGTACATCAAGACATTTCGACAATGGTAAAACAAGACCAGCAAAGCCGCCCGATGCGCCGACAATCCCGATAGGAGCTGCACATATCTCGTTCTCAGGGCAACACCAGATAAGCTAAGCGTACAGGTACCGACGTAACCCAAGTTGCCAAGGGATGGTCCCGCACGGTGCTCTGGTTTGGACCAACGCTTAGACAAGCACTGGCCCGAGGGGGCTATAATAAAGATGACCCTCGAGAGAGCGACTCCCAAGTGAAAAGTAGGTGGTGGTGAGGCAAATGGTAAAAGTCACTGTTGGGCCTTGCTGGACAAGTTTTATTCAAAGCGAACTGTCAGGGGGGTCCCATAAATCACCCGACCGCGTAAGGAACGCAAAATCCGGGAACATAACACCGGTATGACGGAAACTAGGGCGGCAAGAGTGGAACAAAACACCAGGCATAAGGCCGAGCCTTCCACCCTTTACCAAATATATAGATGCATTAATAATATAAGGGATATTGTGATATCCCAACATAACCCTGTCCACCATGGAGCAATCTTCAACTTCACCTGCAACTAGCAACGCTATAAGAGGGGCTGAGCAAAGCGGTAACATAGCCAAGCAACGGTTTGCATAGGAAAGGTGTCAAAGGTTAGAGGTTCATGGCAATATGGGATGGCTGCACAAACAGGTAATAGGTAGCAAAGCATAGCGAAAGAACGAGGCAACTAGCATAGCAATGATAGTAGTGAGATCCAGGGTAGCGGTCATCTTGCCTGAAATCCTGCAAGGAAGAAGAACGAGTCCATGAAGAAGACGAACGGACGAAGACGAACGAATCCTCACGATCGCAACGAAACAGGAACTAACAAGAAGAAGCACACAACATAGGTAAACACACCACACATGAACAAGGCATGATGCACAACAAGCATGATGCATGACCAAGCTACATGAAGCTACTCATGGCAAGAGATGATGCAAACAAGAGCACACATCAAGGCAAGTTTAAATGAGGCCGGGAACAACATATAACAATTCCGGTAAGTCCTCATATGCATATTTCGAAATTGGTACAGAACTGAATAAACATTATGTTCAAGTTGTTAAACATCAAGTTAAAGATCACCAAGATGATCTACACGAAATTCTAGTCAAGTTACATATAAAGTTCATTAGATTCGGAGCTACTGGCTAGAAGATATGAGCAAAACAAGTTAATCATGGCATTGATGCAAAATGCATACAAACATCAAGCAAACACACGAAAACAAAGATGCAACATGGTAATATGGAACTACATGCAAAAACAAGCAAGTTTCATATAGAGCACACTCAAAATGGAGCAACGGTTCAACACACACACTCTATACAAGTCATAGCAACAATCTGTCCAAAACAGCAACTAGGCATATTACAAGCATCAAAACAACATGCTACAGCACCCCAACATAATAACAAAAGGCATGGGCATGAAGTACACGTAAAGCATAACAAAACATGAACTCTCAGCTATCTCCAGAAACAACTAGAACATGCTCAAAATGACATGGAGATATTGCAAATAATAACAGTTTCAGACTTATCAGGAAATAACATCAAGTTGCAATGTTTAGAGCTATCAAACAACATGTTACAGGAACTTATCATGGCAAACAAAGGCATGGCATGAATCTACTAAATGCATAGATCAAAAGACCCTTACTGACCATGAGCCAAAAAGGCACAGAAAATATGATGGCACCCATGTAAACATGGCAAGTTATATTACAGATTCAAACAAGGCAGAAACAACGATAAGTAGGCATGTTCGTGAGCTTGAACCACTCACCACAGAGCAATACATGGCATGGCAAGGCAACCAACAGTAATAAGGCATGTTTATGAAGCTAAGCATGGCAAGAGCAAGGTCATAGGGTGCATGGATCACTAGGAAAACACATGGGAACAAATGAACTTAATGTTAACAGGTTGACATTAACATTTTCAAGCAACTTTAGAGCAAGATTACAACATGTTCCAGCAGGCTATAATTGCAACCAAGGGCATGAATAGATAGATCATGACATGTAGATCAAAACATGTTTATAGGACATCTCCAGATTATGCATAGAATGATTAGTGGAAGCATGTTAACATAGCAACAAAATATAACAGAATCTGCCAGAAAACAAAGAACAAAGAACTACCCTACTTAACAAGCTTGATACACTCAGCACACAACTCACAAAAATACATGGTTAACACCTCTGGAAAGATGGCATGGCATAGTTCAACATTCATGTAGATCTCATACACATAGGATGCACACATCAATCATGGCAAAAATGATAAAACAGCAAGTTATAACAGCCAAAGAGATTAACAACAACATGCACTCTTCCAACAAAGATTTCGGCATCAAGATGAGCTCAAATGAAAATGATGCAATGGAATGAAATGATCTACTCGTCGAGACGAACAATTTGACATATTACACTCGCAAAACAGAGATACGGATGCAGAGATGTGATGCGATGAAAATGGCATGTTTATGCAATAATTCTGGGACTTAGTGAAACGGAAGGGGAAAAAATCAACCTCGCGGGCACGGACTTCGAGGCAGCCGGATTTCTTGCCGGAGATGCGGGAGGAGGGCCGGAGAAGGGCGGGGAGGAGCTGTGCCGGATCCGGCGCGGCGCGGCGGAGGGCAGCGCTGCCCTGGGCGGCGGGTCGGGCGAGCTGCCGAGAGGTGGCAGCTGCCACCGAGAGGCGCGGCGCCACCGGAGGGCGCGGGGCTCGGCAGCGCCGGGCCTCGGCGGCGGACGGGCTTTGGCGCAGGGCGCCGGCGGCGAGGATCAAGGCGGGCGGCGCGGCGAGGCCGGGCGGCGGAGTGGCGGCGCTGCCCGGGCGGGTCGGAACCGCGGCGGGCGGCAGAGGACGGCGGGCGCGGTGGCGCAAGCGCTGGGCGGCGGCGGCTCAAGGGCACGATTGGGCCTAGCGGGCCGCGGCGGTGGTGGGGAGCCGGACAGGCGACGTGGCAGGCGGAGATTGGGCGCAGAGGCGGCGCTGCTGACGTGGCGTCCTCCGATTCGTCGGAGCGACGTGGAGGCTGGACATGTCCGACGGGGTTGGACATGTCCGGCGCGCGAGGGGAGCGGGGCTAGGGTTTCGGGACCCGGATTTGGACGGGGAAGGTGTTTATATAGGTAGAGGGAGCTAGGAGAGTCCAAATGAGGAGCGGTTTTCGGCCACGTGATCGTGATCGAACGACCAAGAGCATGGAGGGGAGTTTGGTGGGTTTTGGGCCACTTTGGAAGGGGTGTTGGGCTGCCACTCAAAGAGGGCTTTACGGTTACCCGGTTAACCGTTGGAGTATCAAACGACCTCCAAATGGCACGAAACTTGACAGGCAGTCTACCGGTGGTATACCAAGGCCGCCTGGCAAACCTCGGGCCACTCCGAGAAAGTTTAACACCCGCTCAAAACAGAAGACAAAAAGGGGACGCCGGGGGACATAGGAGTGCCGGATTGCAAAACGGACAACGGGAAAAGGCTCGGATGCATGAGACGAACACGTATGCAAAATGAAATGCACATGATGACATGATAAAAATGCAGATGATGACATGGCAAAGTGAAACATGCAAGCAAATGACAAGGCAACGACGGCGAAAAACTGGCGGACACCTGGCGCATCGGATCCGGGGCGTCACACCGCCATCCCGCCGCCCGCTACCCTCGTCGTCGCTGTCGCTCTCCTCCTCGTCACTCTCGCTCGAGGGGGAGTCTTCGCTGTCGGAGGAGCTGTCCACGCTGCACTTCGCCCGAGTGCCGGAGTCCCCGAAGACCTTGACGGGGAGAAGGTCGCCCTCCATTAACTTAAAATGGAGGGTAAACCCCGCCGTCAAGCTGTGGATACGGGCGTATGTCTTCCACCCACGATCAAGATACATCACATTAGGGGCTGGGAATACAACGCGGACTCGTGTGCCGCTGATTCTGCAGCCCCTCATGTGCAATCCCAGTGTCTCGGGCGGATCCAACTCCATCGCGCTCGCAAATGGAGCTGGGAGCCGGAGGCAGCGGCGAGGCGCCCGGCGCAGCCTGACGAAGAACTCACAAGGGTCGTCCCCCGTATGGACCGCCGTGGGGAGAGGAACCGCCGGCGGAGGCGGAGCCAGCGCGCCGCCCCGTCCGCCTCTTCCCTGAACGCTTCGACCTCGTCCTCGACCTCGTCCACGACCTCGCCCCCTCCCTCTTCCCCTTGTGGCTGGCTCTGCCACCACATGCGCGGGATAGGGAGAGGTGCGCTGTCTGGTGGCGACCCTCGCCGCCACCGATGAAGAGCCAGGGTTCCCTCTCTCCATGGCGAATGAGAGAAAGGAGAGCGGAAGCTGAAGAAAGGAGGAGATGAGAGAGTGCGGGCTTCTGCGCTCCCCTTCCGCTCTTTTCAAGGAGCGAGGTGGGGGCTCGGCCGCCCCGCTCAGCGAATCAAGGCAAAGGAAGAGCAGCAGGTGGGGGCCGACCCGCTGCCCCCACTCGCGACGGCCCAGTTTCCCACTTCCACCGCCCACGACCCCAAGCGCATGGGAGCCGCGTGGCGGGGATGCAGAACCGAGGCGACAGATGAGGTGACCTCGCCCCGCCCCGTGATCACGGGGGGTGGATGCCTCGAAAATCACACACGCCACCCACGTCTCCCACGACGCCGCGATTGACGTGTGCTGTTACGGGAGGACGCGGTGGATACGGAGCGGATTTGGTTTGGACCTGTGCCCAAGGTGCGCGTGCCTGTTTTGGGCCTCGCCCCCAACAGCCTTCGGCACCGTGTATGGCCCAGTTCGGGGCTCTGTCGGTGTACTAAAGTAGGGATACCTTAGTACCCCGAACTTGTGCACGGGCAGTCGCAGCGCCCCGCGGCAAGGCTTGCCGGACGCCCGCCAAGACCCTTCGTCATTCCCATTTACTGCCATTCAAGAACAAAGTGTTAACTTTGAAGACAAGTCCCCGGCAAGAGGAGCTCGCCGGGAAGAACAAGACCCCGGCAAGAGGAGCTTGCCGGGAAGGACAAGACGCCGGCAAGAGTAGCTTGCCGGGAAGGCCAACCAAGGCACTTCAGAAGACTTTCCGCGACGCACCGCACGTCCCGGCAAGACCCGACGAGCGGCAAGCTTGCGGGTGCGACAAGACAGATAAGCGGCAAGGCACTTGCCGCGGCGAAGCCACCACTCTGCGCCCACTCTCCAGCTCACCCGACGACGTGTCGCCACAGGATCATTCCTGGTGCACGTGGCGTGTAGCTGTGCAGCCTAGCGGTGTGAGGTGGCGAGCGAAGGTGACTAGGAGGCCATCGTGGCGATCGGTGGCGCCCCTAACGGTCGCTTCTGCCTTTGTTGAGCGACCGGACGGGCATTAAATGCCCTTGTCCTCTGCCGTCAGAGTTAGGTAGGGGCACTGTTGATAGTGGTTGTACCAACCCGCGTTTTTACTCTTTTACCCCTCTTTCTACGTTGCCACCTGTCGGTGACCCCTTTAGCCTATAAAAAGGAGGCCCATGCGCACGTAGAAAGGGTTCGGTTCGACTCATTCGAGACCACAAAGATACCCACGCCGAGCAAGAATGAATAGAAACACAAAGCAGCAGAGGAGTTTTATCTCTTCGAGAGCTCCAAAGATGGGTAAAATCCCCGTGCGCCTCGACCTCGATCTGCTCTTCGCGGCGCCTCCGCCTCCCCGCCGACTGTAAAAGGGCCCTGCCCCATAGGTGCTCGTGCTCCCTAGCCACGACATCCGGAGGCTGGATGGTGATGGCGGCGCCGGAAGCGGGGCTCAAAGACTGGGCGGCAGGGCGTCAGCACGCTGTCGACGGCACTACGCCCTCGTACTCCGACTTGACGGCCTTGTCACCAGCCCTCTTCCTCTTCCGCAGCCTCCCACGCCAAATACCGCCCAAGGAGACGACCCGGGAGTTCAAGGAGCCGGCGACGCGGATGATGGGGTCGCCGGTGACGACGCGGCGCCGACACCTAGTCGGGCCCGCCATCCCGCCGCCCGCTACCCTCATCGTCGCTGCCGCTCTCCTCCTCGCCTCTCGCCGAGGGGGAGTTATTGTCGGAGGAGCTGTCCACGCTGCACTTCGCCCGAAAGTGCCGGAGTCCTCAAGACCTTGACGGGAGAAGGTCGCCTCCATTAACTTAAAATGGAGGGTAAACCCGCCGCCAAGCTGTGGATACGGCGTACGTCTTCCACCCACGATCAAGATACATCACATTAGGGGCTGGGAATACAACGCGGACTCATGTGCCGCTGATTCCGCAGCCCCTCATGTGCAATCTCAGTGTCTCGGGCGGATCCAACTCCATCGCGCTCGCAAACGGAGCTGGGAGCCGGAGGCGGCGGCGAGGCGCCCGGCGCAGCCTGACGAAGAACTCGCAAGGGTCGTCCCCCGTATGGACCGCCGTGGGGAGAGGAACCGCCGGCGGAGGCGGAGCCAGCGTGCCGCCCCGTCCGCCTCTTCCCTGAACGCTTCGACCTCGTCCTCGACCTCGTCCACGACCTCGCCCCCTCCCTCTTCCCCTTGTGGCTGGCTCTGCCACCACGGGCGCGGGATAGGGAGAGGTGCGCTGTCTGGTGGCGACCCTCGCCGCCACCGACGAAGATCCAAGGTTCCCTCTCTCCATGGCGAATGAGAGAAAGGATAGCGGAAGCTGAAGAAAGGAGGAGATGAGAGAGTGCGGGCTTCTGCGCTCCCCTTCCGCTCTTTTTAAGGAGCGAGGTGGGGCTCGCCACCCCGCCAAAAATCAAGGCAAAGGAAGAGCAGGGTGGGGCCGACCCGCTGCCCTCGCCGCGACGGCCCAGCTTCCCACTTCCACCGCCCACGACCCCAAGCGCATGGGAGCCGCGTGGCGGGGATGCAGAACCGAGGCGACGGATGAGGTGACCTTGCCCCGCCCCGTGATCACGGGGGGGGTGGACGCCTCGAAAATCGCGCACGCCACCCATGTCTCCCACGACGCCGCGATCGATGCGTACCGTTACGGGAGGACGCGGTGGATACGGAGCGGATTTGGTTTGGACCCAGGCTGCGTGTGCCCGTGCCCTGTTTTGGGCCTGGCCCAACAGCGCTCGGCACCGTGTATGGCCCAGGCCCGGGGGCTCCTGTCGGTGTACAAAAGTAGGGGTACCTTAGTACCCCGAACTTGTGCACGGGCAGTCGCAGCGTCCCGCGGCAAGGCTTGCCGGGCGCCCGCCAAGACCCTTCGTCATTCCCATTTACTGCCATTCAAGAACAAAGTGTTAGCTGAGAAGACAAAGCCCGGCAGAAGAAGCTTGCGGGAAGGATGGAACCCGGCAAGAGGAGCTTGCGGGAAGATAACAAGGCACCGGAAAACTTGCCACGGCGCGCGCGTCCGGCAAGACCGGCGGCGGCAAGCTTACGGGAGTGACAAAGGCGAATCTGCGGCAAGGCACTTGCCGCGGCTGCTCCACTCTGCGCTGCGCTCCGGCTCACCCGACAATGTGCCCCGCAGGGATCATTCCGGTGCCGTGGCGTGTAGTTGTGAAGCCTAAGCGGTGCGGTGGCGGCGAAGGTGACTAAAGGCCATCGTGGCGTCGGTGGCGCCCTAACGGTCGTTTCTGCCTTTGTTGGAAGCGGCCGGACGGGACGTCAATGCCCTTGTCCTCTGCCGTCGAGTTAGGTAGAGAACCTTGTTGATAGTGGTTGTACCAACCCGTGTTTTACTCTTTTACCCCTCTTTCTCGTTGCCACATCGGTGACCCTTTAGCCTATAAAAGGAGGCCCATGCGCGCGTAGAAAGGGTTGATTCGACTCATTGAGACCACAGCATACCCACGCTTTCGAGCAAGAACAGAATAAAAACACAAAGAAGCAGTAGGAGTTTTATCTCTCTGGAGAGCTCCGAAGCTGGGTAAAATCCCCCGCGCGCACTCGACCTCGATTTGCTCTTCGTCGCCCTCCGCTCCTGCGGACGAGAAAAGGGCGGCCCCATAGGTCTTTCGTGCTCCTAGCCCACGACATCTTTGGCAGCGCCGGTAAGGGCGTCGAGTTTGTCTTGAACCTAATCCGGTCTCCACGTGCGCTACATCAACATCTTCATCGACATGCCACGAAGAAGACCTCGGAGGTGGCGCTCCGTCGCGACTATCCTACATACCACGGAGCAAATGGGCGGTGGGGTGGGTGCGGCGGAGGCGAGCGCGCCAGCAGTTCACGAGGTCAGGACAAGGCCCGCAAGCTTGCGTCTGTGCATCCACCGCACCCCTCCGGGAGGCGAGATCGACAATGCAGGTGCTCCTAGCACCGTGCTTTCATGATGGAACAAGGCCAAGCCGGTGGTCGCGGGGCGCTCAAGGCCAACATGCTGCCTGCATGCCTGGCCTTGATCTGGTCGCTGGGCGAGACGCTGCTCCTTCTAACACTGTTAGAAGTTTGTGCATATCCCGCACCTCGCGCCGCTCGCTGCCGCTGCCGAAGACCCCAGAGGAAGCGCTGGCCCGAGCCCAGCTGCTCCTAGACTACCCTCCCGCACCGGACAAGATCAACAACTTGAGGATGACCATTCAGAGCGTCGTCGGCTTCGCCAACGCCGACAAGCCCCGGCAACCGAGCACATCGAAGCCCCGGCAAGACGCCCAGGCGCAAGCCGATGCCGACAAGACCGCTGGGGGTGCCACTACCATGCACTCCCCGCCCCGAAGGCTGCGAGTACCAAGATTCATCCGCGGCAAACTTGTAATCCTCTCTTTCATGTTTTTCATCCTCTATGGACTGTAAAAACTCTTGGCCTTCGGGGCGGGGAGTGCATGGTAGTGGCACCCCCAGCGGTCTTGTCGGCGCTACCATACCGGGCGCCTTGCCGGGCTTCAATGTGCTCGGTTGTTGGGCTTGTCAGCGCTGGCGGCCAACGAGGCTCGATGGTCATCCTCCGCCGCCGATCTTGTCCGCGCCGAGAGGGTAGTCTAGGAGCAGCTGGGCTCGGGCCAGCGCTTCCTCTGGGGTCTTCGGCGGTGGCGGCGAGCGGCGCGAGGTGCGGGATATGCTCAAACTTCTAACAGTGTTAGAAGGAGCAGCGTCTCGCCCGGGCGACCGTACTGCGCTCGTGCCAGCGTGTTGGCGTGCATGTTGGCCTTGAGCGTCCCGCGACCCGCCGGCTTGGCCTTGTTCCAACGCGAGCATGGTGCTAGGAGCACTGTGGCGTTGTCGATCTCGCCCCTCCTGGGAGGGGTGCGGTGGATGTACATACGCTGAAGCTTGCGGGGCCTTGTCCTTGGACCTGGTGACGACGCGAGTCCCACCGTTGGCGCCCGCTCCTCCGCCGGCGCCCACCCCACCGCCTTTTTGCTCCAGTGGCGGTAGGATAGTCGCGGACGGAGCGGCCACCTCCGAGGTCTTCTTCTTCGGTGGCATGTCGATGAAGATGTTGATGTAGCGCGCGTGGAGACCGGATCAGGTTCGCACAAACTCGACGCCCCCTACCTGGCGCGCCAAAGATGTCGTGGCTAGGGAGCACGAACACCTATGGGGCAGGGCCCCTGGTCCGGTAGGGAGCAGAGGGCGCACGAAGAGCAGATCGAGGTCGGGCTGTTTTGTGTTTCTATTCTGTTCTTGCTCGAAAGCGTGGGTATGCTGTGGTCTCGAATGAGTCGAACCGAACCCTTTCTACATGCGCATGGGCCTCCTTTTTATAGGCTAAAGGGGTCATTGACAGGTGGCAACGTAGAAAGAGGGGTAAAAGAGTAAAAACGCGGGTTGGTACAACCACTATCAACAGTGCCCCTACCTAACTCTGACGGCAGGGGACAAGGGCATTTAATGCCCGTCCCGGCCGCCTCCAACAAAGGCAGAAACAACCGTTAGGGCGCCACCGACGCCACGATGGCCTCCTAGTCACCTTTCGCCGCCACTCGCACCGCTAGGCTGCATAGCTACACGCCACGCACCGTGAATGATCCCGGCGACACGTCGTCGGGTGAGCTGGAGCGTGGGCGCAGAGTGGTTGCCACGCTGCAAGTGCCTTGCCGCAGTATTCGTTTTGTCGCACCCGCAAGCTTGCCGCTCGTCGGGTCTTTGCCGGACGCGCAAGTGCGCCGTGGCAAGTTTTTGAAGTGCCTTGGTTATTTTCCGCAAGCTCCTCTTGCCGGGGTCTTGTCCTTCCCGGCAAGCTTCTCTTGCCGGGGCTTTGTCTTCTCAGCTAACACTTTGTTCTTGAATGGCAGTAAATGGGAATGACGAAGTGAAAGCACATTTGCTCCCTTGGTGGTTTTGGTAATTAATGACAACATACTTTGTGGTTGGACTAATGCTTTTATCAAGTATGTTTCAGAAAGTCAATCACTTTGGCATGGCAAAAGGATCAAGAGGTGGACCCCTAGGATGCTAAGGAAAGCATTGGCAAAAGCTCAAGACTCCATTTTTGGTTTAGTGATCAAAGATCACATTGAGTCCATAGGAAAGCCAATACTATTAAAAGGGATGAGGTTATGATGATGATCTGTTGCTCAAAGTGCTTAGTGATTTATTTCCCAAACTATCGGCAATCTTTCATTCCAACATAAGTAATCTCGGTCCCACCGATTCCATAAACTCACCACACCGAGATGAACCACCTCACCATATAGCCAAACCCTAGTAATTTCGGATTTTCCGATTCCAAACTCGGTCTCACCAAACTAGTGTTGCCAAGCTTCAGAACCTTCATCATCATATCGGTGTCACCGAGATGATAAAGTCGGTCCCACCGAGATTGGCAAACCCTAGTCTGTGGAAGAATCGGACTAACCGAGATTGTATTTTCGTCCCACCGAAAATCCCAACGCTCACAAGATTTGAACTTTCGGTCTCACCGAGTTGTCAACTTCGGTCCGACCGAGATTGATCAAATGTGTGTAACGGTTGGATTTTGTGTGGAGGCTATAAATACCCTCCACCTCCTCTTCATTCGTGGAGAGAGCCATCGAAAGAACTACCACTCCTACCTTACATTTCTCGAGAAGAAAACTACCTACCCTTGTGTTGAGATCAAGTTGCTCCACTCCCACCATATGAAACTTGATTTCTAGCCTTCCCAAGTTGCTTTCCACTCAATCCTTTCTTCCACCACAGCCAAATCAGTGAGGAGAGTTGAGTGTTGGGGAGATTATCATTTGAAGCACAAGAGCAAGGAGTTCATCATCACCAACACCATCTATTACCTTTTGGAGGGTGGTGCCTCCTAGATTGGTTAGGTGTCGCTTGGGAGCCTCCGTCGAGATGTGGAGTTGAACCAAGAAGTTTGTAAGGGCAAGGAGATCGCCTACTTCGTGAAGATCTACCCCGAGTAAGGCTAGTCCTCCGTGGGCGTATGCCATGATGGCATAGACAAGGTTGCTTCTTCGTGGATCCTTTGTGGGTGGAGCCCTCCGTGGACTCTCGCAGCCGTTACCCTCCGTGGGTTGAAGTCTCCATCAACGTGGATTGACGATAGCACCACCTATCGGAACCACGAGAAAAAATCTCCGTGTCTCCAAACTGCGTTTGATCTTCTCCACTTCTCTTTACTTCATGAGCAATTTACTTTCCGCTGCCCATACTCTAGAATTGCATGTGTAGTATGATGCTTGACTTGATCTCCATTGTGAACTTGCCAAAAACTTGTTCTTGTCAAAAGGCATAATTTTTATCTTGTCGAGTAGTCTAATCACCCCCCCCCTCTAGACACTCTTACCTTCAATGATCCTACAATTGGTATCAGAGCTTTGGTCTCCATTGCTTTGGTTTGCACACCATTGGAGGAAGATGGACGTGTCTACGTTTGGAAGTGTTAGTCATAGAGTGCCTATTCTTGATGGAGTGTCCTATAACTCGTGGAGGATTGAAATGCTTGCTATCTTTAAGATGTACAACTTGCGCAAATATGTTGAAACCCCATATGTACCTCCATTTGACCCCTTGCACCCTACTATGAATGAAGAGCTTGATTTGCTTCAGAACCTTAGAACTCAAATCTCATCATTAGAGGCTTGCCCGATAACTTGCTTGAGCTTGTCACAAACTTTGAGTGCGCTTATGCTATGTGGAAGTTCTTGGAAGAACTTTATCCGGACTACTCTTTGAGAGGTCTTGATGAAATTCTATACAAGACTATTGAATTTGATATGATGCGCCTAATGATCCCAACTTTGATAAATGCTTCTTTGAGCTTCGTGATCTTATGAAAAAGAAGGGTGATCCCGGACTTATCAATGTTCTAATTAGAAATGCTCTTGTATTGCATACCGATGATTATTATCACGTTGACAAAACTAATGCAAGTCATTGTCAAATTGACCTAGGTATTGATGATGAATTATCTATGGGTCAATATGATGATGAGCATGAGCATGATGACGATTACTCTGATTCGGACACCGAGCTAGACAAGATCATGAAGAGTCTCAATCTTATGGCAAATCTGAGAGACTACATATCCGGTGGAAAAGAGTGGATTCTTGATAGTGGATGCACCGATCACATGACCGGAGATGAAGACATGTTTCGAGAGCTTGCAAAGAACGATGGTCCACGCAAGTATGTGACTTTTGGAGACAACTCCAAGGGTAAGGTACTTGGCCTTGGTAAGGTGGCCATATCTCATGATAGCTCCATTAAAAATGTCATGCTTGTTGAATCACTTGGATACAATTTACTTTCCGTGTCTAGATTAGCTGACTTTGGATTTAATGTGCTATTCACCGAAGTAGATTGCCAAGTCTTTCGCCGTGACAATCATAACATGGTATTTACCGGTATCCGTAGAGGTGATCTATATATCGTTGATTTCACTAAGAAAGCTCAACCTAGAACTTGCTTCATTGCTAAATCTGCTAAAGGTTGGTTATGGCATAGAAGGCTTGGACATGTTGGTATGCGTAATCTAGATAAGCTAATCAAAGGTGACCACATTCTTGGTGTTAAAGATGTTTTCTTTGACAAAGATAGACTCAGAGTGCTGTCAAGCAGAAAACAAGTAGGTGGAAGTCATCCCGTGAAGAACATCATGACTACAAGGAGACCGCTTGAGCTTCTTCATATGGATCTCTTCGGTCCCAATGCTTACAAAAGCCTTGGTGGTAACTCCTTTGGTCTAGTTATAGTTGATGATTATTCCAGATTTACGTGGGTATTTTTCCTTGATGACAAGTCACAGGTTCAGAGAATCTTCAAAACCTTTGCGAAAGGCCCAAAATCAATTTGAGGTGAAGATCAAGAAAGTTCGGAGGACAATGGAACGGAGTTCAAGAACGCCTATGTGGACTCTTTTCTCGATGAGGAAGGATTCTACATGAGTTCTCGCCACGTACACCTCAACAAAATGGAGTTATTGAGAGGAAGAACCGAACGCTCATTGAGATGGCGAGAACGATGCTTGATGAATACAAGACACCAAGCACTTTTGGGTGAAGCCGTCGAGACAGCTTGTCATGCTATCAACAGGCTCTATCTTCACAAGCTCCTCGGCAAGACTTCATACGAGCTCCTCACCGTAACAAACCCCAAGTGGGATACTTTCGTGTCTTTGGTTCAAAATGCTATATCCTTGATAAGCATCGTCGGTCTAAATTTGCTCCTAAAACTCATGAAGGCTTTTTCCTCGGTTATGGATCAAACTCCCACACCTACCGTGTCACAATAATTTCACCCAAAGGTTGAAGAGACGGTAGACGTGAAGTTTGATGAATCTAATGGCTCGCAAGTAGAGCAAATGCCTATTGATGTAGGAGACAAGGACCCATCGGAAGCCATTCAAGATTTATCTATTGGAAAGATCCGTCCCATGGAAGTGAAGGAGAGTACCTCATCTACATATGTGGAGCCCCCTACCTCACGGCAAGATGAACCTCAAGGCAACATGGAGGCCTCCACAAGTGGAACTCACCAAGATGAGGAAGTGCGACAAGAAGATCCACCACAACCTCCTACTCCACCGCCTCAAGACAACACCAAAAACAATGATGAATAAGAAGATGAGGATGATGAGGAAGCTCAGCCGCGACCACAACAAAAGCTATCTCGAGTTCGAGCAAGAGTCAAGAAGAATCATCCCGTGGAACAAATGATGAATGACATCGACTCCGGGAGAATTACTCGCTCTAAAACTCGTTTAGCTAACTTTTGTGAGCATTACTCATTTATCTCTAGTCTTGAACCTATGAAGGTAGAAGAAGCGCTTGAAGACCCGGATTGGGTGAACGCTATGCACGTAGAGCTACACAACTTCGAGAGGAACAACGTTTGGACTTTGGTAGAGAAGCCCAATGATGACCAAAACGTCATTGGAACCAAATGGGTGTTTCGGAACAAGCAAGATGAAGATGGACAAGTCATCCGCAACAAGGCCGCCTCAGAGCACAAGGTTACACACAAGTCAAAGGTATGGACTATGGTGAGACCTATGCTCCCTTTGCTAGACTTGAGTCCATTCGCATTCTTCTTGCTTATGCCAACCACCATGATATTACTCTCTATCAAATGGACATTAAAAGTGCTTTCCTAAATGGTGAAATTGAGGAGGAAGTATTTGTGAAACAACCTCCCGGATTTGTGAATCCTAAAAAGCCTAATCATGTTTACAAGTTGCACAAAGCTCTTTATGGTCTTAAACAAGCTCCTAGAGCTTGGTACAAATGCTTGACTAGTTTTCTTCTTGAAAAAGGATTTGAGATTGGAAAAATAGACTCAACACTATTCACGAAAAGGGTTGATGGTGAACTATTTGTGTGCCAAATATATGTTGATGATATTATCTTTGGTTCAACTAACCCTCATCTTAGTGAGAAGTTTGGAAAGCTTATGTCGGAGAAGTATGAGATGTCCATGATGAGTGAACTCAAATTCTTCCTTGGGTTGCAAATCAAGCAGTCTAAGGAGGGTACCTTTGTCTCAGAAACAAACTACACCAAGGATCTCTTCAAGAAGTTCAACATGCAAGAAAGCAAAGGTATGAAAACCCCCATGCCTACTAGTGGACATAATGACTTGACAAAAGATGGAGAACCTGTTGATCAAAAGGTTTACCGATCCATGATTGGTTCTCTACTACTCCCTCCGTTCGGAATTACTTGTCTCGGAAATGAATGTATCTAGAACTAAAATACATCTAGGTACATCCATTTCTACGGCAAGTAATTCCGAACGGAGGGAGTATATCTCTGTGCTTCTCGTCCTGACATAATGTTGAGTGTATGCATGTGTGCTCGATATCAAGCAGCCCCTAAAGAATGTCATCTTAAAGCTGTTAAAAGAATTGTGAGATATTTGATACACACACCTAACTTTGGCATTTGGTATCCTAAGAGGGCCTCTTTCGATCTTGTTGGCTATTTCGACTCGGACTATGCCGAGAGGGATTGATAGAAAGTCAACTTCGGTGCGTGTCAATTCCTTAGTCGATCCCTTGTATCTTGGTCCTCCAAGAAACAAAATTCGTATCATTATCTCTTGCCAAGCAGAATATATTGCTGCTGGTTCATGTTGTGCTCAGTTGCTATGGATGACACAAACGCTTAAGGATTATGGGATACATGCGAGACATGTTCCTTGCTTTGTGACAATGAGAGTGCGATTAAGATTGGACACAATCCGTGCAACACTCTCGCATACGAAACACATTGAAGTTCGTCACCATTTTATTCGTGATCACATTGCTAAGGGTGACATCGATCTTAAGCATGTTCAGATCGACAAACAGCTTGTCGATATCTTTACAAAACCACTTGATGAGAAAGTGTTTTGTCGCTAAGGAGTGAGTTGAACATCATTGATGCTTCAAACTTGGTGTGAAAACTCCATTGATGCATGCAAGGCATGAGCCTACTTGACTAATCCTTGATATTTCTCTTATGATGATGATCATATGTCTTGGACACATTTGCCCCTTGTATTGCATCTAACTCCTTGCAGGTACTTGGATGATCTACATTCCACAAGATTACCACACACTCAAATCATGAGTAATCTTGTCATTGACCAAGTATCTAGCCCTTTGGGATGTTGAGTTCAAGGAACAAAATTTCACATATCCTTTTTGACACCTAATACATCTAGCATTTCACTCTTGTCATCTTGGATATTCTTGAGTATTTCCTTGCTTGCCTAACCCATGTAGGAAGATGAACTATACATTTGGAGATGGTGCTCCAACTTCACATTCTATGAGCATCTACATCAAGTTCACCTACATGAGTACAAGCAACAACAAGCCCAAGGTATGTTCTTCACATCTTGAAGGAGCTTTGCTCAAAGACATGAGTACAAGCAGCTTCATAAGATGTGATCACATCAAATGCTTAATCGAAAAAATGGCAACCCCATTTTTGAGCTTAAACGATGAGTATGACCTATGATCAAATGTTCTCATTTGACTCCTAAGTCAATATACTCAAACATAGGTGACTTGGTCGCCGACCCCTGTCTAGATGAAGTACATATGTTTTGGAATTTTTCTGTTTTTCTCTTATGCTCTCTCATTGAGATTTCTTGCTTATTTAAAAAAAAACTTCATCTAGCAATCTTTTTCATTTCTATTTCTTCTGTTCTTGTGAATATCCTTTTGGCTCTGATCAATTCCTTGAAAATCCTTTACAAATTCATTGCAAATCTGTTGAAACATTCCTTGCAAAGTGAGCTGAATTATTTCTATATTTCCTTGAATTAAACTCAAGGCCACCGATTTAAATACTTGGATCGACCGAAAAGGATCTGCCTAAGTCTCTGACTTTCGGACTCACCGATCCATATCAATTCGGTGTCACCGATTTACATTCACCAGGATATCATCTTCTACAGCTCAACTAAATGAATCATTCTGCATACTTAGTTTGCTCAGTTGTGACTCTTAAGGATCCCACTTCTTTCCTTCCATCTTTCCTGACCTTCCTAGTTTACTGTCCTTTTCGGCACTTGATGTCAAAGGGGGAGAAGATTTAGGGGGAGCTTAGGGGAGATTGGAAGATAAGGGAGAAGAGAAGATTTAAAGGAGAAGAAGAACAATCTTACCTTAAGGGGAGAGGATCACATCAAAGCTTTGCCGTATTTCACTGTGATAATACTTTTGGCATCATTCTTTTGATTTTGCTTTCTTCGCTCTCACAATTGATATCTTATGGAAAGCAAAATCTCTCAGAGCTCATTGAAAATCTTTTAGTCATTGGGAGACATGTTTGCTGACTCAAGCTAGTGCTCAACATGAGACACTCTTTATACATGTCATCCCTGGCTTGGTACTCTTGATGTTCTTGCTGTTGGTTGAAGAAATACTCTTGTGTTATCTAACCTTGTTTTCCCAAGTCTATTTCTTCAGGTACAATGCTAAGGAACCTCAAGGTAAGTATATGCATCTTGCAGAATGTGCATGATGGTGACTTGTTTGTGAATACTTGTTTGCAAGAAATCACCATGCACATATGCATCATCACTCACTTATCCTCATCTGCTCTGATGCATATAGCCAAGCTGCATGTAGCACATCTTGTTCTTCTCTCTTGTGTGCTTGTGGTAGTCCAAAACCATAATCTATGAAAATCTTGCACACTTGTAAGGGGAGCCTGTGTACTACATGTTTGTCAAAGCTTTTGTGATAATTCTGTCTTTATTTCAGTAAGCTTTGATGTCCTGTTTTGTGTGTTGCCATCAATTACCAAAAAGGGGGAGATTGAAAGCACATTTGCTCCCTGGGTGGTTTTGGTAATTAATGACAACATACTTTGTGGGTGGACTAATGCTTTTATCAAGTATGTTTCAGGAAAGTCAATCACTTTGGCATGGCAAAAGGACTGAAGAGGTGGACCCCTAGGATGCTAAGGAAAGCATTGGCAAAAGCTCAAGACTCCATTTTTGGTTTAGTGATCAAAGATCACATTGAGTCCATAGGAAAGCCAATACTATTAAAAGGGGATGAGGTTATGATGATGATCTGGTTGCTCAAAGTGCTTAGTGATTTATTTCCCAAACTATCAGCAATCTTTCATTCCAACATAAGTAATCTCGGTCCCACCGATTCCATAAACTCACTCACACCGAGATGAACCACCTCAGCCATATAGCCAAACCCTAGTAATTTCGGATTTTCGATTCCAAACTCGGTCTCACCGAAACTAGTGTTGCCAAGCTTCAGAATCTTCATCATATCGGTGTCACCGAGATGATAAAGTCGGTCCCACCGAGATTGGCAAACCCTAGTCTTTGGAAGAATCGGACTAACCGAGATTGTATTTTCGGTCCCACCAAAAATCCCAACGTTCACAAGATTTGAACTTTCGGTCTCACCGAGTTGTCAACTTCGGTCTGACCGAGATTGGTCAAATGTGTGTAACGGTTGGATTTTGTGTGGAGGCTATAAATACCCCTCCACCTCCTCTTCATTCATGGAAAGAGCCATCAGAAAGAACTACCATTCCTACCTTACATTTCTGAGAAGAAAACTACCTGCCCTTGTGTTGAGATCAAGTTGCTCCACTCCCACCATATGAAACTTGATTTCTAGCCTTCCCAAGTTGCTTTCCACTCAATCCTTTCTTCCACCACAGCCAAATCAGTGCGGAGAGTTGAGTGTTGGGGAGATTATCATTTGAAGCACAAGAGCAAGGAGTTCATCATCACCAACACCATCTATTACCTTTTGGAGGGTGGTGCCTCCTAGATTGGTTAGGTGTCGCTTGGGAGCCTCCGTCGAGATGTGGAGTTGAACCAAGAAGTTTGTAAGGGCAAGGAGATCGCCTACTTCGTGAAGATCTACCCCGAGTAAGGCTAGTCCTCCGTGGGCGTATGCCATGATGGCATAGACAAGGTTGCTTCTTCGTGGACCCTTTGTGGGTGGAGCCCTCCGTGGACTCTCGCAGCCGTTACCCTCCGTGGGTTGAAGTCTCCATCAACGTGGATTGACGATAGCACCACCTATCGGAACCACGAGAAAAAATCTCCGTGTCTCAAACTGCGTTTGATCTTCTCCACTTCTCTTTACTTCATGTGCAATTTACTTTCCGCTGCCCATACTCTAGAATTGCATGTGTAGTATGATGCTTGACTTGATCTCCATTGTGAACTTGCCAAAAACTTGTTCTTGTCAAAAGGCATAATTTTTATCTTGTCGAGTAGTCTAATCACCCCCCCTCTAGACACTCTTACCTTCAACGATCCTACACGAAGGGTCTTGGCGGGCGTCCGGCAAGCCTTGCCGCGGGACGCTGCGACTGCCCGTGCACAAGTTCGGGGTACTAAGGTACCCCTACTTTAGTACACCGACACATTCTGCAGCGGCTATCATGCTCTGCTCAGACAAACCGCGTTTGCAAAGTTCAACGCGGTGCCGCATTACGCATACCTCAAGCTCAAGATGCCAGGCCCTCATGGAGTCATTACGGTCAACGGAAATACGGAACGCTCCCTCCGAACGGAGGAACATACAGCGGCTCTCGCGGCAGAAGTACAGAGCAGCCTTCTAAGGCAATTTTCGAGTCCGGCCGCTAAACGGCTGGACACGGCCAAACGCGCCCGGAGCAACATCAACCAAGACCACCTGGCACGTTCCGAGCACGCATAGCAATGCGGCCCCAACCCCAGCCCTTGCATTATTGCAAGACCAACCCTCCGCGTACATCATTACGCTCTAGAGATACCATGGGCCTAGGGGGAGGGGCACGACCACAACAGACCCAGAGTGCGGCTCGACCACACGAGGGGCTCACAAGTGTGTCACTCTTTTTTATTATTATTTTCCTTCTTTGTATACACAGGACTCTGTTCACCAGAGGCCCTGTCCGGCGGCAAACCCGCCGAACTCACGATGCAACAGCCAGGGAGGGAAAAGGCTGCGACGAACACTCAGGTGGTCTCCATTACGAGCTTTAAATTCGATTATATACACCAGTCCGCAGCCCACCCCTGGAGGGGGACATGTTTATTTAGTCCAATCCCTTGCTTACCGCACTATTTGTATCCTTCCGCACTAATAGCAGAATTTCTTGAATAAATAATGCAGCACTTTTTGCCTGTAATTGCATTACTTTACATACATGTTCACTAATGACATCTTGCACCCGTATATTTTGGTATGGCCGAATACACCAGGGGCTTATGTTCCCCGCATTATGGTGTGATAAGTCCGAACACTTTCACAAGTGCGGCACCCCGAACTTATAGCATTATATGAATCGACTCCGAATCATGTCTTGGGTCAATAGTTGGGTTTGCCCGGCTCCCACGTTTTGGTGCCTTACGCCCGCTCACGGCTAAGGTGGCACCGGAGAACCATCGCGATTGCGCCCGGTTGAGCTGGGCGAGCGCCTCGAGAAAGCTAAAACTGACTGGCATGATAAGGCGAGAGACTGGTCGCTGTTCGAGAGGTCTTTTCGGGTCCCTAAAGACTTATGCCGCCTCGAGCAAAGTACCGGATAATGTCCGACGAAGGCGTGGATAGCGCCCCGAATTCGGTCTTCCGAATACTAGGGGCTTCGCCAAAATTTAAAATTATAGAATTCTATGGCTAAGTGAGAGTGTTCAAGCATTATAAGTCCGGTTGTCGCGTTTGTTGTGTTGAGCGCCTCCCTAGATGGACCCAAAAATGGGAACAAGAGTGCTCAAGTTTATCCCGAACACCCCAAAGACTTTCATGGCTTGGGGCTGAAGCCAACGACTTGCCATCTCTCAGATTTTATAAACGGCCGCACAGAAGGTAATATTTTAAATCAAACAAGTGTTGCTTCGTGCATATGAACAAAGTTTTCAGCGCACAGGATAATACATAGCGAGTCTACTCAATAATTACATCCCTGGGGCACTCATCCGCAATCTTGCGGGCACCCTTCAGGACAGTCTTATAGTACATCTCGGGCATACGATACTCCTTGCCCGCTGGCGGCGCGTGGGTGATAAGCTTCTCCGCATCCAGCCTGCCCCAGTGCACCTTTGCGCGGGCAAGGGCCCGACGAGCACCCTCAATACAGGTGGAGCGCCTGATGACCTCCACCCAGGGGCAGGCATCCACCACCCGCTGCACGAGGCCGAAGTAGCTCCCAGGCATGGCCTGTCCAGGCCACAGCCGGACTATAAGGCCCTTCATGGCCTCCTCAGCTACCTTGTGGAGCTCGACCAGCTACTTCAGCTGGTCGCTAGGGGGCACTGGATGGCGGCCTCAACGTCTTGAGACCGAAGACCTTCTCCATTGAGCTCCCCTCCTCGCCACGGTAGAATGCGGCGGCATCGGACACACTGCAAGGCAGATCTGCAAACGCCCCTGGAGAGCTCCGAATCTGGGTAAGTGTCAGGTAGTTTACATTAACATGCTTGCTTTGCATGAAAAATGCCTTACCCGCTGCTATTTTCTTCATATCTTCAACCACTTGAAGGGCCTTACGGGCCTCGGCCTTGGCGGACTTGGCACTTTCGAGAGCCGAGGCGAGCTCGGACTCTTGAGTCTTTGAGTCGCGCTCCAAACTCTCATGCTTCTCCATGAGAGCCTGGAGCTCTTGCTGCACCTCCGCCAACCACGCCTCCTGCTTCTCTCGCTCTGCCCGTTCCGCGGCCGCATTGCGTTCGGCCGCGGACACAGCCTCCTTCAGGGTTGTCACCTCATTCGTGGCCCCTGCAGTACCCATGTTATCCTTGTTATTTTCTTATTGCAACCTAAATCCTTTTCTGTAAGGTAACTTTTCAAAGTGGTGTTACTCACATTCTTTGTCCTCGAGCTGCTTCTTGGCATGGCCGAGCTCTTGCTCGGACCGCTCGAGATCCTGCTTTAATGCACCGACCTCCGCAGTCAGTGCGGCAGAGGTCAGCAGCGCAGCCTGCAAACCCATATTGACACAATTTATTAGCAACCCTGCGTATATCTTTTTAGATCCTCAGTCCGCTTTTCTTTCGAACACCGAATCGAGCATCGAAACTACCGTCTATGCGGTATTACATTACATAATTTTAACTTCTTACCTCAAAGCTCGTTAGAAGGCTGCTGCGAGCTTCGTCAGCCCGCTCTGGTGAGTGAACCTTCTGAATCACCGCACTCATGATAGTGCGGTGTTCTTCCTCGATGGAAACGCCTTTGAGCGCCTCCAACAAGTTGTCCGGCGCCTCCGGTTGGACGGGGGCCGCCGGCGTCACGGTCTTGCCCTTCTTGCGAAGGGGCCGCCTGCCGGACTCTGGAACCACCGCGGGTTCCGACGTAGTGTCCGGTGCAAAGTCCGGGAGGCTGCCTTACGGCGCCTCCGGAGCCTCCTCCTGATGGGTCCCTTCCCGGGATCCTACCTCAGCGTCCTCAGCGGCGCGAGGGGTGGAGGCAGTCGAAATGGAATCCACATCCGACGGAGCCAACGACCCGCTCGACGAAGCGGGGAGATCATCATCGGCCGGACTACAAGCAGTATGCGGCATTAGAAGGACACTATGTGACACAAAAGAAATTGCAGATTATTCAGGGATCCGGATGCTTACGATCTCGCCTGAGGCCTGGCCCCTGAGGGCCACTCTTCATCGCCAACGTTGGTGTTGGCGGAGCTGTCCGGGGGAATAGTTCTTCCCCTCTTGGACCCTTCGGCCTCCCCTGTTGGGGAGGCCTTCCTCTTTCTCTCTCCCTCTTCTGGGAGAGAGTCTTCTTCCTCCTCCTCGTCTTCGGGGGAGGAATCCGCCTCGGAGTCGTCGGACACCTGAAAACGGGAACTCTTTCGAGTACCCGTGGCCACCTTCTTGGCCTTCTTCTCCGGCACCACGTATGGTGCCGGAACCAGTAGCCCCGCTAAACGGGCGTCTACTGGGTCCTCCGGCATGGGAGCCGGGCAGATAAGCTGCTCGGCCTTCTTCATCCAGTCCTGCCAAAGGACAAGGGGAATTGAAACCCGCTTAGGGTCGAACTATTAACAACAAGTGTCCCATAAAGGGGTAGAATCACTTACCTCGTCAGCCAGACGCTGCGAGTGAAAACCGCGATCTTCCGTCGCGGATGCGGGGGCTTCGGCGCCCTTAAACAGCACCCTCCAAGCGCCTTCGTACGTCGTGTCGAAGAGCTCGCTCAACGCCTGGTGCTGTTCCGGATTGAACTCCCACAGATTGAATGCCCGTTCTTGGCATGGGAGAATCCGGCGGACGAGCATGACTTGGACCACGTTAACCAGCCTGAGCTTCTTGTTCACCACTTACGGATACAGGCTTGGAGTCCCGTCAGCTCCTTCGAATTACCCCATAGCAAGCCCTTCTCTTTCCAGGAGGTGAGCTGCGTAGGGATACCAGATCTGAACTCGGGGGCCGCCGCCCACTTGGGGTCGCGCGGCTCGGTTATATAGAACCACCCCTTGACGGATTCCACGAAGGCCCCTTCGAACCAAAGGACGTTGGGCATCTTTCCCAACATGGCGCCTCCGCACTCCGCTTGAGTGCGCTTCACTACCTTCGGCTTGACATTGAAGGTCTTGAGCCACAAGCGAGTGGGGCTGGATGCGAGGAAGGCCTCGCACACGCACGATAAACGCCGAGATGTTGAGGATGAAGTTCGGCACCAGATCATGGAAATCCAGGCCGTAGTAGAACATGAGCCCCGGACAAAGGGGTGAAGTGGAAAGCCCAGTTCGCGGAGGAAGTGGGGAAGGAAAACGACCCTCTCATGGGGCCTGGGGGTGGGGATGAGCTGCCCCTCGTCGGGCAGCCGGTGCGCGATGTCGCCGGAAAGGTATTCGGCGCTGCGCAGCTTTGTGATGTGCTCCTCCTTAACGGTGGAGGCCAACCACTTGCCTCCCGCATCGGACATGGTCGGAGAAGGTTGAGACGAGATGCGCGAACTTGGGCGCTGGAGCTCGAGTGCGCGGAGATGGATAAGCAAAGGAGGAAGAAGGCGTAGGTGAAAAGGTGAATCCTTATCCCTTATATATAGGCGGACGAAGACTATGCGTCCCCACTAGCCTGGTAAAACTCGCTTATCTCCCAAGCGCCACCATCAATGGCGTGGTTGGGTTACCCACGTCCGTATTGATGAGAATCCCGGAATAAGGGGAACACGATCTCTGCTTCGACAAGACGTGCCAAGGAAACCGCTTCGCTAAACACGCTGAGGCGGTATAATAAAAAACGATTCAAGAAAAGGCTTGGTAGTGGTGTGACGTCATGCCACAAAATATGTCAGCAGATTGAACTTGTGTGTATATTATTCTCTCTATGGTGGAATGTGGAATTTATTTTGCAGAGCCGGACACTATCCTGGTGTTCACGATCTTCTTTGGATTATTCGGAGGAGGAACCCGCCTTGCAATGCCGAACATTATGCGCGCCGGACTCATCGTCATTGAAGCCAGGTTCAGGGGCTCTTGAGGAGTCTGGACTAGGGGTGTCCGGACAGCGGACTATCATCGTCCACGGACTCCAAGACTACGAAGATACAAGATTGAAGACTCCGTCCGTGTCCGGATGGGACTTTCCTTGGCATGGAAGGCAAGCTTGGCGATCTGGATATGTAGATCTCCTACCATTGTAACCGACTCATGTAACCCTAGCCCTCTCCGGTGTCTATATAAACCGGAGGGCTTTAGTCCGTAGGACATAACCTCCATTACAACAATCATACCATAGGCTAGCTTCTAGGGTTTAGCCTCCTTGATCTCGTGGTAGATCCACTCTTGTACTACCCATATCATCAATATTAATCAAGAAGGACGTAGGGTTTTACCTCCATCAAGAGGGCCCGAACCTGGGTAAAACATCATGTCCCTCATCTCCTGTTACCATCCGCCTAGACGCACAGTTCGGGACCCCCTACCCGAGATCCCCCGGTTTTGACACCGACAGTCATGGCGAACTGGTTTCCCATGGTGCTCAAGGACGGTGCCCGCTCGTGGCTCCTGAACCTGCCTCCAAGCTCGATCTCCTCCTGGGCCATCATCTCAGCGTTCTCTGATGGCGTCCGTGACGTCAAGATGAAGTAGGAGCTCGCCATCCATGAGGAGTTGTGCACATCCCTGGAGTTGTTCAACCTGGCGACCAAGTGCGCAAGAGCTGAGGAAGGACGCCTCTCCCTCCTCGAGCTCCCTGTTGCCGACCCGAAAGAAAAGAAGACCAAGGCCAAGGACGTGAAGCGCAAGAGAGTAGTCGTGCTCGCGGTAGAGACAGACACAAAGCATGGCAGGGACCAGCCGGAGTCGTCCAGGGGCAGCCGGCCGTTCTGCGCCTACCACAACCTCCACACCCACAACACCAACAAGTGCCAGGAGCTCAGGGCCGTTCGAGAAGAATGCTTCGGTCGACGCCCCGAGCGCAACGACCAGGGCTACGGCCGAGGAGGACGACGTGGCGCAGGACGATGGGACGACCGTGGCCCTCGCCAGGAGTGGCGTGACCGACCTCGTGAGGATCGCTGGCAGGACCAGCCTCGCGAGGGTGCCTGGAGGGATCAGCCTCGCGAGGACCGCCCCGAGGGCAATGCAGACCTTCCTCCGCTGCCACCGCTGCCAAGAAGGAATGAGGACCATCATCAGGGCAAGGGGGTTGGGGGCTTCCAGGAGCCGCGTGCTATCGCTTGCATCTTTGGCGGAGCTCACGCCACAGCCTCTCAGCGCATCTTCAAGCAGTTTCCTCGCAAGGTGAATGCAGTCCTCCCCAGGCTCGAGGCCACACGCCCACTGAGGTGGTCCAAGTGCGCCATCACCTTCAGCTCGGCAGATCAACTCAAGTGTGTGGCTACTGCTGGCGTCCTCCCAATGCTCTGTTCCCCAGTCATCAGCAACGTGCAAGTCACCAGGACCCTCATCGACGGCGGCGCGGGGCTCAATGTTCTATCCGTTGAGATGTTTGACAACCTTCAAGTGCCATACGATTAGCTCCAGCCTACCAAGCCTTTCTCAGGAGTTACTGACGGTTTCACTACCCCGATAGGGCAGGTCCACCTCCCTGACACCTTCAGACAGCACGGCAACTACTGCACCGAGCTCATCGACTTCGACGTCGCCCACATCCACCTACCTTACAATGCCATCCTCGGGTATCCAGCCCTGTCCAAGTTCATGGCAGTGACCCACCATGGCTACAACGTCCTCAAGATGCCAGGAAGCGGCAGAATCATCACGGTCCCCTGGGAAGAGAGAGATGCGGTGTGCTCCCTCGAGCGTGCCTTCCAAGTTGCATTAATTGAGGACCCGGACAGCAAGGGCGAGAGCCCTCCGAAGGCGATCCCCAAGAAGAAGAAGCAATTGTCTAGAGTTTTATTAGCATAATGGATAACATTTAATTTTTTATCAACTCTTTGTCCTAGAACAACACCAACAACATAATCGCAAGCATCACACACAATTTCAAAAGGCAAGTTCCAATCCGGTGGTTGAACAATGGGTGCAGAAGTTAAGGCTTCCTTAAGTGTTTCAAAGGCTTCTACACAATAGTCGTCAAAGACGAATGGAACATCCTTTTTAAAGGATTAGGAAGATACCCAGAAATTTTAGAGAAGTCTTTAATAAACCTCCTATAGAAATCAACATGACCAAGGAAACTACGAATACCTTTAAATGTCTTTAGGACATGGCATTTACTCAGTTGCATCAACTTTAGCTCTATCCACCTCAATACCTTGCTCAGAAAGTTTATGCCCCAAGACAATACCTTCATTTACCATAAAATGGCACTTCTCCCAATTGAAGACAAGATTAGTTTGTTCACATCTCTACAAAACTCAATCAAGGTTGCTTAAGGAATCATCAAAAGAGGTTCTTTAAACAGAAAAATCATCCATGAAAAACTCAACAATCTTTTCACAAAAATCAGAGAATATAGCAGTCATACATTTTGAAAGGTAGCAAGTGCATTACATAAACCAAAAGGCGTACGTCTATAAGCATAAGTTCCAAAAGGGCAAGTAAAAGTGGTTTTCTCTTGATCATGTTGTGATACAGGTATTTGAGAAAACCCAGAATATCCATCAAGAAAACAAAAGTGTGTGTGCTTAGACAATATTTCTAACATTTGATCAATGAAAGGCAAAGGGTAATGATCTTTTCTAGTATCTTTGTTTAATTTCTGAAATCAATTACCATTCTATAGCGAGTCACTATTCTTTGTGGAATAAAAAAATTTATCATTAGGAACAATAGTGATACTCCTTTCTTAGGGACACAATCAACGGGACTTACCCATCTACTATCAGCTATGAGATAGATTATACCTTCTTCAAGAAGTTTTAGTATTTCAGTTCTTACCACTTCCTTCATCTTAGGATTCAATCATCATTGATGATCAACAACGGTTTTAGCATCAGGTTCCATATTAATCTTGTACTGACATAGAGTGGGACTAATGCCCTTAAGATCATCAAGAGTATATCCAATAGTAGCACAGTGCTTCTTCAGAATTTTTAATAATCTTTATTGTTCATGTTCTGAAAGGTTAGCACTAATAATAACAGGATATATATTTTTCTCTTCAAGATAAGCGTACTTCAGAGTATCAGGTAATTGCTTTAATTCAAACACATGATCACCTTTAGGAGGAGGAGGGCCTCCTAGAATTTCAGCAGGCAAATTATGTTTAAAGATAGGTTGTTGTTCAAAGAATATTTTATCTATTTCATTTCTTTCATGCAAGTGCATATCATTTTCATAGTGTAGCAAATATTCTTCTAGTGGATCATTTGGAGGTACAGCAATAGAAGTAAGACCAATAATTTCATCCTTACTAGGTAATTATTTATTATGAGGTTGTCTATGAAACTTAGAGAAATTAAACTCATGAGACACATCACTAAAGTTGACACTGGCCATTTCTTTATGGCAATCTATCTTAGCATTAACAGTGTTCAAGAAAGGTCTACTAAAGATAATGGGATAGAAGTCATCTTGTGGGGAACCAAGAACAAGAAAATCAGCAGGGTATTTTATTTTTCCACACAAGACTTCAACATCTCTAACAATCTCAAGTGATGTAATAGTATCTCTATTGGCAAGTTTAATAGTAACATATATGTCTTCTATTTCAGCGGGTGCTATATCATTCATATTTTCTTGGTATAATGTAAAAGGAATAGCACTCACACTAGCACCAAAATCACATAAACCATGATAGCAATGACCTCCTATTTTAACTAAGACAACAGGCATGCCAACAACAGGCTTATTCTTATCTTTAATGGCGGGTTTGGCAATTCTAGCTGCTTCATCACAGAAATAAATAACATGGCATTAAATATTTTCGACCAAGAGATCTTTAACCATAGCAACACTAGGTTCTACTTTAATTTGTTCAGAGTGTTTATGTGCTTCAATATTACTTTTGCGGACCACTGTTGACACTTTAGCATGTTCCTTTATCCAAATAGGGAAATGTGGTTTTTCAATATAAGCAGTAGGAACAACTGGGTCGACATTATAAATGATAGTTTCATCTTTAACTAAAAGCGGTTCTTTAATAATTGAATGGTATTTAAACCACTTCTCCTTAGGAAGATCAACATGAGTAGCAAAAGATTCACAAAAAGAGGCTATTATCTTAGAGTCAAGTCCATACTTAGTGCTAAACTTGTGAAAAGCATCGGTATTCATAAAATATTTAACAAAATCAAACTCTAGCTTTATACCTGACTCTTTACCTTCATGCATTTTAATTCTTTCCAAAAGATCCCACCTGAACTCAATAGCTTTCTTCATGAAAGAACCAGTACAAAAAGTATCAAGCATGGATTGATCATCACGAGAAAGTCGAGCATAAAAATTCTGAATAATAATTTATCTTGAGAGCTCATGATCAGGGCATGAATATAACATTGACATAAGCCTACCCCAAGCTAGAGTGATACTTTCTCCTTCATGAGGCCAAAAATTATATATATAATTCCGATCATGATGAACTAGATGCATAGGATAATTTTTTTTTTGAAATTCCAATTCCAAGCTCCCATATAATCGCATAGCTGATACCATGTCAATGCTTTTCCCTTCAAAGATAAAAGGAAAACCTTCTTCTTAACTTCATCTTCAGGTAAACCTGCAATCTTAAACAATCCACAAATTTCATCCACATCAAACAAAAGCATATCTGGATGTTTCGTTCCATCTCCTGCATAAGGATTAGCTAGTAGTTGTTATATCATACCCGAAGGAATTTCATAACTAATATTTTCAGTAGGTGCAATAGTTGAGGGGCAACTCTTTGTGTTTCTGGTCGAGGTGAAGATGCCCCGAACAAACCCCTCAAAGGATTGTTTTCCATGGTAACAAGTGACAGTAAATTTCAGCATGTAGTATAAGTTTTTCCTTACCAATTTCATGCCCCGATCATAATAAGTCTTGATGACCCACAAGTATAAGGTATCAATCATATTACTTTCGATAAGTAAGAGTGTCGAACCCTACAAGGAGCAGAAGGAAATGACAAGTGGTTTTCAGCAAAGTAATTTCTGCAAGTACTGAAATTGTCGGTAACAGGTAGTTTGATAGCAAGATAATTTGTAAAAAGTAACAAGTAACAATAGAAAAATAAGTGCATTAGCCCAATCCTTTTTGTAGCAAAGGACAGGCCGGAACAATCTCAGATAGTAAGTAAAACGTTCTTGAGGCCACACAGGAATTTCATCTAGTCACTCTCATCATGTTGGTTTGATTTGCATTCGCTACTTTGATAATTTGATATGTGGGTGGACCGGTGCTTGGGTGTTGTTCTTACTTGAACAAGCCTCCCACTTATGATTAACCCCATCGCAAGCATCCGCAACCACGAAAGAAGTATTAAGATAAAATCTAACCATAGCATTAAATATATGGATCCAAATCAGCCCCTTACGGAATAGCGCATAAACTGGGATTTAAGCTTCTGTCGCTCTAGCAACCCATCATCTAATAACTACTCCACAGTGCATTCCCTTAGGACCAAATATGGTGAAGTGTCATGTAGTCGATGTTCACATAACACCACTAAGGGAATCACAACATACATATCATCAAAATATTGAACACATATCAAATTCACATGATTACTTGCAACATGATTTCTCCCATGGCCTCAAGAACAAGGGCAACTACTCACAAATAGTATTCATGCTCAAGCTCAAAGGGATATTAAATAGCATAATGGATCTAAACATATGATCTTCCACCAAATAAACTGGCTAGCATCAACTACAAGATGTAATCAACACTACAAGTCACCCACAGGTACCAATCTGAGGTTTTGATACAAAGATTGAACACAAGAGATGAACTAGGGTTGGAGATGAGATGGTGTTGTTGAAGATGTTGATAAAGATTGGCCTCCCAAAGATGAGAGGGTTGTTGGTGATGACGATGGCTTCGATTTCCCTCTCCGGGAGGTAAGTTCCCCCGACGGAATCACTCCACCGGAGGACAAAAGTGCTCCTTCCCAAGTTCCGCCTCGAGACGGCGGTGCTCCATCCCGAAAGTCATATCCTTATTTTTTTCTAGGTCAAAAGACCTTATGTACCAGAAGATGGGCACCGGAGGTAGGCCTGGGCCCCCACTACCCACTAGGGCGCGCCTGGAGGGGGTGGCGCGCCCTGGTGCCTTGTAGGCGCCTGGGTGCCCCCTCTGGTGGGTTTTTTTCTCCAATATTTATTATATATTCCAAAATAATTCTTCGTAAAATTTCAGCCCATTTAGAGATGTGCAGAATAGGTATCTCTGACATAGCTTTTTCAGGTCCAGAATTTCAACTGCCGGCATTCTCCCTCTTTGTGTAAACCTTGCATATTATGAGAGAAAATGCATTAGAATTACTTCAGAAAGTGTTACAATGCATAAAAACACTATAAATAACAGTAGAAAAACATGATGCAAAATGGACGTATCAGCACACCCACGACGACAAATACAGAGAGGGTATCCTACGTGGCTCCAATGGCGCTCCCAATGGCTGTCAACAACGAGCGGTAGTCCACCATGCATGCCGTAGTGGACACCCACAGAAGGTTCATGGAGCTCTCAGTAGTGTACACAGACAACCCGATCTGGGTGGAGAACTCCATCCACACTATGGAGTTGTTGCTTGCTGAGGAGAAGTACAAGGCGATCGAATTCGACTTCGAGTACACCCGCGCTTGTGCCGAGTCTCGTCAAGGTCACCATCGCCCTGATGTGCGTGCGCAATCACGTTCTCGTCAACCACTACTGCCTGTCCACAAGGCCTTGCGAGTGTTTCGTCAGGTTTGTCAACAACCCCCACTACATGTTTGCTACCGTGGACATCACCAACGATGTAAAGGTGCTCAAAAATTCGGGCATCTCCTGCTAGAATCTTGTCGACATCCAGGGCCAATACAAGATCTGGGGCAGCAAGAAGCATGAGAAGGACTCATTAGTTCACCTCACTGAGGCCATCATCGAACCCTACTACAGAGACGTAAAGGAATACTGCAATAAGGACAAGTGTGCCTAGCACTCGGCCTGGATGGATAAACTCGATAAACCTCACGTCATGTACGCATCCAAGGAGGTGTCCACGATCTATAAGATGTACAGGCGGGTCGCTGACATGAGGAAGTGCCTCCTTCCCCAAAATGGCCAGGGATCTAGATGAAAGCAGAGCAATTGCAAGCGTCGTCACAACAAGAAGTAGATGATTAGATGATCTTTTCTGCTAGTTTAGTAGGCATGTAATTGTTTCTTTTGGTGTGTGCAAATGTTATGTGTGTAGTCACTTATGTAATTGGATGTTTAATTTGGTTATGCAATCATGTTCTTATAAACATATATGTTGTGTTCTGTAGACAGAGTATAGAAGTTGTGCGAATAGAGCAAATCACATTGCCCATGGGCTAAACTAGTCGGTGATGATTTCAGCAATCGCTGACAATTGTATACCAACAAGTGTTTGTCGACAACACACATGGCTTATTAGCAGGAATCATCTGCGTTGTTATCGGTCTTCCCACACATTTCTGATTACTGACCTGTTTGTCGCGTATCACATACATCTTGTTAAGTTGAACCATTTATGTTGTGTTGGCTCATCACAAACAGTTTTTCTGAGTGAACTATATGCCATATATCGCACACACCTTGGTCTGGTTGATCATTTCTGTTGTGGTGGATAATCGCAAACAGTTCATCCGAATGAAGTGTATGATATATCGCACACACCTTGATCTGGTTGACCGTTTCTGTTGTTATGATAATTGCAAACAGTTCGTATGGATCAATTGTATGCCACGTATCATACATGCATCTCTAATTTGAATCGTGCTTGATGTCTCCGCCATCGCACATAGTTCGTCTTATGTTGGTGGCGGTTTTATTAGAGTACCGTTTGCAATTAATGCATCGCACATAGTTTGGTCGAAGGGTCTCTAATTCATGTGTCACGCTAGCAGCATCCTACAGTAGTGCTACTTGACTTGGTAGAATTGCTAAAAATTGCCTACAACTAAAATTGGGAAAAGATAATTTTTATTTGGTCAAGTAGTCTAATCACCCCCCCCCCCTCCAAACATAGTTTTGATCCTACAAGTGGTATCAGAGCTTTGGTATCCATTGCATTGGTTTCACAACCTAGGAGAGTATAGCGCCTAGTGAGGGTAACTATAACCGTAGAGGCTTGTATTTTGATGGTACAAACTTTGATAGTTGGAAACATGAGATGAAAATGCATATTTCTTGGCCATAACCTTGTTGTTTGGGCTATTGTTCATGTTGGCTTACAAGGTGAATTCCTTGAGGATGAAAAGGAACCGGATCGTGAAGCAACCATGGAAGAATTCAAGATGTTGCAACAGAATGATCAAGCTTGTGACATTCTCTTCAATGATTTGTGCCTCAAGGAGTTCAACAACATTAGCTGCCTCGAGAATGCAAAGGAAATTTGAGATACTTTGGTTGATATACATGAAGGTACCGAGTTCGTCAAGGAATCCAAGTTGGATGTGCTTCAAAGTCAACCTGACAAGTTCAAGATGAAGGATGGTGAAAGAGTCGCTGAAATATACTCTAGGCTTGCTCTCATCACAAATGAGATTGTCGGCTTAGGAAGTGAAGAGATGACCAACAAGTTCATCATCAAGAAGATCCTTAAAGCCTTGGATGGAAAATATGATACCTTGTGCACATTGCTCCAAATGATGCCCAATTAGAAAGATCTCAAAACCATGGAAGTCACTGGAAGGATTGTTGCTCATGATATGTTACTTAAGGATAAGGAGGAGCTCCCCAACAAGTCAAGTGGTGCATACAAAGCTTTAAGTGATGCTCCTACAACATCAAGTGACAAGCTAGTATCTAGTAAGGACATAAGCCTAATGGTGAAGAACTTCAACAAGTTCTACAAAAATAGGAGCGAAGAGAGAAGCTCCAATTCAAGACACTATGAGAAAAATCATCAAGTCATGACCGTAATTGCTACAATTGTGGAAGACCTAGACACTACTCCAATGAGTGTATGACACCTCACAAGAAAAGATATGAATCACCTAGAACAAACAGCAAAATAGATGAATCACCTCATAGAGAGAGGAGTAGAGATGATCGCTATGAGCGAAGACCTTCTTGAAGAAACATGGATTCATAAATGAAAGACAAGTCAAACAAGAGATACTCTAGAAGAAGACATCAAGCTCATGTTGGTGAATGGGTTCCCGGCTGCGACTCCAACTCTGTCAACCACTCTAAGAGAAGTTATCACTCCGACTTCGATTATAGTCAAGATGAAGGTGTTGCCGTACTTGCTCTCATATCCTCAAACTCTCATGACCTCTTTAATTCACCAAATGAGGGAATTGGAAGATGCTTCATGTCTAAAGTCCCCCAAGGTATCACAGCCCGAGTATCTTGATTTCAATAGTGATGAGGATGATTTGTTAGGTGATGATGATTTACTTGTTGATAAAACTAGTGATGTGAGCTATAATAAACTTGCTAGTAATCATGATAGTCAAGATGAAATGAGTGAAAATACTAAGAAGGAGATTGAGCATCTAACTAAATAACTAAACACTCTTAAGTTAGCTCATGAAACAAATCAAGAAGATCATAGAGAGCTCCTAAGAACTCATGAAAAGCTACGCTTCGAGAAGCTAAATTTAGAGTGAGAGTATGAGCTTCTAAAAGCAATCAATGATGATCTTTGAAAGAAGAGTTCATCTTACATTGCCAAATGTGTTCTGTTGTTTACTTTTATATATGAAATCTAGTAACAAGAGTAAGAAGGGTTCTACCTCTAGTAGTAACAATAACAATGCTAAATGCAATGTTGTTTCTTCTAGTAATTCTATTGATTCCACTAATGATTCTCTTAGCCAAGTTACACTTGAGTAATAAAAGAATTTATCAAAAGGAATTATAGAAAAGGGTGTCTACAATAGCCTTGCCAGTAGTAAGCAATTTGAGGAAATTGTGCGCAAGCAAGGAAGGCATCGGAAGAACCAAGGTATTGGTTTTGAACGAAAGTTCAGTGCTAATGGAGTTGAGGGGGCAGAAGATCAATAGCCCAAGATGAAGTTTGTTCCTCAACAAGAGAAGTATGGTCCCACTTCTTTTCAGGGAACACAAGCTCAACATGATCTCCACCACAAGACCATAAGCTAAAAGGCAAGGACAAGCTTCAAGAAGAGATTAACTCATTCGAAGAACCACCTCAAGCCTTGGTCAAGTGGGTTCCCAAGACTTCATCAAGTTCTACTTCATAAAGTGCTACTACAACTCCAAGGATTCCCATCAAGTTGATGTGGGTCCCAAAGAAGAAGAACTGGAGAGTTCTTGAGGGTGAATCCGCCAACAAACTTCACTCATATTCAATTTATGGCAAGAACTTGTGCAACCAACTTCAACATGTTGCACTAGTTCATGGAGTCACAAACCCTATTATTAGTAAGTCAAGGGACAAGGTATTCAATGCATTCATGAACATCATCTTGTGTGAATTTAAATCTATGTCTATGGATATCCTTGTTTGTTCCTTGTGGGAATAACCCATGTAGGTATTGAAAGTGCAAAATTCCAAGGATTGCTCCCAACTCTTGATGGTCTACATCAACATTGAGCATCCACATTCACAACACCTACATGAAGTCATCATTGACAAAAACCAAGGTTAGTTCATCCCTCTTTGGGGGAATATCACATCTAGGGGGAGCTTTACTCTAAGACTTGAGTCAAAGCAACTCTAATGATGTGAACACATTAATGCTTTATGTAAAAGTGGTGACCCAACTTGTGCTTGAGTATGACCTATGATCAAATGTTCTCATTTGGCTCCTAAGTCAATATACTCATATATAGATGACTATGTCATCGCCCATTGCTTGATAGTTGCTAGTGTTGGTTGTGCATGTTTGACACATACTTTATTTTCTATCTTATTTTGTGAGCATGTTGCTATGCATATTCCTCATTCAAGGACATCCAATTGTAGTTTGATTGTTTTGGTTTTATTTGGACAATTAAATGTGCAAGAATTCCTAAAAACCTTCACTGGCTACCTATCTTTCCTTGTCTCAAATTCTATTCATGTTGTATCACAAATTTTGAACAAGCTCATTTTCGAGACAACATCTGCCAAAGACTTGACGTGTACTCCAAGACTTCTCCTACCGCCTCCACGCCTAGATATCGACCTTGTAACCCTAGATACCCTATCTGGCGTGTATATAAGTCATAAGGTTTAGACTATATAGGGGACTTAAATACAATCACATTCACCTAGCCCTAGAGTTAGAACACATCCTACGATCTCGAGGTAGATCAACTTTGTACTTGACACATCTCCATTAATATAAACAAGAGCAAGACGTACGATTTTGCCTCGATCCAGAGGGGCCGAACCTGGGTAAACATCGTCTCCTTGTTCCTGTTACCATTTGTCGTGGAATTAACACGTCAGATGTCCTAGCGGAAGGACTTAGTCGTGGAGCCATCACAACGAGATTAGCTTAAAGGGGTTAAACCGGAACAAAGGACGCGGGAAGTTTATACTGGTTCGGCCCCTTGCGGTGAAGGTAAAAGCCTACGATCCAGTTGTTGTGGGATTGATTGTTCTCGATGAGCAGGGAGTGAATCCGCTTTACCTATCTCTCCAGCTATTGTTTCTTGTCCCTGAACCGCCGCCAGGTTGTCCCTTTATATACACAGGTTGACGCCCGGCCGGTTTACAGAATCCCGAGGCTGGCTCATATAAGTGTCTGGCTCGGTCTCTTCCTTTCCCTAACTTACAATACAAGTTATACATCTATGGCGGTTTACTATCATGGGCCCTAATCCGCCATTGGGCTCTGAGCCTATAAGCCTCCATAGTTAAAGCACTATAGCCTTCATCTTCATGGGCTTCAATATAGATAAGCATGAATCGTCCCCTCCTGGGCGGTTTACACTTAGTAACTATATCCCCAACATTAGGCCCCAGATTGATTTGAACCTGTTCATGTCAATCTTCAACTTAGAAAAATTCTGATCTGAAACATCTTCGTGTTAACCTTAAACCGCCATGACATCATTTTTGAAAATCACCGTAAATCGCCATGACATCATCTGCGTGAAAAAAAACTCATAAAGATTCCCTTTTATTAACTGATCTCCGAAGATCGAGGCAACAGTTGTGCCCCATTTATCGCTTTGGGCTCCTCGATTCCCGCACTTGCCTACTTATCCATTCAGCTTATAAATAGGCCCAGGGGTCTTTCCCTTTTCCCCTTCCGCTCTTCTTCTTCTTCCTCTCGACGCTCAAGGCTGACAGCGCCGCCGCCGCCGTCGACCTTCAAGCACTGCATCATCCCTGGTCGCTGCATCAACCTGAACGTACCAGAGATCCGCGGATTTTCTCCGCCACTCCTGTGAATCCGATATGCCTCCTTCCCTCAACCCCCTCAACCCTAGATCTGCAGTAGGGTTTCAGCGTTCATCCGTGTTCATCAGTGTTCATCTGCGTTTGTTGTTTCGATCTTAATGTCTCATTGAATCTAGATAAGCTTCACATCTTTCCTTTGCGGCCGAAGCTTTAGTTTATTTCGCCTCACCATAGTATCTTTAGGACCACGAGCAGATCCCATCTGGATCCTTTCCGTTCTGCTGCCGCCTTTTTAGGGCTTTGATATTTTTCCTTTTCCTGAACTATGTTAGATCCATAATGATAATCCTTAGCTTGTGAAACCTGTTTGTGTAGCACTCAACAATTTTCAGATCTGTTTTTCTCCATACCACTGTAGGCGGTTTAACCTGCAAAAATGATAATCTGCCAGATACCATTAGCCCTCACTTAAACCGCCATCTTTACTTGATCATCAGTATCTGGTTTAATACGCACACTCATGCTTTGACTAAATTCCCCAGTTTGACACCGGTTTATGTGTATCAATCTTGAACCGTGAACCAGCATGTAAACCTCCTTTACAGTTTGTCATCAAAAATGGCCAAACAATTCTCTTCCTGCAATTGGGTTCCCTCCCGGATCACAGGAGAACAACTCACTGGATATGTTCTAACTGGCGCTTTGGCAAAGAAGGAAGTCATTCATTGGAGAGTCCCTGGTGCCGAAAACCCTCCTGAACCTCAAGATGGAGAAGTGGTTGTGTTTATGCAGCATCTGGACCGAGGGTTTAGCCCTCCCGGATCAAAAAAAATCCGTGATGTACTTGCCAACTTCCAACTCCATCCTCAAGACATTGGACCGAATTTTGTGTCCAACATCTGCAATTTTCAAGTTTTCTATGAAGTTTATCTACAAGAAGAACTGACTGTTGAACTCTTCAGAGACTTCTTCCACTTGAACCGTCGTACTGAATTTTCTGACGGCCCCAACACTGAACTTGGCGGAGTGTCGATTCAAAAAGGAAAGAAGTTTATTTTCCTCATGCCAAACATCACAGCCACCCCAAGGATTGGAATCAAACATGGTTCTATTGTCGAAACCCCGCTCTCGCTGATGAAAATCCTCTGCCGGGTTACCGTGCTTACCGACTCAGCAATGGACATCCACTCCCTCAGCGGCTTACAGCCAAAGAACGACCAACATATGCACCACAGCTTGCGAAGCTCCGGGCTCTTCTAGCGAATGGTTTAACTGACATTGACCTCGTCCGTTGCTGGGTTTCATGGGGTATCCTGCCCTTAAGCCGCCGCACTAGATTGATGTATGAATATACTGGGGATGTCAAGGACCCTCAACGGCATACTGAAATACAGATGAATGATGATTAAGTCACTGAGTCTGTAAAAAAGATGCTAGATGAACCGATAACTGAATGCAGCAAGACTGGGTTGTGTCCCTTTTATGCCTCCAACAAACCGCCAGCTGTAAGAATTTTTGTTCTTCTGCTTTTTAATCCGTTTCCGCTTTAACTTTTTTCTGATACCTTTTGTTTATTCTTGCAGGCCAAAGATACTTTCTGGAAGAGGAAAACTCAAGACAAACCGGACAAACCACAAGAAAAATCGGTGAGAGCTCCTCGTGGCAAGAGCAAGGCCACAAAGAGGCTAGCAAAGAAGAAAACCGCCGAGTCCTCTGATCCGCCCGAAGACATTGATGACTCAGAACCAGAGGTAGAACTTGACTCCCTTGGTTCATTCTTCATACATCTTATTGACAATGACCATTATCAGGATGACACGGAAACCAGTCATGCCGACCACGTAGAGGTAATCTCCCTTCCCTCCAATTCCGATCTTGTGCCAGTACGAAAACTCCGTTGCGCAGTCCGGAAAGTGAAACGTTCACATCCTCTCACTCATTTGGATCCACAGCACACTGAAGCTCGTCGCACAACCCGGCACAGTGGCCAGCAAGTCAGCTCCTCCGGTTTACCAGACACCCCAATTCGGAAGCGCCGTGCAGAGGTCTCTTGTAATTATAAAAAATCTTATCCCTTGGCGGGTTACTTCCGATATCCTCTTAATCTGTCTGACTCGAATTATTAGGTAACTTCCAATTCATCCTCTGGCGATTCATCAACCACGCAGATGCCTCCTCTCAAACCGTCCCTGGGTAAGTATAAAAACTTTAGCCTTGCCTTCTTGCGCCGGTTTACCATATTAACCTCTGTTTGCTATTTTGCAGCGCCAAATCCCGACTCAGCAAGAAAGCGAAAACGAATGCTCCCGCTGAGGAGTTTGAACCGGAGAGGAACTTAGAAGGTGTTGGTGGAGATGCTGATATTGCTATGGATGATCCTGTGCCACAAGGTCAGGACACTTATGTTGATCCGCCAGAAGTTAACCCGGCTAGTCCTCATGTTGATCCACCAAGCCCAACTGCCAATCCTCCAAGTCCAGCTACTGATCCGCCGAGCCCAACCAAAGCCTCGGATAAACCGGCGAGCCCAAATAAAGCAACTGATGATGTTGTGATTACAGGGTTTGGCCACACTTCTCCTGGTAATCCTGTCGCTTTCTCAAAGCACAGTGCCAAAGTGGAATCTGCTGCTGTGGAGAAAGGCAAATGGAAGTCTGATCTGTCAAGCCGTGCTCATCTCAGTGCTCAAGAACTTCATTCTGGATACTTAAACCGCCTATATACAAGCCGTGACTATGAGGCCGGTTTAGTCAACTTGATGAAGGAGTGCTATGAGGTAACTTCCATTCCAAACACTAAATTTTCTTTGTATTGTATATCAACTCCATTGCAGCCCCCAAGGGCCGGTTTATCTCTTCAAGATGAACCGAGAATTTGGATAAAAAGACTTCAACTGTGTAGCCCCCAAGGGCCGATTTACCTCTTCAAGATTAATACTTGTCCTTGTTGAATTCCTTCACCTTTGATTTTTCTGATCAATTACACATTAGCCCCAAAGTGCCAAGATTAATACTTGTATTGAGCCTTGGGACTTTGAATAATAGTCAAAAGAAGCAAACCGCATTAGCCCCCAAGTGCTAATATTAATACTTGTATTGAGCCTTGGGACTTTGAAGAATAGTCAAAAGAAGCAAACCGCATTAGCCCCGAAGTGCCAAGTGTATAACTTTGTTATGTGCATGGGACTTTTGAGAAAAATCTTAACATTTTCATCATCTGTCTTTTGCAGGCTGACTTGAGCAACAAAGATTCCCAGATTGCCGATCTTCAAGAAAACATCAAGTCCCAGCAAGCAGAAACCTCCAAGGCCAAAGATGAACTGAAGGGCGCTTTAACTGCCATGGAGCAATTAAAGGATGGTTTCAAAAATGAGCGGGTGGATTGGGAAACCGCGAAGGCTGCTCTATTAAAGCGGGCGGAAGACGCTGAAGCAGCTCTTAAACCGGTGGCAGAAGAGCTAACTGGGCTAAAGCATCAAGTCAATGCTATGACTTCTGCAATATTTGGTAAGTACTCTTTGTAAGAACCTTTCTTAAACATCTTTGAAGTTGCCGGTTTAACAGCAAATTCTTAAACCGTTGCAGGTAGTCGTGTTGCTCATCTAGGCTCAGATATGCGGATGAAGTTAAAAGAAGCCTATACGTTGATAGAACAATTGTATACTGGTGCTCAACGAGTCATCTGTGCGGCCTCCTACAACAAACCGGCACCAACCTTGAGCAAGGATACGTTGGCCAAGTTATCTATGACCCCTACCCAGATAGAAGAGGTAAAGATCTGCTGCAAGGGCTGGCGCTTTAACAGCACTGACTCGGGCCAAGGCTTGGATTGCTGATATTGACCCGGCAGATATTGCAAAGGTCTATCCTGGCCAACAAGAAGATGGGCAGACTTTGATCATGAAGCCCTCAAAGTCTTGACAAAGGATATGCGCCCGCTGGCAAGCCAATTAGCCGAAGAGGTTGACTTATCTGTCCATTGGTCCAGTTATTACACAGACAACAAATGGGTTGACGCGGCTATAAAAGAAGCGTAGAATCTTATCCCGCCAATCCGTAAGCACACCTATGCCCCTGACGTTGAACCGTCCAATCTTATAAGCAACGAAGATGTCTTCCAAGCCTTAACCAGGATTGATTGGGCCACCCTTAACTTCCAGCCACTGGGTGAGGAGGAGGAGGTTGAACCGACGCGAGATGATCCATCAACGTCACATCAACCTGGTGACGAATCATAATCCGGCAGCCGGTTTGATTTTCGCATATAGCATTTTGGGCAACAAACAATTATTCTTTTGGGCATCAAAGCGCCTTGTAATAGGCTAGTTGAAATACTTTGATCTTCTGCCATCGTGCACTGCTACCTGATATTGTAATCCGGTATGACTGTTGCTATGCTTGCTTTATGTGCCTTAGTATTTCTCATAAAATCCTGCCTTCTGCATTGGAAAAACTTAAACGTGCCCTGGCGGTTTACCGCCGGACGGGTTATGATACCCAATACAGAACCAGAATTCTCATAACCAAGGTTATAAAGTAATGAAATATGAAATATATCATACCTGTGATATTAAATCACCTTTGTTGGTTTACCAATTTATGTAGTTAGAGTGATAACCCAAACGTGAGTGTTTGAACCATGCTGCACTGGTGCATAATAAGCCATGCCGGGTTATGATAAACACAGATGATCATCCTGGTGACTTATAGTCATTGCCAGACCGGATTAAGAGATGACGGTTCACAATTGATTATGTGCTAACAACTGATAACTGCAAGCCACGTCGGGTTAAGAAACACCGGGTTCATGTAATGACATATAGTCGGGCCGGGTCAGTAGATGCCGGTTTAACTTAGAACCTTATCAAAAGAGATAAAACTTTGCAAAAACAAAATCAAATAAAAACTTGTAGTCGAGGCTTTTCAAGGGCTGCCAGGCCCAAATTCGAGGCTTTTCATGGGCTGCCAGGCCGCTGAGTTAAACCATTTGACAAAGCCTTTTAAGATGGGCCTCCAATTAACCAATCATCGTTTTAACTTTGACAAGTTCAGGGTCTCTATAAGATTGACTTGTCAAACGTTCGGCGGGTCATACCAGGATTACCTGGATAGGAGTGGCTTACTTGATGAAGGCAGGTTAACCCGGGGTTTTAGGTGAATACACCAGGCTTCCAAGCCGTGGCTTGATAGCCAATTACAAGGGTCCTTTCAAACTCTTTGTTGCTTTGCACAAAGAGCCCCCAAGTAACTTTGTGAGCTGTACTCAATGGGTGCCTATGTTTGAGTTGTGCTTTAGCAACAATACTCTCTTTGGCCCCTTGGGTGTGAAGCTCCCAAGCTTTGTTGTGGCATGATAGCCGGTTTAATGGACAAACAGGACACCGCTTTATAAGCAGAAGCCCCCTTGTAACCAAGAAATATTGGAAGAACGGCAGAGGCCCTGCTTGTAGCAAGGATGCCGGTTTATTATATTGATCATATTATATACATTGTCAAAAATATGTACATAATGGGAGCCTATGGCTTAGTTGTAATAAGGCCGTAGATGAGCGATATTCCATGGCCGACGGGTCTCTTCCTCCGATTTGCTTGAGTCTTTGTGCTCTCGAACGCCGATGATGTAATATGATCCGTTGTGCAGATTCTTGCTGACCACAAAGGGCCCTTCCCAAGGTGGGGATAGCTTGTGCATATCGGTCTGATCCTGGATGAGCCGGAGCACTAAGTCGCCTTCTTGAAATGTTCTTGTTTTAACCCGGCGGCTATGATAACACCGCAGGTCTTGCTGATAAACTACCGAATGATACGTCCATTTTGCATCATGCTTTTATGTCAATATTTATTATATTATGGGCTGTTATTTCACGTTATGTCACAATACTTATGGCTATTCTCTCTTATTTTACAAGGATTACATGAAGAGGGAGAATGCTGGTAGCTGGAATTCTGGGCTGGAAAAGGAGCAAATATTGAAGGACTATTCTGCGCAACTCCAAAAGTCCTGAAACCCCACGAAATACCTTAAAATAAATAAAGAAAAATCGTCACCAGACATGAAGGCCAGGGGGGCCACACCCTGCTCATGAGGGTGGGCCCCCTCCCCCCCCCCCGGGCGCGCCCCCTACCTCGTGGGCCCCCTGGTGGCTCTCCGACGTCCATCTTCTCCTATATGAAGTCTTTCAATGAGAAAAAAATAGAAGAGAACCTTTCGGGATGAGACTCCGCCGCCACGAGGCGGAACCTTGGCGGAACCAATCTAGGGCTCCGGCAGAGCTGTTCTGCCGGGGACACTTCCCTCCGGAAGGGGGAAATCATCACCATCGTCATCACCAACGCTCCTCTCATCGGGAGAGGGCAATCTCCATCAACATCTTCACTAGCACCATCTCATCTCCAAACCCTAGTTCATCTCTTGTATCCAATTCTTGTCTCCAAGTCCGGGATTGGTGCTAGTAGGTTGCTAGTAGTGTTGATTACTCCTTGTAGTTGATGCTAGTTGGTTTATTTGGTGGAAGATCATATGTTCAGATCCTTTATGCACATTATTACCCCTCTGATTATGAACATGAATATGCTTTGTGAGTAGTTACGTTTGTTCCTGAGGACAAGGGAGAAGTCTCGCTATTAGTAGTCATGTGAATTTGGTATTTGTTCGATATTTTGATAAGATGTATGTTGTCTAACCTCTAGTGGTGTTATGTGAACATCGACTACATAACACTTCACCATTATTTGGCCTAGAGGAAGGCATTGGGAAGTAATAAGTAGATGATGGGTTGCTAGAGTGACAGAAGCTTAAACCCTAGTTTATGCGTTGCTTCGTAAGGGGCTGATTTGGATCCATATGTTTCATGCTATGGTTAGCTTTACCTTAATACTTTTGTTGTATTTGTGGATGCTTGTAATAGAGGTTAATCATAAGTGGGATGCTTGCTCAAGTAAGGGCAGTACCCAAGCACCGGTCCACCCACATATCAAATTATCAAAGTACCGAACACGAATCATATGAGTGTGATGAAAACTAGCTTGACGATATTCCCATGTGTCCTCGGGAGCGCTTTTCCTATTACAAGAGTTTGTCCAGGCTTGTCATTTGCTACAAAAAGGATTGGGCCACCTTGCTGCACTTTATTTACTTTTGTTACTTGTTGCTCGTTACAATTTATCCTATCACAAAACTATCTGTTACCACTTATTTCTGTACTTGCAGAGAAAACCTTGCTGAAAACCGCTTATGTTTTCCTTCTGCTCCTCATTGGGTTTGACACTCTTACTTATCGAAAGGACTACGATAGATCCCCTATACTTGTGGGTCATCAAGACTCTTTTCTGGCGCCGTTGCCGGGGTGTGAAGCGCCTTTGGTAGGTGGAATTTGGTAAGGAAAATTTTATTTAGTCTGCTGAAATTTTCTGTGACTTGTTACTATGGAAAATAATTGTTTGAGGGGCTTGTTCGGGGTATCTTCACCCCGTCTAGTTGAGCCAAGAGTTGCTCCTCAACCTACTGAACCTAATGAACCTACTGAAAATGAAACTCCTTTTCAGATTCCTTCGGGTATGATGGAAAAACTGCTAGCTAACACTTTTGCAGGAGATGGAACAAAGCATCCTCACAAACATCTACGTTATGTGAATGATATTTGTGGACTATTTAAGCTTGCAGGTATACCCGATGATGTTGTTAAGAGGAAGGCTTTCCCTTTATCTTTGGAGGGAGACGCATTGACATCGTATAGGCTATGTGATGATACGAGATCATGGAACTATAAAAGATTGAAATTGGAATTTCATCAAAAGTATTACCCTATGCATCTTGTTCATCGTGATCGCAATTATATATATAATTTTTGGCCTCGCGAAGGAGAAAGCATCGCTCAAGCTTGGGGGAGTCTTAAATCAATGTTATATTCATGCCCCAATCATGAGCTCTCAAAAGTGACAATTCTCCCGAATTTTTATGCTCGGCTTTCTAATAATAATCGCACCATGCTCGATACTTCTTGTGTTGGCTCTTTTATGATGAAGCCTATTGAATTTAGATGGAATTTATTGGATAGAATTAAACGCAACTCTGAAGATTGGGACCTCGATGAAGGTAAGGAGTCAGGTATGACGCCTAAGTTTGATTGTGTTAAATCTTTTATGGATACCGATATTTTCCGTAAGTTTAGCACTAAATATGGACTTGACTCTAAGATAGTAGCTTCTTTCTGTGAATCTTTTGCTACTTATGTTGATCTCCCCAAGGAGAAGTGGTTTAAATATCATCCTCCCATAGAAGCAAAAGTAGCTGCACCTATTAAAGTAAAGATTGTCACTTATAATGATCCTATTGTTCCTACTTCTTATGTTGAGAAACCACCTTTCCCTATTAGAATGAAGGATCATGCTAAAGCTTCAACTGTTGTTCATAAAAGCAATACTAGGATTTATACACCTCCTGAGCAAGTCAAAGTAGAACCAAATATTGCTATTGTTAAAGATCTCTTGTTTGATAATATTGATGGGCATGTTATTCAATTCTCCGGTGAAACTGCTAGAATTGCTAAACCCTGTGATAGAGATAAACATAGACTTGTGGTAGGCGTGCCCGTTATTTCTGTTAAATTAGGAGATCATTGTTATCATGGCTTATGTGATATGGGTTCTAGTGCTAGTGTTATACCCATTGGCTTATACAAAGAAATTATGCATGATATTGCACCGGCTGAGTTAGAAGAAATTGATGTCACAATTAAACTTGCCAATAGAGATACTATTTCACCTATGGGAATTGTTAGAGATGTTGAAGTCTTGTGTGGGAAAACCAAATACCCCGCTGATTTTCTTGTTCTTGGTCCTCCACAAGATAGATTTTGTCCCATTATATTTGGTAGACCCTTCTTGAATACTGTTAATGCCACGATAGACTGCGAAAAGAATGCTGTTACTGTTGGCTTGGATGATATGGTTCATGAGTTTAATTTCTCTAAATTTAGTAAACAACATCGTGAGGAAGAATTGCCTAGTAAGGATGAATTTATTGGTCTTGCTTCTATTGCTGTACCTCCTAGTGATCCTTGAGAACATTATTTGCTAGACCATGAAAATGATATGTTCATGAATGAAAGAAGGAAATAGATGAAGTATTCTTTAAACAGGAACCTATTCTCCAACACAATTTGCCTATTGAAATCCTAGGGGATCCTCCTCCACCCAAGGGTGATCCCGTGTTTGAGCTAAAACCGTTGCCTGATAATCTTAAATATGCTTATCTTGATGAAAAGAAAATATATCCTATCATTATTAGCGCTAACCTTTCAGGGCATGAAGAGGAAAGATTATTGAAAACTCTGAAGAAGCACCGTGCTGCTATTGGATATACTCTGGATGATCTTAAGGGCATCAGTCCCACTCTATGTCAACATAAAATAAATTTGGAAGCTGATGCCAAACCAGTTTGTGATCCTCAACGATGTTTGAATCCTAAAATGAAAGAAGTGGTAAGAAAGGAAGTACTCAAGCTTCTGGAGGCAGGTATAATTTATCCCGTTGCTGATAGTCAGTGAGTAAGTCTTGTCCATTGTGTCCCTAAGAAGGGAGGTATTACTATTGTCCCTAATGATAAAGATGAATTGATTCCGCAAAGAATTATCACAGGTTATAGGATGGTAATTGATTTCCGCAAATTAAATAAGGCTACTAAGAAAGATCATTACCCCTTACCTTTTATTGATCAAATGCTAGAAAGACTATGCAAACATACACATTATTGCTTTCTAGATGGTTATTCTGGTTTTTCTCAAATACCTGTGTCGGCTAATGATCAATCAAAGACTACTTTTACATGCCCTTTTGGTACTTTTGCTTATAGACGTATGCCTTTCGGTTTATGTAATGCACGTGCTACCTTTCAAAGATGCATGATGGCTATATTCTCTGACTTTTGCGAGAAAATTTGTGAGGTTTTCATGGATGACTTTTCCGTCTATGGTTCCTCTTTTGATGATTGCTTGAGCAATCTTGCTCGAGTTTTGTAGAGATGTGAAGAAACTAATCTTGTCTTGAATTGGGAAAAGTGCCACTTTATGGTTAATGAAGGTATTGTCTTGGGGCACAAAGTTTCTGAAAGAGGTATTGAAGTTGATAAAGCCAAGGTTGATGCTATTGAAAAGATGCCATGTCCCAAGGACATCAAAGGTATAAGAAGTTTCCTTGATCACGCCGGATTTTATAGGAGGTTCATTAAGGACTTCTCAAAAATCTCTCGGCCTCTGACTAATTTATTACAAAAGATGTACCATTTGTCTTTGATGATGATTGTGTAGAAGCATTTGAAATACTTAAGAAAGCATTAGTCTCTGCACCTGTTGTTCAGCCACCTGATTGGAATTTACCCTTTGAAATTATGTGTGATGCTAGTGATTATGCTATAGGTGCTGTTCTAGGGCAAAGAGTTGATAAGAAATTAAATGTTATCCATTATGCTAGTAAGACTCTAGACAATGCTCAAAGAAATTATGCTACTATTGAGAAGGAACTTTTAGCAGTTGTATTTGCTTGTGATAAATTCAGACCCTATATTGTTGATTCTAAAGTAACTATTCACACAGATCATGCTGCATTAAATATCTTATGGAAAAGAAAGATGCAAAACCTAGACTCATTAGATGGGTTCTCTTGCTTCAAGAATTTGATTTACATATTGTTGATAGAAAAGGAGCTGAGAACACCGTTGCAGACAACTTGTCTAGGTTAGAGAATGTTCTTGATGACCCACTACCTATTGATGATAGCTTTCTTGATGAACAATTAAATGTCATAAGCACTTCTCGTAGCACTCCGTGGTATGTTGATTATGCTAATTATATTGTTGCTAAATTTATACCACCTAGCTTCACTTACCAACAAAAGAGAAAGTTTTTCTATGACTTGTGACATTACTTTTGGGATGACCCACATCTTTATAAAGAAGGAGTAGATGGTGTTATTAGACGTTGTGTACCTGAGCATGAATAGGAACAGATCCTACGCAAGTGTCACTCCGAGGCTTATGGAGGACACCACGCTGGAGATAGAACTGCACATAAGGTATTGCAATCCGGTTTTTATTGGTTTACTCTCTTCAAGGATGCCCGTAAGTTTGTTTTGTCTTGCGATGAATGTCAAAGAATTGGTAATATTAGTAGACATCAAGAAATGCCTATGAATTATTCACTTGTTATTGAACCATTTGATGTTTGGGACTTTGATTATATGGGACCTTTTCCTGCCTCTAATGGATAAACACATATTTTAGTTGCTGTTGATTACATTACTAAGTGGGTAGAACCTATTCCAACTAGTAGTGCTGATCATAACACTTGTATTAAAATGCTTAAGGAAGTTATTTTTCCGAGGTTTGGAGTCCCTAGATACTTAATGACTGATGGTGGTTCACACTTTATTCATGGTGCTTTCCGTAAGATGCTTGCTAAATATGACGTTAATCATAGAATTGCATCTCCTTATCACCCGCAGTCTAGTGGTCAAGTAGAATTGAGCAATAGAGAGCTCAAACTAATTTTGCAAAAGATTGTCAATAGGTCTAGGAAGAATTGGTCCAAGAAAGTTGATGCTGCATTATGGGCCTATAGAACTGCATACAAAAATCCTATGGGTATGTCTCCATATAAAATGGTTTATGGAAAAGCATGTCATTTACCTCTCGAACTGGAACATAAGGCATATTGGGCTATTAAAGAGCTCAACTATGATTCCAAACTTGCTGGTGAGAAGAGGTTATTTGATATTAGCTCACTTGATGAATGGAGAACCCAAGCTTATGAAAATGCCAAGTTGTTCAAAGAAAAAGTTAGAAGATGGCATGACAAAAGGATACAAAAGCGTGAGTTCAATGTAGGTGATTATGTATTGCTATACAACTCTCGTTTAAGATTTTTTGCAGGAAAACTTCTCTCCAAATGGGAAGGTCCCTCATTATCGAGGAGGTCTATCGTTCCGGTGCCATAAAAATCAACAACTTCGCAGGCACAAATCCGAAGGTGGTAAACGGTCAAAGGATCAAACACTATATCTCAGGTAATCCTATAAATGTTGAAACTAATATTATTGAAACCGTAACCCTGAAGTAATACATAAAGGACACTTTCCAGAACGTTCCAGACTCCGAAAAGGAATAGGTATGTGGTACAATTTTTAAGGCAATATTTCTCCATTTTGGAATATTTAGAAAAATAGAAAAATAAGTAGCAGTCCGGGGAGGACACGAGGCCTCCACGAGGTGGAGGCGCGCCTACCCCCTGGCGCGCCCCTACCTCGTGAGCACCTCGTGTGCCCTCCGGACTCGCTTCCTTGCATGATACGTATTTTGGTCGGTAAAAATTCATTATATATACTCCCGAAGGTTTTGACTCTCGTATCACGCAAATATCCTCTGTTTTTGCTTCGAGCTATTTCTGTTGCAAATTTAGAGCACCATGACTTCTCCCTCCTCCAAGAACGAAGACAAGGATGCCTGGCTATTGAAGATAGAGTTGAAAAGAGAGGAACCAGAAGATATCAACAAGGATGAAAAGATCAAGAAGGCTATGGGGGTTCAAGCTCCGGTGGTGAAAGAAGAAGACATCCCTCAACCTTTACCTAACCTTTTCACTCCAACAGAGATTGAAGCCTTCCAGATGATTGAGTTAGCCCGCATACAGAATAAGTATCTTACACAGGAGAATATTTTGTTGAAGGATCATATTGCCGGGCTCAAGAACATTATCCACAAGTTGGAGGAACTTTAACGCTCGATGTGTGATTATCCACCGTCATCATCACCACCTCCATCACGTCCAGGGACATAATCATATGGGTATGGGCACTCCCCTTGGCAACTGCCAAGCTTGGGGGAGGTGCCCTGGTATCGTATCATCATCACAACTCCTATCTTTACCATTTTTCTTAGTTCGATCCTATTAGTAGTACCTTGATTTAGTATAATAAAGTCATGGCATGATCTAGTTTTGAGTTTTGCTTTATGATCCTTCTTTGTAACCGAGTCCGTGAGCTATATAATAAAAATTAGTGTTGAGTCAAGGGCTTGAGTATTTTGCCATGATCTTGGGTGATTAGAAGAAAAAGAATAAAAAGAATCAAAGAGTTCATATTGATCTTAGTGAAAGTAATGACTCCACATAGAAAGAGTATGATGATTAAAAGTTGTTGGGAGTTGGCAAATATAGCTTTGGTCATCGTTGCAATTAATAGGAAGTAATAAGGAAAGAGAGGTTTCACATATAGATATATTATCATTGACATCTTTTATGATTGGGAGCACTCATTAAAATATGACATGCTAAAGAGTTGATGTTGGACAAGGAAGAGAACATAATGAGTTATGTTTTCTTACATCTGAGATAAAGTATGTTGTCATGGATCCTCTACCATGTTGAGCTTGCCTTTCCCCCTCATGCTAGCCAAATTCTCAGCACTAAGTAGAAATACTACTTGTGCTTCCAAATACCCTTAAACCAGTTTTGCCATGAGAGTCCACCATATCTACTGATGGACTGAGTAAGATCCTTCAAGTAAGTTGTCATCGGTGCAAGAAATAAAAATTGCTCTCTAAATATGCATGATTTATTAGTGTGGAGAAAATAAACTTTGTACGAACTTGTTGTGGACGCAATAAAAGCGACGGACTGCATAATAAAGGTTCACATACAAGGGGCAATATAAAGTGACGTTCTTTTGCATTAAGATTTTGTGCATCAACCCTAAACACGCATGACAACCTCTGCTTCCCTCTGCGAAGGGCCTATCTTTTATTATTATCCTCTACCTTATGCAAGAGTCACGGTGATCTTCACCTTCCATTTTATTTTATCCTTTGGCAAGCTCAAGCATGTTGGAAATGATATATATATATATATATCTAATTGGATGTGGGGGAGCATGAATTATTATTGTTGACATTACCCTTGAGGTAAAAGGTTGTGGGGCAAAACTATAAGCCCCTATCTTTCTCTGTGTCCGATTAAAACTCCGTAACCACAAGTATTGCGTGAGTGTTAGCAATTATGAAGGACTAAGTGATAGTTGAGTATGTGGACTTGCTTTTAAGCTCTGACATAGACTCTTTCCGATGTTATGATAAATTGCAATTGCTTCAATGACTGAGGGTATAATTTGTTGGTGCTCAATAAGGTTTCTGATTCATACTTTGGCTTTGTGATAAGATCATCACTTGAACATGAGTAATCATATGACAAATATATATGTTGCGGTTATGAAATAATCATGATGCCTTCATGTCCGTATTTTATTTTTATCGACGCCTCTACCTCTAAACATGAGGACATATTTATTGTTATCGGCTTTTCGCTTGAGGACAAGCGAGGTCTAAGCTTAGGGGAGTTGATACGTCCATTTTGCATCATGCTTTTATGTCAATATTTATTGCATTATGGGCTGTTATTTCACGATATGTCACAATACTTATGGCTATTCTCTCTTATTTTACAAGGTTTATATGAAGAGGGAGAATGCCGGCAGCTGGAATTCTGGGCTGGAAAAGGAGCAAATATTGAAGGACTATTCTGCGCAACTCCAAAAGTCTCGAAACTCCACGGAATACCTTAAACTAAATAAAGAAAAATCGTCGCCAAAGATGAAGGCCAGGGGGCCCACACCCTGCTCACGAGGGTGGGGGGCACGCCCCCTACCTCGTGGGCCCCCTGGTGGCTCTCCGACGTCCATCTTCTCCTATATGAAGTCTTTCAAAGAGAAAAAAAATAGAAGAGAACCTTTCGGGACGAGACTCACGCCCACGAGGCGGAACCTTGCGGAACCAATCTAGGGCTCCGCAGAGCTGTTCTGCTGGGACACTTCCCTCCGGGGGGAAATCATCACCATCGTCATCACCAACGCTCCTCTCATCGGGAGAGGGCAATCTCCATCAACATCTTCATCAGCACCATCTCATCTCCAAACCCTAGTTCATCTCTTGTATCCAATTCTTGTCTCCAAGTCCGGGATTGGTAGGTTGCTAGTAGTGTTGATTACTCCTTGTAGTTGATGCTAATTGGTTTATTTGGTGGAAGATCATATGTTCAGATCCTTTATGCACATTATTACCCCTCTGATTATGAACATGAATATGCTTTGTGAGTAGTTACGCTTGTTCCTGAGGACAAGGGAGAAGTCTTGCTATTAGTAGTCATGTGAATTTGGTATTCGTTCGATATTTTGATAAGATGTATGTTGTCTAACCTCTAGTGGTGTTATGTGAACGTCGACTACATAATACTTCACCATTATTTGGGCCTAGAGGAAGGCATTGGGAAGTAATAAGTAGATGATGGGTTGCTAGAGTGATGAAGCTTAAACCCTAGTTTATCGTTGCTTCGTAAGGGCTAATTTGGATCCATATGTTTCATGCTATGGTTAGGTTTACCTTAATACTTTTGTTGTAATTGCGGATGCTTGCAATAGAGGTTAATCATAAGTGGGATGCTTGTCCAAGTAAGGGCAGTACCCAAGCACCGGTCCACCCACATATCAAATTATCAAAGTACCGAACGTGAATCATATGAGCGTGATGAAAACTAGCTTGACGATATTCCCATGTGTCCTCGGGAGCACTTTTCCTATTATAAGAGTTTGTACAGGCTTGTCCTTTGCTACAAAAAGGATTGGGCCACCTTGCTGCACTTTATTTACTTTTGTTACTTGTTGCTCGTTACAATTTATGCTATCACAAAACTATCTGTTACCACTTATTTCAGTACTTGCAGAGAAAACCTTGCTGAAAACCGCTTATCATTTCCTTCTGCTCCTCGTTGGGTTCGACGCTCTTACTTATCGAAAGGACGACGATAGATCCCCTATACTTGTGGGTCATCACCGATGGTAACTCCTCCACCAAACAACCCGGCGTCCTCTTCAAAGGAACCATAAGCCGGGGCTTGATGCCCTTCATGATTTCCTGATTAGCTCTCTCAGCTTGACCATTAGATTGGGGGTGAGCCTCGGATGACACATCAAGGCGGATGTGCTCTTGTTGACAAAAGCCCTCCATCTCGCCTTTGGCGAGGTTCGTGCCATTATCTGTGATGATGTTGTGTGGAAAACCAAAGCGGAAGATCACCTTCTTGATGAATTGAACCACCGTGGCTACGTCACACTTGCTTACTGGCTCCACTTCAACCCATTTAGTAAATTTGTCAACTGCCACCAACAGGTGGGTCTTCTTATCTTTGGATCGCTTGAAGGGTCCTACCATATTGAGCCCCCAAGTAGCAAACGGCCAAGTGATGGGAATCATTCGTAGCTCCTGAGCCGGAATATGAGCTCGTCGTGAGAATTTCTGACAACCGTCGCACCGCCTCACCAAGTCCTCAGCATCAGCATGAGCCGTTAGCCAATAGAAGCCATGACGAAAAGCTTTAGCAACCAAGGATTTTGAACCGGCGTGATGACCACAGTCCCCTTCGTGGATCTCACATAGAATCTCACGGCCTTCTTAAGGGGAAACACAGTGCTGGAACACACCAGAGACACTGCAATGGTGTAACTTGCCGTTGTGAATAACCATGGACTTGGATCGCCGGATTATCTATCTGGCCAACACTACATCTTTTGGCAACTCGCCCTGGTTCATATACACCAAATATGGAACCGTCCAATCCGGAATAATGTGTAAAGCGGCCACCAACCGTTCCTTCGGATCAGGAATAGCAAGGTCCTCCTCTGTAGGCAACTGAACTGAGGTGTTGTGCAAGATATCAAGAAAGGTATTGGGCGGCACCGGTTTAAGCTGAGATCCTAGCCGGCTTAAAGCATCGGCTGCCTCATTTTTGCGCTGATCAATGTGCTCCACTTGATAACCTTTGAACTGACCAGCAACAATATCCACCTCTCGTCGGTAAGCCGCCATGAGCGGATCCTTGGAATCCCAAGAACTTGAAACTTGCTGGGCCACCAGATCCGAGTCTCCAAAGCATCGTACCCGGCTTAAGTTCATTTCCTTGGCCACTCAAAGACCATGGAGTAAGGCCTCGTACTCAGCTGCATTGGTAGTACAAGGAAACATTAAGCGAAGAACATAACGAATTTTATCACCTCGAGGGGAAGTGAGGACAACTCCAGCCCCCGAGCCCTCCAACTGCCTGGACCCATCGAAGTGGATAGTCCAGTATGTGTTGTCCAGTTTGTCTTCTGGCGCCCGCAACTCTGTCCAATCATTGATAAAATACACCAGGGCCTGGGACTTGATAGTTGTTCGAGGCATATATTTCAAACCGTGCGGTCCAAGCTCAATAGCCCACTTAGCAACCCGGCCAGTTGCCTCCCTGTTCTGGATTATATCCCACAAAGGAGCGAAACTGACCACTGTGATGGGATGGCCTTGAAAATGATGTTTAAGTTTCCGACTTGCCATGAAAACCCCATACACCAGCTTCTGCCAATGCGGATATTGTTGCTTTGACTCAATGAGCACTTCGCTGATATAATAAACTGGTCGTTGAACCGGGTACTCCTTCCCAGCCTCCTTGCGCTCCACCACAATAGCTACGCTGACAGCCCGGGCATTAGCAGCCACGTATAACAACAGTGGCTCCTTATCAACCGGAGCAGCAAGAACCGGCGGTTCAGCCAACTGCTTTTTTAAGTCCTCAAACGCCGCATCAGCAGCATCATTCCAGACAAAATTGTCTGTCTTCTTCAACATCTTATATAGAGGGATCGCCTTTTCTCCCAACCTGCTGATAAACCGGCTCAAAGCCACGATACGACCCGCCAGACGTTGAACATCATTGATACACGCCGGTTTAGCGAGAGACGTAATAGCTTTAATCTTTTTTGGATTAGCCTCAATACCCCTATTAGATACCAGAAAACCTAAGAGCTTGCCTGCCAATACACCGAAGACGCACTTATCCGGATTGAGCATCATCTTATAAACCCAAAGATTGTTAAAGGTCTCCTTGAGGTCATCTATCAATGTCTCCTTTTTCCTGGATTTTACCACAATATCATCCACATAAGCATGAACATTGCGCCCAATCTGAGTATGAAGACAATTCTGCACACAGCGCTGATAAGTTGCATGGGCACTCTTGATCCCAAAAGGCATAGACACATAACAGAAGGCTCCAAGGGAGTGATGAAAGTTGTCTTCTCCTGGTCCTTAACTGCCATTTTGATCTGATGATAACCAGAATAAGCATCCAAAAACCTCAAACGCTCACAACCTGCTGTAGCATCAATGATCTAATCAATACGGGGGAGGGCAAAGGGATCAGCTGGGCAAGCCTTGTTCAAATCTGTGTAATCCACACACATCCGCCAAGTTCCGTTTTTCTTAAGTACCAGCACCGGATTAGCCAACCACTATGGGTGAAACACCTCCACAATAAACCCTGCTGCCAACAGCCGGGCTACCTCTTCACCAATGGCCTTGCGCCTCTCTTCATTAAACAGCGAAGAAACTGTTTAACCGGTTTAAACTTCGGATCAATATTAAGAGTGTGTTGAGTGAGTTCCCTCGATACACCTGGCATGTCAGAAGGTTTCCGTGCAAAGATGTCCCGGTTCTCACGGATGAACTCGATGAGCGTGCTTTCCTATCTCGGATCCAAGTGGACGCTAATGCTGAACTGCTTGGATGAATCGTCAGGAACAAAATCAACCAATTTAGTCTCATCAGCCGATTTAAACTTCAAAGCCAGATCATGCTCTGTAGTGGGCTTCTTTAAAGAAGTCATATCTGCCGGATCAACATTGTCTTTATAAAACTTCAACTCCTCCGTTGCATAAACCGACTCAGCATAAGCCGCATCACCTTCCTCACACTCCAGAGCAATCTTGCGGCTACCGTGAACCATGATGGTCCCCTTATGACCCGGCATCTTGAGCTGCAGATAAACATAACACGGTCTTTCCATGAATTTAGCATAAACCGGCCGTCCAAACAGGGCATGGTACGGACTTCTGATTTTAATCACTTCAAAGGTCACCGTCTCTGATCTTGAATCATGATCATCACCAAAAACCACCTCCAGAGCTATCTTACCAACTGCGTAAGCCGATTTACCAGGCACCACACCGTGAAAAACGGTGTGGGACGGTTTAAGATTCTTATCTATTAACCCCATACGCCGGAAGGTTTCATAATACAAGATATTGATATTGCTCCCTCCGTCCATGAGCACCTTGGTGAACTTATAACCTCCAACCTGCGGTGCAACCACCAAAGCCAGGTGGCCAGGATTGTCAACCCGGGGCGGATGATCCACTCGACTCCAAACAATAGGTTGTTCAGACCAACGCAGATAATGGGGCACTGCCGGCTCAACAGAGTTTACTACCCTTTTATGGAGCTTCTGATCGCGCTTGCACAGACTAGTAGTGAAGACATGATACTGTCCACCATTTAACTGCTTCGGGTTGCTCTGATAACCCGACTGCTGCTGATTCCCTTGATTACTCTACTAATTGTGACCACCTTGGTTGTTCTGGTTGCCTTGATTATTCTGAAACCCTGAGTTTGAACCGCCACCACCGTAACCCGGCCCGTGAAACCCTAGACCGGAATCACCAGATGGACCCTGATCATACCGGAAGAGATCAGAGTTTTTGCATTCCCTCATGATGAAACAATCCTTCCAAAGGTGCGTGGCCGGAACCTGCTTTGTCTCGTGCTTCGGGTAGGGCTGGTTTAACAAACGTTCTAGATTCATGCCTCCACCGCGCTGGGGCGGTTTACCCTTACGGCGCTGCATATTGCCCTGCATATTGGTGTTAGCCACAAAATCTGAATTGTCCACTTTACGCTTACCATTGTTCCCGTGGCTCACCTGGTTATGCTGTCACTACAAAAAAAATACACTTCCATGATGATACGTGTTTGTCATAGTAGGTCGTGTTTTTTGTCATGCATGTACATCCATGACGATTTTATGACAGAATCAAGATAGTCATACATGTGCTGTCGTAGAAGTGTTCCATGACATTACCAAAATTATCATCACGGAAGTGTCCACTTCCATGACGATAAATCGCGCGTCACAGAAGTGCTTTCGTCAAGGGTGACTGACACGTGGCATCCACCGTAACGGAACACCGTTAAGCTATCGGGTCGGGTTTTGTATCCGATAACCCATTAACAGCCCCGACCAATGGGGATTTTTCCACGTGTAAAAGCATCATTGGCTGGAGGAAACATGTGTCGGCTCATCGTTGGGACAGATGTCATCCACTCATTGGACAGAAGGCGCCTATGATATGTCGACACGTGGCACGGTCCAACAGAGGCCCATTCCTATGAAAAGGCCGGCCCATTTGACTTGGTCAAAAGGTGGCGAGCCGGCCCATGGAAAGCCTGTTAACGGCCTGTTCGCGTATAGCCCATTTACAGCCCGCTAACCCAAGGCCCGTTACGCCCTATCCGAATTAGGCCTAGTAGCGTCATCTGGGCCATCCAATATGAGTCGAGCCCGTTTTCACTTCTGGCCCATGTATGGCCCATGACATCTTTCGGCCCATATGAGGCCCTATGTAACTCTTGGCCTATTAACGGCCCGTGGTGAAACTGGCCCGTGATGAACAGTATATCACTTTACACCCATTAACGGCCCATGGTGAAACTGGCCCGTAATGAACAGTGTATCACTTTATACCCATTAACGACCCGTTATTCCATTGGGCTGTTTCCAGCCCATGTTATCTTTCGGCCTTCTTAGAGCCCATTTATTCTTGGGCTCATTTCCAGCATTCATTTACTTACGGCCCGTTACTGTCATTTTCTGCTTGTGGGCCAAATTCAGCCTGTGGTTACAGTCGGCCCATTTGTGGTCCATTAATATGTTGGGCCATTTTCATAGCGTCATCAAATACGGCCTATTAACGATGGCCCGTTATGGTCGGCCCATGAACGAACGCTTCCAACTCTAGCCCGTTTACGGCCATAATGCGGCCTGTTATTGGCCCATGTTTGGCCCACTGATGATACGGCCTGTAGAAGGCCCATTGTTTCTACGGGCCGTAGAAGGCCCATTGTTTCTACGGCCCGTAAAAGGCCTACTATTTCTACGGCCCATAGAAGGCCCACTGTTTCTATGGCCCGTAGCAGGCCCAGTGTCATTACAGTAAATATTAGCCCATGGTTATTGTGGCCTAGTTTTAAAAATAGGTTATTGCAGCCACTAGCAAACCGCGGAAAAGAACTGCACCGACTACAAGCAAATAAATAAACAAGACAACAAGGAAATAAATAAGCAAGCAACTTATGCTAGGCTATCACAAATATTACGATATTACATCCATCTGGCATCAAAGTTTGCCACCAAAGCAAATATAGGGAACAAAGCAAAGATATAAACGCCAAGACAAAACAAGTCTAGAACTGAAACCACTTGAAGAGTTCAAGAAACAATATCTTGGGTACCCATAATGCTGGCAAGATGCTTAGCAAGCTTATTAACTTTCTCTTGTTTGGCGCTTAAATCCTCCAGTGCTTGCTGTTACACAAGAAAGTACGCATCTGAATTCTGCAGTGACTTCCTCAGGCCTTCGGCTTCTTGCCGCAAAGACACCGATCGATGCCTTTCACTTGTAGTGAGACCAAGAAGTCAAGTGATTCAGCAATGAGTTCAAGAGCTTGTGCTAGTGGTACTGGCCAGTAACTCGAACACTACATCAATGCAGGACTATGGGGTTTTCTCACTATCTACAAGATCGTTTTTATCATCTTTCTTGGAGACCAACAGGGTTGTCTCACTATCTTGAACCTTATCTGCATTACTTTCTCTACCATTGCATAGTGGGGTGCTCTTCTCCAATATTCTGCTTGCATACTACAAGAGAAACAAGCAGACACATCACAGTTTAGCTTGTAGTATACTGAAACTCAATTTGGTAAACCGTTCAATAGTAAGGTGGACAGGATAACAAAGATGAAACAAACATATATCTATGTACTATGGTCACAGTATTTTCCATATCATTCTAGTTTATGTTAACTAATCAAGATAGAGACACAGCTCAACTCATATATTTTTAAGACATAGCAAAGATAGATGAATATAAGTGTGAGAAACTACACAACATTGGCAGCACTTGTAATGTGCATCACATGAGAACATAAATGTTTATACAACTTAAACTAAAATCAACATAGAGCAAGAAGTTAGAACAGCAATCCAGTTAAAGAAATAGGTTTAAAACATACCTGTTGCGCCATTGGAGTTTCAATTGGATCCTTCAAATTCGGAAGTAGTTGGTATGAGTAAATATAGTGATGCAACAGCAAAGGAGTATGGACCATAGCTACGGAATTTGACCTGAGAACAGTTGCTCTTCTGCTTTAAATGTGGAGTTTGGGTTAGCTATGGTGGTCTTCGTGCTTTGGGCACTGCAGTAGCTTTACAAACTGCTCATGTGGGGGTACTCTGTGGTGGACATGGTGCTTTGTCAACTATAAGTGGGTTACTATCCGCTGGGGTTGTGGTTAGATGGGTTGTAGCTGGTTCTCTGCCCAACGGTGTAAGTGTGCAATCTGGAAGAGTCTCGATTATGTGTGGTGGGGCTAGTTTGTGGGCTAGTACAACCATGGTTCTATCTGCATCGACGGGTAGCACTGTCTTTTGTGAAGAACGGGTTTTTGCTCCCTTAGATACTGCCATCACCCCCTCCAATTAAAATGGCTGATAAACAAGAAAAGAAATTGAACGTACAGACATTATATGATAGACAGATGTGGTAATTCACATATATGTTGTCTAACCAAACAGACAAAGATGACACAATTTCACATATATGATGCCTAACTAAACAGGATAGCATGACACAGTTTCAGATATATGATGGATAACTTAACAGGATATAATGGCATAATTCAACATATGAGGAGTACCTAAACAGGATGACATGACAAAACTATATGATGTCTTTCTAAAATAGGTTGGGATGAAATAATTCACATACATGTTGTCTAAGTATACAGGATGGCATGATATAATTGACATAATTGATTGAAATACTAAGCAGCTGGCACTCGCATGTATGATCTCTAAACTAAGCAGATAGAATTCAATATTGTGCATATGATGTCTAAACTAAGCAATGCAAGACACCATATGCATCATATGAGAAATATAAACATTGTAACTTAGAGCATACACCTCAGGTGGAATATAGGACTGGTCATCTGTCTCTGAATCCTCCTCTGAGGAGCTCCCTGTAACCATCGACATATATGCTTCAAAAGGTACCATTGCCTGCTCTGAAGACCTTGTTTTCACTCCAGATTTTTCCATAACCGGCTCAAATGGCTGATACACATGAAGAGTAGTTCAATATACACAGATTGTCGACAAATGGAATATGTAATGAAAAAAAAGATGGCATGAGATAATTCACATATATGATGCCTAGCTCCATGGCGGTGCATAATTCACATATATGATAACTGGCTGAAAAACATGGCATTGCATAATTCACATATCTGATATAGAAAGCAAACAGGAGGCATTCACACAAAGCATGTCTAATCTAACCAAATGGCATGGCAATGCAAGACACCATATGCATGATATGAGCAATATAACCCAGCCAAGTTAGAGCATGCACCTTGGGGGGGGATACGACTGGTCATCTCTCTCTGAATCCTTCTCTGGGGAGCTATCTGTAACCAGCAAGAAATCTGCATCGACAGGTAGCACTGACTGCTCAGAAGACCTTGTTTTCACTCTAGATTTTTCCCATGACCGACTCAAATGGTTGATGCACAGGAGGAGTAGATGAATGTATAAACATTGTTGACAAATGGAATACATTATGGAAAAAATATGGCACGATACAATTCACATATACGATGACTGGCTAAACAGGATGGCATTGCATGATTCACGTATATGATGCCTGGCTAAAGAAGATGGCATTGCATAATTCCCATATACTCCCTCCGTTCCTACATATTTGTCTTTTTAGAGATTTCAAATGGACTACCACATACGGATGTATATAGACATATTTTAGAGTGTAGATTCACTCATTTTGTTCCGTATGTAGTCACTTGTTGAAATCTCTAAAAAGACAAATATTTAGGAATGGTGGGAGTATGATATAGAAACCAAACAAGTGGCATTCACACAAAGCAAATCTAAACTACGCTGATGACATATAAGATGTATAATGTAAGCAATGCAAGGCGCCATATGCATGATATGACCAACATCAGCATGCTAGGTTAGAGCAAACACCTCAGGTGGTAAACAGGCATGGTCGGCTCCTTCTGAATCTCCATCTAAACAATTATCTTCCTCTGGAATACAATCTGGAAATGCAGGAGGGGGGCCACTTCACCCACCATGGAGCGGCGTCTGCATGACATTATATTCGCACGCAACGGTCTTCTCTTTTTCTCTACATGTTCAGTATGATTGTGTACAATATCTGACATGCATAATAAAAAAATAGTTAGATTTTGTAAGGCCTAAGGGGTGCATGCAAAAATCAAGACTGATGGTAGCAAACGAGTGGATGGATCCAAAACTAATGATAGCAGGTAGATTATAGCTTCAGTTTAAAAAGATAGACAATGGTTCATCTATTGTTTGTTGCCCACCCAACATGAACCACATAGAAGACCCCAGATGAACCAGATAGTAGACAGATACTATTCGTTGCTGGCTTGATATGAGACCCATGGGCAATTCAAAACTCAAGATTGAACGATAAAGTAGCAGGTAATAATAACCGATGTATAACGTAACCAAACACGAAAGACTACAACCACTCTTCCGGAACTGTGTAGTCCTCAGGTTCATCTGCTCAGTCGAATGATGGTAATGCAGTTGGCGTGGCTGCTGGCAACAGGGAAGATGATCTGAGGCTGCGAAAGAAAGTCTGCAGGGGGATCTCTATTGCAGTGAACGCTTTTGTCGATGGTGCACCTCAGGTGGGGTGGATGACGGCACGGCAGGAGCAGGATATAACACACGGAGTTTTCTTTGACGCCTATCTGATACTGAAGTAAATCTGTAAGGGCTCCTTAGAATTGGAGGATTCTATAAACGCGGGGACAGGAAAAACACAGGAATAGGATAGGAATGCACATGCAAAACAGAGCATTTGGAAACATAGGATTTCACCAACCAGGTGTTTGGCTCACATGAATTGGAAGAACAGAGGAATGGAGAAACAAAGTGATGCGATGAGTGTACAACCTCTTTGGCATAGCCTTGTGGACCTCAGCATCATTGGGTTGGACGTGGAGGATGGTGATGATGCTGGTGTGACTGTCGGAGGCGGGGAAGAAGATCCGAGGCCTCTGGAAACGGCGCCAAGGGTACTGCTCCGCTGTGATGGACGGTTCCATTGTTGGAGCAGCTCCGCTAAGGTGTATGGCGACGAGGCTGAAGCATGACAAGACAGACAATGTTAATCTGAAGTGGGACCCTAATATCATCTGCAATAGATGATGTAAAATACATCACCAAAAAGTGCTAGATGTAAAACGCATCAGCCGCGCCTAGCCCGCTCCGACAGATGATGTAAGTACTGTTCACTCTGAACTTAATTGAAGAAAATGAACTTCATAGTCGAAACTGGTTGAACTAGTAACAGAGCATTGCAATAGATGTTTAGGGCGTTCGAGCACTAGTAGCAGAGAAGCAGTGATCTAAATCAGCAGACACTCGAGCAGGGAACGCACTAGAAGAGAGCAAGTCGTGCAGTAGCATCGCGAGCGAGTGCTAAAGCAGCAACTCTTGTAGCTACCGGAGGTCGTGCAATAGCAGCAGCAGCGCAAGCAAGAGCAAGAGCAGAGCAGCAGCACGAATGAAAGCAAGAGTAGTGCAGCAGTGCGACCGACACCAAGAACAGAGCTGCAGCTTGCGCGAGAGCCGGAGCAGCTGCAGCTAGTGCCGTTGTGGAAGTCGCCACCGAGGAAGCAACGACATGGGGAGAGACGCCGTGGATGATGTGGCCGGCGACGGCGTCGTCGGTGGAGACACGCCCTGTCTGCTCGATATCGAGCACCGGCAGCCCCGTGAGATCGAATAAAACATAAAATGCAGCGGTGAGTGCAGAACCTCCTTGGTGGCCTAGAGTTGGCCTCGGCTTCATCGAAGGAATTTGTGAGGGTGTTGCGGTTCCGATGGGGTAGGTCAAGACGGCGCTGTGGGGATTGAGGTGGCGTGATAGATGAGGCGAACGTCGGGGCAGCTCCTTGGAGGTGGAGGACGGGGCGGCTGATCTGGCGGGACAACGAGATCGACAACGGATCCTCATCCGGTGAGATGGATGAGGGACGGCGAGTTGTTGCGGTGGACGACAAAGTCGGGGAAGAGTCTCCGGCTGGGCGGCGGTTGGGAGGCCGACGGAGGAGCGTGGGGTTTTGCGGGTTTTGGTGGCCTCGGTGTACGACTGGGGGGCGAAGGGGAAGGGGGAGCCAAGCTTAGGGACGCGCTTGTCCAAAATGTAGGGTAAGTTACCAGCGTACCCCCACCGGTTTTGACACCGTGACATGGAGCTTCATTTCTGGCTGAGGGGTAGAAGGGGGATTTCGCGTGTCTGGGCTGCGGGAGCGATTTTGGATGAGGAGGGAGTTCTCGCGCGCGTCCAAATTTCGGGATAACAAGGCGCGGCGTGGGTTGAAGAAGCGGGAGTTTCAAAGCAGGTGAGACAAAAGATACTCGAGCTTGAAAATTTTGGGATAACGAGGTGCGGATTCCTTGTTCGGCAGAACAAACTTAACGTGTAAAAAAACAATTCATACAAGAGACAAGAGCGTCATGTCCCCTTTTACTATATTGCTATAGATGCCATTGAAAAAACTACAAGAAAAATGTAAAAATATCGGGAGAACAAGATTACCCTGCACAATACCAAATCGATTCGCACTTCCCTCAACAACAACAAAAAACAAATCAATTCCCACCAAAGAAAGAGTAATGTCTCCTTTTATATGATTACAGATGCCATCATCTCGAATTTCAATTTTTGAATCCACGTTATGTTGAATTCAAATATATCGTTAGGTGACCTTGCGGTTTATAATTGATGTAGTCGTACATTTTGATCTTCCATCATATATGAACATTTTACTCCACCATGTGAACATATATATTGTCGTCTACCATATGCACTAAATTTGAATCAATTTTCCTTATTTGAATACGATTGTTGTCAAGTTATACAATAATTTAAATATTATCCTGATAACAAAAAAACATGCATGTAGCAGTAATCATCTTTCACTATGAACTACATGTACCATACGCTCTCCAATTCAAATATTTGTATCCATTTTATGTTGAATTCAAATCATAGTACATTATTGGTCTAGATAGCGAGATGTTCGGGATAATCTAAACCCTGTTTTCATACGTATAATTTTTGGCTGAATTGGGACAAGTTTTGGTATAAGCTTCTTGCAAAACCGAAGATTCTCTCAACAAGCCTCGTGGTTCCGAGAGGGAACGTGTCACCTTTGTGTGCGAAACGATATACACTGCCTCCCCCCTGATTTTATTTACAGAGGTAACATAGAACTATATGAGTGCCCTGTTAAATTTTGGAATTATTTCGGGTTCATTTGGCTTTTTTATACATTAATTGTGTTTCTGGTCATTTAATGTGCATAACAAATTTGAACTACAAGCACATGCTCTCGTGCACCAAAGTTGGTTGAAAAATCACATTTTGTGTCCTCGGGTGAATTTCTAGATCCCATGCAAGAAATGAGAATAAAATTAAAATATCTGGGCATCGTGGCTCGACTGAGAACATTGAGAAACTTGGTTTTAAAATTCTTGTAAATCCAAAACACGTCTGAAAATCATGAAACTTGGCATGGATGTCATGTCCTGGTACTACCATGTTGTGGTAAAAAAAATTGGCCGAATAGGAACAGATTTTGGTATAAGCTTCTTGCAAATCGAAGCTTCTCTCAAGAAGGCTCGTGGTTCTGAGAGGGAACGTGCCACCTTTGAGTGCGAAATGATATACGTTGTCCCCCTTGAGTTTATTTACAAAGGCAACATAGAACTACATGAGTGCCCTTTTAAATTTTGGAATTATTCCGGCTTCGTTTGGCCTTATTTACACATTAATTGAGTTTTTGGTCATTTAATGTGCATAATTCAAATTGGAACTACAAGCACATGCTCCTGTGCACCAAAGTTGGTTGAAAAATCACATTTGTGTCCTCGGGTGAATTGCTACTCCCTCCTTACATCTATATAGGGCCTAATGCATTTTTTCAAGCCTAACTTTGACCAAACGTTAGAGCAATAATATATGACATGCAACTTACACAAAGCATACCTTCAAATTTGTATGTCAAAGGAGCTTCCAATAATATAATTTTCATAGTATACATCTCATGTGCTATTAATCTTGTCAATAGTCAAAGGCTGTCTTGAAAAACACATTAGGCCCTATATAGATGGAAGGAGGGAGTAGGTCCCATGCAAAAATGAGAATAAAATTCAAACATCTGGGCATCGTGGCTCGGTCGAGAACATTGAGAAACTTGGTTTTAAAATCATGAAAAACTTGGCATGGTGTCATGTCATGGTAGTACCATGCTGTGGTAAAAAAAATTGGCCGAATAGGAACAAATTTTGGTATAAGCTTCTTGCAAATCGGAGCTTCTCTCAAGAAGGCTCGTGGTTCTGGGAGGGAACGTGTCACCTTTGTGTGCATAATTCAAATTTGAAATACAAGCACACGTTCCAGTGCACCAAAGTTGGTTGAAAAATCACATGTGTGTCCTCGGGTAAATTTCTAGGTTCCATGCAAGAAATGGGAATGAAATTCAAAATTCTGGGCGTCGTGGCTGGGTTGGAAACATTGAGAAACTTAGTTTTTTAATTCCTATAAATCCAAAACACGCATGAAAATAATGAAACTTGGCTTGGTGCCATGACATGGCACCAACATGCTGTGGTAAATTTGCAGTCCGATTTGCGAAGGCGCACACATTAACAATCAACAAAGTCATTTTGGAACAAGTGCTGTCACGTTACAATCGGAAACACAAGTATTATTGAAACCGTGGGCGTTCTACTTACTAGTACCATTTACGTGCCGCCACGCGTCCCCATTTTTTATTAGCTACGAGGCATTGTGCAGGGTAGCTATTTGAGTACGAGAGGCGTGCGATCAGACCCCTGCGTGTGCTTATCAGGAGGAGAGCCCTTTGACCTCCATCTGCCGTCCACCTCTCTCCTAAGGTCTCCATTAATGGCGCCCGAGCCTCTGTTTAATGGCATGGCTATGTCTCACTCGACTGAGATTTAAGAGAGAAAAAAGAAAATCTGAAATCATGGATCTTGATGTAAGATCCGACGGACCTATAGCAAGACTGATGAATATATAAGGACGATTAATTTATTTTTTGATGAAAGAAGGTCTTGCCACTTCTGATTTTCATTACTGAAAACCACCACAATTCACAAGAAGTTCAGCACAACACCTGTCACACCCTGATTTTCATGCCACAACGCTTAAGTCAATAAATCATGCTAAAATGTGGTTTGACAAAAACTTTTGAGTGTTTCGTCTTTGTTGTGATTGAATGTTTGACTGCTGTTTGCAAGTGCTCTAAAAATCAAATAAATTCTCCAACCCTTATACTCCTTCCCCTTGATCCAAAAACCTTGACCAATGATCATGCCATGTGTATAGGACATAAAAATAGTTTCTCACAAAAATAATTTGGCCAAATAGTATTTTCAAAAATTAGTTTTCCAAAAACCCCTGAATTGAGATTTGCACTGTAAGTACTTAATTAAGGGCATTAAAAATCTTTCCAAAAATATATTTGACTCCTATTAGATATAGGACACCCAGAAACCATAAAAATATAATTTAAAAAGTTATTTTCCTATTTTATTTAAAGGCTTTTTCTTCAGGCCAGAAATGGTCTTTAATAGGTTAAAATTAGTTTAATGCTTTAAAAATATTTGGGAAAATCTAGGGAAACTCAATGGACATAAATTGTCCATATATAAGAGTTTCAACACATGGTCATGTTAAAAATATTGGTCAAATCCCTCAAAAACCCTTTCTGGATATTTCAAGCTTTTGAAATATTTACAAAGGAAATATTCTCCAAAAATTCCAAGAAAATTCTATCATGTCACATATGACATTTGTGATGATCTTGACAAGTATCAGGTCATGGAGAACAGTATAACCCCATGAAACACTCTCAAAACCACTTCTGTCCTTTTTCAAGTTTGAACAACTTTGCACTGCCAAACATGTCCAAATGTTCTCAGACCTTGTGAACATACTCAAATTGTCTAATAATTCATCTAGACCAAGTGGCACAAGTTGTATAACAAGTTAACTTGATCAAAGTGCCCCAAAACCCTTCCTGTCTAGAACCAAATTTGAACAACTCTACATTGGCAACTTACTCCTGTTGATCTCAACTTTTGTGGACATGTTCAGAATCTCAAATGATGACACTACACTAAGTGGTGCATCAAGGAGAATAGATTTGCATGACTAAATCTTGAAAAGTCCATTTCTGCTAATTTTTAGGGTTTACAAAAGTTGCATTGGCAACTTTGTCCAAATGGGCCCAAAATTGGTGGAAGGCCCTAATTATATGTGACATTTCACCCTGTGGAGTCTCATGGCAAATGGAGATCATATGCTTGCCCAAACCACCATCAAACACCTTCTAGCAGAAACGTAAAATGCCTGTTTTGGCCATTTCCACTAATCTCCGTGAGCTCAACTTTTTCCCACAGCCTCATCTGGTCCCCCTCTACCACCTACATCTTTCCCTGCCCGAGGAGCCATGATTAAGGGGGTTAGGACCCCATTTTTCTTCTCTGGGCAGCAGCATTCTCCCTCTCTCTCAGCCTCTCTCTCCCTCCTTGGCATTCCAGAGCATCCAAGGCTCTCCCCAGGCTTTATCCCATCACCCAGCACACCCCAGATGCAAGTGGACACGGCAGAGCGCAAGAAAATGCGCCATGCCGCCAAAGCCTGCTCTGAGCTGCCTTCTGATGGCGGTCGAGCCTGCCCAGCCTCCCGTCCACCTCGGGCCGCCCAAGCGCGCCAGTCGACGCGCCTCGACGTCCGCAACACGCCACGCCCCTGGGCCCCTCCTCCTTCTCCCTCCTGCTGCCTCTGCTCACACGCGCGCCGGCCGCCCGAGAGCTCCAATGGGCGGCCTCACACGCGTGGCACCCTGGCCCTTCCCCGCTCCTTCTCTCCCCTCCTCTAGCCCTAGACCAACCCCACGAACACCCCAGACACGCCTACTCGGGCGGCCTCACACGCGTGGCACCCTGGCCCTTCCCCGCTCCTTCTCTCCCCTCCTCTACCCCTAGACCAACCCCACGAACACCCCAGACACGCCCACGCGCGCCCCCGTGGCCTCCAGCAACGGCTAGGAGCTCGCCGGCGCATGAGCCACGGTGCACCTCGCCCCCTCATATTTAAGGTCACCCCCGAGCCTCTTCTCCACTCCTTTGGCTCTCTCTCCCTCCCTTGCACCTCCTGGACAGCCTCACCCTCCCTCTCATGCCCTCCAGCACCCACCATGGCCGGAGTGCCGCCGCTGGCCTCCACCTCGATTTGGGCAAGGACGAGCTCCTCGGCCTCTCTCTCTTCCCCCTACCCACTCCAGTACTCCCTCAATGCACCGCTAGGGCCTCTTCCGCCGCCATTTTCTCCCCCATATGCCGTGTGCTCGAGGTCGATGCTGGCCGGTGATCTCCTCATGATCACCCAAACCGTCATGGATCTGATGTTTCCGCGAAGAGGAGCAGAACCGGTGGGTGCGCCCCCTCGATCACTCAGTGGCGGAACGCCACCGGGATGGCTTTGAGCCGCCGGGCGAGCATCGACGTCGCGTGCCACGCCTCCTCGCCCAGCGTCGCGCTGTAGGAGACGACAGGCGACGGGCGACTGCAGGGGCCTCATGGTCGGCGACCCGCCACCGCCACGTCATTTAAGTGGAGGCGGGTACTGCTGCTTACCGCCTCCCCCACACCGTTGGCGCGTTCCCAAAGTGCGCCATCGACGTTGCCTGGGCGCCCCGTGCAGCTGGGCCACCCGGCCGGCCCGTCAGCTATCCCTCGCCCAGCGCGCAGAATAAGTGGTATAGCCTTTTCCTTATTCTTTTTCCAGTCAACTTCAAAAATCCATAAACAATTCAAATTAACTCCAAATTTGATGATTCAAATTTCCAGTAACTCCATAAATCATTATCTACCAGTTGGTGCAACATGCACATTTTTCCAGAGACTTTTTCTTCACAAACATTTATCAAATCTTGTTTTCCTATTTCTGTGATAAACTTTAGAAAATCACAGAGAGCCCATTCTTGATCCAAATTCCATGATTCAAAATCCTAGATGTCTATAAGTTCAAAACTTAGTTTTTGAACATTTTTGCTAATACTTTATGTATCACCTCAAATAATGGTCTATTTCTTTATATATAGCCAACTTTGCAAATTCATGGGAAAATCATCTCAACTCCAAATCCAGTGAAACCAATTTCTAGATGCTTCTAAAATCATCCTTTGTTAAATGGGTGCCTTTGCTCATTTTTCAAAAATATATTTCTATACACTTCTTGCAAACCCATTAATCACTTGATTCCATCATATTGAAATGTTCAGAGATGTCCATTGATCAAATCCTAATGAAACCACTTTGGTCATCCCTCATATGACCAGAGGTATCCCAGAAAAGTCCAACTCATATTTTTAGAGCACTTTTATTTCCTGCCTTGTTGTGTTGCTTATTATGATTGTTTCCGACGTTAGTTGACGAAGTAGACGGAGAACTTGGAAGGACCAGAAGACTTGAAGACTCTGATGAACCAGGCAAGCAGCCCTTTGACCATGTCTTTGAAACCCTTTTTATGCATGTCATATAGCTCTTTATTATTATTGCATCGGAATCATGATGAGATGGTGAACCACGTGGGTTGGTTGCCTCGATTACTTCCTCATTGATACTTGCATTGTGCATGGCCCTACCTTCTTATGAGGGTTATGCCGGTGGGAGTAGATAGGATGCTAAAGTAGATGCTACGCAAAAAGGGACGGGTATGTGCATGATGAAGGAGGCAAAGTATTTTTCAAAGGACTTTTCGAAAACCCCGTCGGGTGCCACTTATGCCCGAGGGAGATGATGAGAAGGGTAACCACTTGATGACGAAGTGGTGTACCAAGGAAAGTGTGTGTTGTTTTCAAAATGGATTGGTCGAAGTTGCGACCGTTATTCCAAACTTACATGCGCAACCACTCTACCCTTATATGGGAAAGGGCATTATTGAGTACCTAGACCGATACTAGCTTGGAGCCAGCATTACTAGTGACGGGGGAGAGTTGGTGCTCTCTCTCGGGACGAGGTCGTGCCAGGTAGGGCGACCAAGAACATTTTTATGGGGCACTGGACACACCGTTGGTACCCCGTGCTTGTGATGTGAGATGATTATGGAGCGTGGCTCCACGATAATATTATGTGATAATGTTGGGCACGGGGGTTACTACCAATCGACTGGACTCCATGTTAGTGTCATCTAGGGAAAGGTAGTGATCGGGTGCTTACCCCGGGTACTTAAGGTATCGCGGGTCGTGGATGACATGGAAGTTCCCCGGATCTTGTGGGTAAAGTGTGCAACCTCTGCAGAGTGTAAAACTATTCGAATAGCCGTGTTCACGGTCAAGGAAAGTTGGGTAACCGCTCTTGGGCTACGTCCATATGTTTCTGAAAAACAACACAGTTTGGTGATATTGATGATGCGACTCGTGAGGAAGTCACGATGAGCTTGAGCATGAGTTGTTTATAACTCTTTCTCGATGATGATGTCTGAAACCTCCTGATACTTGTTGCAGACACATTCATGCCCTTGATAAATGTTGATCATACTTGCATGAGAAAAAGTAGCTTTTTTGGCAAAAATTTACCTATATCATGCATTGTTGTATCTTGAACCAAAACATGGGTTGCTTGCGAGTACATTCAAAGTACTCATTGGCTTGCCACTGGTTATTTTATTGGCTAGGCATGAAAGAACAAGATGTGATGAAGAACACTTCGGTGACAAACATGCGAGCTAGGATGCTTCCCAGTCAGAATGCCTGTAGGGTTAAGGCAGATGGCATGGGTCCAAGTTATTGACGAAGATTTCCGCTGCGATGTTATACTCAAGACTCGACCATAATGGCCCTACTTGTGTAAAACGGTATGTATGGATGTAAGACTCTTGTTATTCAGCTTCGTGTGTTCAAGTGAGCATTGATCTCGGGATCATCAGACACGCAGCATTCGGTGATCGCGACTTATGAGTCGGGGTCCCCACAACTCCAGCCTAACACGAAGGACTAAAAGCTACCAGATTGAAATCACAACATCCCAAGAGGCCAACAAAGGCCAAACATCCATGTTAGAACCCAACATTTCACAACCGACGACACAATCCACATCCTAAACCAATTATTACATCAAAAGAAACCAGAAATCAAGGAAGCCCAAAGAAGAATTAGAAGAACAAAGAACGCCAAGGTCGCCACAAAGAAGAGTTTTCTTCATTCCAGCCTCGCAACATTGATCTTCCATAGAAAGATAAGGACGATTAATTGTCTTACATAATTAGAAAGATAATTAAAAAAGCCACATGCGGCTACGCCCGAAATACACAAGGGCAAAAGAAGAAGGAAGACAAGAATCTGTCTCGCTGATCTCTACTTTCTTGATGCATTGCTGCAGGCCGGGGGACTAGTCTCCACAGCGAGCGGAGATGAGCTCTTTCGTGTCCTCAAGACGCTGCTTGAGAACATCCACGGATTCCTCCACCAGCCTTTGGCGCTCGTTGCAGAGCATGTCATTCTCGTCCATAAGTTTCTTGACGATGACGCCGGTCCTCTTCAACAAGGCACTGGTCTCCTCCTGCTGGTCTGCACTTTGACGATCTTCTCCCTCAAGAAGTCGCGCCGCCCGGAGCCTCTCATTGCCCTCCCTTAGTTGCTGGATGATGCCGTAGCTCGTTCAAACGAGGCTTTCATGTCGCCCCGCAACCTCGCCACCAAGATCTGATCCATCCGCTATGGACGATCACATGCATGCGATCAGAATACGCCGCCGCCCGCCATGAAAATTTTCCTGTGCCACCGCGGCACGGCGAGACATCTCTGCTGCATTCGTGGCGCGGCGGGACATCTCTGCTGCTTCCGCGGCGCGGCCGGACTAGTCTATTGCATCGACGGTGCGGCGGGACCTCTGCGTTGCTTCAGCGGCGCGGCGGGACCTCTATGCTGCTACTTCCGCGCGGCGGGACATGTCGGCTGCTCTCGCAGCGAGGCGGGACATCTCTCGTGCTTCCGCTTCCATGCTCGCCTCTCCCTGGTGGCAATCTCTCGACCCAGAACTCACGCTGGCCATGGCAGACGCAAGGGAAGGATGTTGAATGACTCGTTTGTTTTTGTGGATGAGGGGTTGAGGAGGAATGTGCAGTCATCTTGGCATACTAGTATTTATAACCGAGTACTAATACGCTCCTAAGTGGGAAACCGTTTAGGTTGTGATCGGTGTGAATAGGTTTGCAATTCAATATAGCGTGGTACTAATACGCTCCTAAGTGGGAAACCGTTTAGGTTGTGATCGGTGTGAACAGGTTTGCAATTCAATATAGCGTGGAGTAATTCGGAATGTGACGAGATGCAAGCTCAAAATTTATTGACGGTTCTAGTTTCAAAGTGCGGCATTATTCCCGGATGGAGTACTTCTTTTTCTACTCCCTCCTTTCCGATTTTATAGGGCTTATCTCAAAATTTTAGTTTTTCCATTTTATAGGGCTCAATTTGGTTGTTCCCCAACACATGTTCAGATTCCAAGGTGCATTAAATCATTGCATGCAAGTATTAAGAGAAAATTGACCAATGCATGTACTTTATGCATGCATGCATTGCAATTAATGCATTGATAAACATATTTTTTGAGAAAAACAAGAGCATTAATTAGGTGCTTTTGCAAACTACAAAAAATATTCCACCACTCACCATCTTGGTTGGTGAGATTTTTGGATTAAGCCCTATAAACCGGAAAGGAGGGAGTACTGCTGTGTACGTGCAATAACTGGCACCGTCGTATACATATCTTACGGTTAATGGGGCGTTCGACAGGAATAGCCGCGTGGCAAGCTTTAGGCTAGTCTTTTTTTTCAGACACATTAAACCTATCTCTCGGGACTTCTCGCACGCACCATTGTGCCACCCACAAAAACTTCTACTCTGAGTTTAGTACTCCCTCCGTCTGGAAATACTTGTTATCAAAATGAATAAAATGGGATGTATCTAGACGTATTTTAGTTTGAGATACATATCTTTTTATCCATTTTGATGACAAGTATTTTCGGACGGAGGGAGTACGTTATACAGGAAGAGAATAGGTGCACGCACGCACTCGTCCTCTCACACACGTGTCTGTTTTTTCTCGAAAAGGAGGATGATGACCCCCGGCCTCTGCATCTCGGGAGTCACACACGATCTGTAGCTACAATTGTAGTGTTCTCAACCATCCGATTGGCTCTATCATGGATGTACCTATATACTAAAACATGTCTAGATACATCTATATTTTGACAAATGGAAGGCATGTATTGTGGAACGGAGGAGTGCTTGTCATCAAAATGGATAAAAGGGGCGATCTAGAACTAAAATACATCTACATACATCTCCTTTTATCCATTTTGATGACAAGTAGTACTTCTTACCCAAAGGAACTTTATATCCAATGTATACAAAATATCCGCTCGATCGTTGGAAATTACTGATCCGATGTCGAGTAATTGCCGATCGCCACCAAAACCCACCATTTCTTAAGCTAAAGTAGACCAAGGTAATCCCTATATTAGCATATTACTAAGATAAATGAAGGCAATCAGATAAACATTTAGGACGTGAGCTTGTCAATCTGAATGTGGAGGGACACAAGCTTAGCCCCGGCCAGCAGCTTGGGCGGAACTGTCAAGAAGGTCAGCTCCTGCACGTCGACGTTGCCGGGATCCTTGCTGCTTGTCACCTCCATTTCCACCTTGACGGCGTCGGTCGTGCCTTTGGGCTCTCCCGGCGGGCCGTTCGCCCACACCTTGGCCACGTAGTGCGACAGTGGGGACGCCCCCGCTCTGATGCAGACGACTGACACGGCGATAGGCGCGCCGATGTCGAGCACGCTGCCAACCAAGAAAAACACGCGGCAGTCCTCCTCCGCGAACAGCAAGAGTCGTGGCTCCGACAGTGGCACTTGCAGCTGGAGCACCTTGCCGTACTAGATCCTGTGCACGGACATGGGATGCGCGATGCTGATGTGGTGGTAGAGCGCCAGCGGCGGGCCTTCGTAGCCGTAGACGGGCACGGGGCATTTGCAGGGGGCGAGCGGACACACGCTCTGGTGATCGGCGAGCTTGTGGTAAGTGACGTAGAGCCCACAGCCTTCATGCGGGCACTCCACCCTCACCGACGAAAGTACGGAGTCCACCGCCGTGTTCTGCACGTCAAAGCCACCGCCGCGCTCGCACTTCTGGCACTGTCGTTGGTTCCCGGGGCGCTCAACGCGGCAGTCCGTGCAGGCCAGGTTCCCTCCCTTGCACTGCAGAAATCAATTGAATAGCACATCAATCAAGAAACCTACACCTTGCTCAATCAGCCGAACGGACGAGGTGTATTCGAACCTCATACACTGGAGGTGTCAAGGGGTGGAGGCACAAGGGGCAGTGGAGCACTATGAGGTCCATCGAGACCTTAGAGAGCTCCATCGTCGGGTCCTGTTCGGTCTGCATGATCTCGCCCTCCTCGTGCACAACCATCTCTCGACTTGGGCCGGGGTATTACAAAGCTTTACCGTAACATATTTTATAATACTTCAAGGTGCATTAAATCAACACATGCAAGTATCAAAAGGAGAGTCACGGCATGCATGCATGCGTTGTAATTAATGCATTGGTAAACGCAAATTATTGAAATATATCGAGTGCAGTGCTTTGATGTGTCGCACAACTCGTACATCAACGAAGTTTGATTATCCTCTCCTCGCAGACTTAATCGCACCGCCTTTGGCTGTATGACAGGTTGGCCACACACCTGTCGGGCCCACCTGTCATACACGCAAAGGCAGGAGCGTCCCTCCCTCGCCCATGAGCGTGGTGGCTGGCAAGACTAGGAGAAGCTTTCGCTACACGCTCTCCCTCCCGCACGTGGTGGACATGCAGCAGTTCAATCGGTGTCAGATGGCCCGAAGCGTACTGTAGTACTCCTCCAGTGCAGTAGTACTCCATCATTGTTCGACTTCCCGAAGAGGCGAAGAGCCAAGCGCAGCCCAAACGCTCGTGTTGCAGTTTCATGTGTAGAGTAGTCTAGGATAGCGTGTACCGTGCCTGTATCGAAGCTTAAAATCGTTGGGGTCGGCTCCATGCTATGTGGCCGTCTCGAAGTTTTAAAAAAATAGTCTTTTGGCCCTACCTGTCACCCTGGTGATTGTTGTTTGCACACTCATCTGGTCAAGACAGGAATATATATTTTAATTTGTTTTTTTTTTTTGAAAAGGTGGGACTCCCCGGCCTCTGCATCAGAACAATGCATATGGCCACATATATTTTAATTTGTGGTGGGTAAATGTTAGAGGTTGCAGCAAATATATTGTACACTATGGGTCTTTCAGCCAAGTTTAGAGGCAAGCATGTGGGGCCAGTGCTATGATGTGTCGCGTCAACTCGTACAACGAGGAGAAGCTTGATTTCACTACACGCCTTCTCCCTCTCCCATGCGCGCGGTTGCTCGCAAACGAGGACAGGCTTTTGCTTAGTAGTACTTCTACAACAAGCTATCTATCCCGCTCGCGGTGGACGGACATGCAGCAGTGGATTCGACACTGTAGAAGCAGTAGTAGTAACATCATTGTTCGTCTTCTCGAAGAGGCGAAGAGCCAAGCGCAAACCGAACCTTGCAGTTGCAAACATTAGAGCATGCATATAGCCAGGCTCTTGCATGAGACAAAATTGCTATGTGAGCCCACTATTGTACTAGTACGTACAACTACTTGCTAGTATAGCCTCAGAAACCGAAAGGAGTATTTGCCCTTCTAGAGATTTCAACAAGTGACTAGACTACACCGAGGCGGAGTACATATGGAGCAAAATGAGTAAATCTGCATCGTAAATAAATACATACTAGTTCTATCGTTTTCCTCTCCGACGTGCACAATATTGACTATACTGACTAATCTCTTTTTGACACGCATTTACGTTTTTTTTTGACACAGTACAGACGCAAGTGCTCATATACAGGCGCATACACTCACCCTTATGAACGCACACACGCACGGCACTATCATCTTGAAATTTACGAAGTCACCATAGGCACCTCGTCGTCGACGGGTCCATAGGTGCTTGAATGCCAAGGAGGGAGAGGCTAGCGGTTCCCGAGACGTTGAACGGTCAATGATGCATCCTAAATTACATGCAGAGGGAATTAATTGGAGAAGCAGAATAGAGCCAACACGATGTGAATGCAACAGAGTTTGGACTCTCATATAATAAAGGCGCCCCACCACTCCAATCCATCTACTCCCAAGTCTCTGCGCAACACTGCTCACTCCAATCCAAGACCAAGTGACCAAAAGCCACAAGCACCTATGGAGGCGATGGACGCGAGCGGCAGTCGGCTATGCCAAATCATCCAAGGCGCCGGCCTGCGGCCCCGCACCATGCAGTGTTTCCAGACGGTGCTGGCGACCGCAAGCATCGTAGCCATCACCGACGCTTGCTTCGCCTCTCGCATGGACGACATGATGGTCAACTCCATCCGCAAGTTCACCACAGCCAAGAAGCGCGCGGACGACCTTGCCGTAATGCTCCAGCCCGCGCGCCCAGGCTCCTCATTGCCTGCCACCCTCATCAGCCTCCATGGTGACGAACTTTTTCAAGCCCTGGTGGCCCTGCAGGTGCCGGAGGTCACGACGAAGAATGTGCACCTCGAGGCCACGCCGCCAGCAGCAGCAGCTCTTGCCATGCAAGAAACCGTCGACCTGCACATCCACGTCTACGAGGAAATCGTCTACATAGGCCACTACAAGGCAAGCGAGGACAGAAAGACGTTGGCCTTCTTCCAGCTGCTGGAATCTTTGGACGCCATTGTTCAGAAGCACGTCGACCTGGCCATGAAAGCCGCTGCTACTTAGGCGCCGTTCGGTGGGCCGGCGCCCTGAGTCAAGGAGGTGGACGTCGTAGATGGATGCATCTCTTCTTCTTTCCTTCTGTAACCAGCACTGCATCACCTCGTGGCCTTAATGTTTTAGTAGTATAGTACTCCCTCCGTTCCCAAATATAAGTCTTTCTAAATATTCCAGCAAGTGACTACTACATACGGAGCAAAATGAGTGAATCTACACTCTAAACTATGTCTACATACATCTGTATGTTGTATTCCATTTGAAATAGTATCTAAAAAGGCTTATATTTATGAACAGATGGAGTATATGGCATTTTTATTCCAGTCGTAATGTTTTCACTGTGAGGTGGGGCCATAGTTGAGCAAACCCACCCCGCCCGCCAGGCGTCGGCCGAGTTTAGAATTAGAAGAGAGAAACGAGGGAGGAGAGCTAGCTGTAGCACAGACGTTGTTGTTAGATGGGACTCGTGTTTATAGAATAGGAGTACTGAGCACTCGTGCCTCCTTTTTTTTTGAGGGAAAATTAGTCGTATGTCTAGTACCACTAGTTGGGTCCGTGCGACCTATAGCTGTCATCACTTTAGGTCTCCTTTTCGAAACGCGACTACGCTTCATAGTACATATTTTTTCACGCATTTATCCTCCTATATGTACTCCTAGGCTATTTCCACGTGCTCCCATTCGCCGACATGTGGGACATAGAGCATCTGGGTCGTAGTGCATGCATGACTCGGAGCATATGCCGGGGTACTTTACATTTCAGACCTCACGAATTACATGCAAACCCCCCGCAGAAGAATAAATAAATGAATGAATTACTACATGAAACCGGATTATTTTCGTGGAAACTGGAGCACGTTCATTAAATTTTGGACATAACACGTTTATAAAAAATGACCGGACCTAAACCAGTCTAAGGGCCTCTTTGATTTTTCCCGCAAAAAAAGGGCCTCTTTGATTCGCAGGATACTGAAAACACGAGAATGGGGAAAGTATGATGGCGATGAACCGAGACAAGGAGAACTCTAACTCAGTTAGAGGTTAGAGTTAGATTATAACCCTGAACTAACTCTAAACCAAAGAGGTGTATGGATGGCAGGGTTAGATTGACAATAAATGCTCTATCTCAATCATTTGACTACTTTGGACCCTATTTCCTACCGGATTTGGAGATACGTTTTAGTTCCATGACTAAAAGTAGTGGGACTAAAACTTGCTAGCCTCACCCATGCTTGGATCCAAATACTAAAGAGACTAAAATCAAGTTAATGAGCATTTATTATCCTCCAAACCCTCCAATCCAGAACTCATCTGTGTTAAAGGAGAGGATTTAAATGAGGAGAGAGAGAACTAATCCACATTTTAGTAGGGGTACCCCTCACTAAAAAAAATTAGTCTCAAGACTCGTTTTAGCCCCTCTTTAGTCAGGGGTGCTTGGAACTTTAGCCTCTTAAAAAGACTATTTTTAGTTAGATTAAAATAAGTCCCTTGGATCCAAGCACCCTCTTGGTGTGGCCGGCTCTTCTGTGGCCTCCTCCTGTTCACAATTGACATAAACGAACCATCTATACAAATCAAGCATGCAAAACATGATAATTTTTACTTTGTCCATACAAATGAGATATCCCACTTAAACATACAAGTCGTCAATCAAGCTTCACAAAATAAAAAAACACTTCATGAAACAAAGAATGAGCTAACTCATCATGGAAGTCATTCACGATAGGGAGGGAGCCCGGAGCCCCTCACGCACCGAGGGAGGAGCTCGCGATCGTCGCTCTGGAGGAAGGCTCTGTAGAGCCCAAGCCCCGGGAACCCCTCTGACGCCGGCCCTTGCGAGTTGAGGTCGACACTGGCATGGGTAGCAGGGCCGCTTGTCGCCGACTGGAAACTTAATCTTTGGGCCTCTAGAAATAATGCAAGCATGTAACTAAAATACCTAGAAAGGTGAACTGAATCTTTGGGCCTCTAGAAATAATGCAAGCCTGAAACGGAAATACCTAGAAAGGTGAACTGAATCTTTGGGCCTCTAGAAATAATGCAAGCCTGAAAGTGAAATACCTAGAAAGGTGAACTGAATCTTTGGGCCTCTAGAAATAATGCAAGCCTGAAATTGAAATACCTAGAAAGGTGAACTGAATCTTTGGGCCTCAAGAAATAATGCAAGCCTGGAATTGAAATACCTAGAAAGGTGAATTGAATCTTTAGGCCTCTAGAAATAATGCAAGCCTGAAATTGAAATACCTCGAAAGGTGACCTGAATCTTTGGGCCTCTAGAAAGATTTATTACCTCCTCAAGCAGCATCAAACAATTCCATGCGTGCACCACAAATCTATACCAAGTTTGATCGGGATCTACTTTTCCAAATCAGAATTAGTGCTAGAGCAAGCAAGATCAATGATATGGCCGTGAGACAGAGAAGGAACGAAGAAACTCACCCCTCTCGCGACCTCCCTGGTAGATGCGCCACCGCCCAAGCACGCCTGAGGGAGAAAACGACCGTGAAGGGGGGGAGCGGGCGACCTTCAAGGCCGGAGGATAGGGTGGCGGAGTAGGGGCGGAGGCCGGAAGGAGAGGGCGGCGGAGGAGAGAGAGGGCGGCAGCATGGGCGGCGGCCCTATGGGGAACAGAGAGGAGTCATGCGAGAGGGAGGGAGCGATCTGGTGCGGGCAGGGGAGATTTTTTTGTTCTCTTTTAGTGGGCCCGAGGATAACTAACCCAATTAGAACCTCTCCACCGGGCTAGTTTTTTTAGCTGGGTTAGAGCAAACTAGCTCAAACTAACCCCTCTTGTTTCCATAATTTGAGGCTATTTCAACCCAAACTAGCTCTAAGGGAACCAAACAAAGAGGAGTGTTATTGTACATGCTACAGTGTGGACCGTAGCACATTGTTTTTTATGGCCATATCACCACATTGTTTTCTACTGCTGGTTCACTGGGCTACCATGGTTCGCACTGCTGGTTCACTGGGCTGCCGTGGTTCGCGCTCCTCCGACCTGAGTAGTACTCCCTCCGTTCCTAAATATAAGTCTTCGTAGATATTTTACTGTGGACCACATACGGATGTATATAGATGCATTTTATGTGTAGATTCACTCATTTTTCTCCGTATGTGGTCCATAGTGAAATCTCTCCAAAGACTTATATTTAGGAACAAAGGGAGTAGTATAGTACTAGTATATACCGCATCATTCTTTGCTCCTTCTTACTACTCCGACATGTGGGAGAGCCAGCATCCGGGTCGACGTGTCATGCACCAGATTAGAGCGCGGAACGGAAGGGGGGCATCACCCCGGTCGGAGCGCCAGTAATTCATGACTATAGTGAGTGGTCATATCACAAGTCTTTCCAGCAGTAACGCATCGTCAAATCGCACAGCCCCACTCGCTCACCCTCCTCGCCTCTCTGTCAAACAGCCTACCCAAAAATTGCCGCACATACTGCCCGGGAAAAGCTCCACCCTCAACTTTTAACTACGCGAAAATAGTTCGAGCTTGTTCATTCTATATAAATACAGTACTTACTGTATGTTTATTCACCCGTGGGGTTGTTCAACGAATGGAGGGCAGGGAGCACAAGTGAACAATACTGTAGTACTACTAGTACTACCTCCGTCCGGGTTTATTGGTCCCCATTGTATTTCGTGCCAAATTTTGACCATAGAATAAACTAACAAAATGTTCACGCATGTCACCAAACATTATTGTCGGTGTCAAAACCGGCGGATCTCGGGTAGGGGGTCCCGAACTATGCGTCTAGGCGGATGGTAACAGGAGACAAGGGACACAATGTTTTACCCAGGTTCGGGCCCTCTCGATGGAGGTAAAACCCTACGTCCTGCTTGATTAATATTGATGATGTGGGTACTACAAGAGTAGATCTACCACGAGATCAAGGAGGCTAAACCCTAGAAGCTAGCCTATGGTATGATTGTTGTAATGTACGTTGTCCTACGGACTAAAGCCCTCCGGTTTATATAGACACCGGAGAGGGCTAGGGTTACACAGAGTCGGTTACAATGGTAGGAGATCTACGTATCCGTATTGCCAAGCTTGCCTTCCACGCCAAGGAAAGTACCATCCGGACACGAGCCGGAGTCTTCAATCTTGTATCTTCGTAGTCTTGGAGTCCGCGGACAATGATAGTCCGCTGTCCGGACACCCCTAGTCCAGACTCCTCGGTAGCCTGAACCAGTCTTCAATGACGATAAGTCCGGCGCGCATAATGTTCGGCATTGCAAGGCGGGTTCTTCCCTTGAATAATCCAGAGAAGATTATGAACACCAGGATAGTGTCCGGCTCTGCAAAATAAATTCCACATTCCACTATAGAGAGAATAAAATGCACACTTAGCTCAATCTGCTGACGTATTATGCGGCGTGACATCACACCGCAACCAAGCCTTTGTTTGAATCGTTTTTACTACACCACCTCAGACGCTTAGCGGCGGTTTCAACACGCCTTGTCGAGCAGAGATCGTGTTCCCCTTATTCCGGATTCTCATCAATACGTGCGCAGGTAACCCAACCGCGCCATTGATGGTGGCGCTTGGGAGATAAGCGAGTTTTACCAGTGGCGGGGACGATAGTTTTGTCCACCTATATATAAGGGATAAGGATTTACCTTCTCACCCACGCCTTATTCCTCCTTTGCTTATCCATCTCCGCACTCAAGCTCCAACGCCTAAGCTTATGATCTCGCCGACCTTCTCCGAATATGTCCGGGCGGAGGTAAATGGTTAGCCTCCACCGCCAAGGAGGAGGACATCACCAAGCTTCGCGACGCCGGATACCTTTCCAGCGAAATCGTGCATCGGCTGCCCGACAAGGGGCAGCTCATCCCTACCACTGAGCCTCATGAGAGGGTCGTCTTCCTTCCCCACTTCCTCCGCGGACTGGGCTTTCCGCTCCATCCATTAATCCGGGGGCTCATGTTTTACTACGGCTCGGATTTCCACGATCCGGCGCCAACTTCATCCTCAACATCTCGGCGTTTATCGTCGTGTGTGAGGCCTTCCTCTGCATCCGGCCCCACTTCGGCCTGTGGCTCAAGACCTTCAACGTCAAGCCGAAGGTTGTGAAGGGCACGCAAGCGGAATGCGGAGGCGCCATGTTGGGCAAATTGCCCAACGCCCCTTGGCTAGAAGGGACCTTCGTGGACTCCGTCAAGGGGTGGCAATCGGGGTGGTTCTACATCACCGAGCCGCGCAAGCCCACATGGGTGGCGGCCCCCGAGTTTAGATCTGGAATCCCCACGCAGCTCACCTCCTGGAAAGAGAAGGGCTTGCAGTGGGGCAATCCAGTGGAGGTGACGGGACTCCGAGCCTGCATCAAGAAGATGGTGAGCAATAGGCTCCGGCTTGTCGACGTGGTCCAAGTCATGCTCCTCCGGCGGATTCTCCCATGCCAAGAACGGGCATTCAATTTGTGGGAGTTCAATCCGAATAGCACCAGCGCTAAGCGGCTCTTCGATACAACATACGAAGGCGCTGGAGGGTGCTGTTCAAGGGCGCCGGTTCCCGATCCGCTGACGGAAGATCGCGATTCAGCTTCGATGGTCCAACCGACGAGGTAAGTGATTCAATCCCATCACGGGACACTTGTGATAATTAAATTAACTTTTAATGGGATCTCATTCTGCCACTTCCTTTGACAGGAATGGATGGAGAAGGCCAAGCTTCTTATCAGCCCGGCTCCCATGCCAGAAGACCCAGTGAACGCCCGCTTAACAGGGGCACCGCACGTGGTGCCGGAGAAGAAGGCCAAGAAGGTGGCCACGGGGACTCGAAAGAGTTCCTCAGAATCAAAGTCCCGACGACGACGAGGACTCCTCCCCTGAGGACGAGGAGGAGGAGTATTCTCTCCCGGAGGAGGGAGAGAAGAAGAGGAAGGCTTCCCCAATCGGGGAGGCCAAAGGGTCCAAGAGGGGGAGAACTATCCCCCCGGACAGTTTCGTCAACATCAACATTGGCGAGGATGAGTGGCCTCCAAGGGCCAGGCGTCCGGCAAGATCGTAAGTATCCGGATCCTTGATGTGTAATTTCTTTTACGTCGCGTAGTGTCCTTCTAATGCCGCGTTCTGTCCGTAGTCTGGCCGATGATGATCTTCCCGCTTCATCAAGCGGGTCGTTGGCCTCGTCGGATGTAAATTCCATCCCGACTGCCTCTACCCCACGCGCCGACGAGGACGCCGAGGTGGGATCCCAGAGAGGGACCCATCAGGAGGAGGCTCGGGGCGCCGCCGCAGCCTCCGGACTTTGTGCCGAACTCTACATCGGAACCCGCAGTGGTTCCAGAGTCCGGCAAGTGGCCCCTTCGAAAAAAGGGCAGGACCGTGACGCCGGTGGCCTTCGTCCAACTGGAGGCGCCGGATAACCTGTTGGAGGCGCTTAAAGCGCTTCCATCGAGGAAGAACACCGCACTATCATGAGTGCGGTGATTGAGAAGGTCCAGCTCACTAAGGGCGGGCTGACCGAAGCCTGCAGCAGCCTTCTAACAGGCTTTGAGGTAAGAAGTTAAAATTATGTAATATAATACCGCATAGACAGTAGCCCCTGATTCTTAGTTCGGTGTTCGGAAAGAAAAGCCGGACTGAGGATCTTAACAAGATATACGCAGGGTTGCCTAAAATATGTTAATATGGGTTTGCGGGTTGCGCTGCTGACCTCTGCCGCACTAACGGCAGAGGTCGACATGCTGAAGAAGGATCTCGAGCGGTCCAAGGAAAAAGAAGGTGAGTAACACCTCTTTGAATAAGTACCTTGCAGAAAAGGATTTTGGTTGCAAATAAAATTAACAAGGATAATATGTGTATTGCAGGGCCACTAACGAGGTGGCAGCCACGAAGGATCTTGTGTCCGCGTCGACGCAAGGCGGCCGCGAACGGGCTGAGCGAGAAAAGCAAGAGGCACGGGTGGCGGAAGTTCGGCAAGAGCTCCGTGCTCTCATGGAAAAGCATGAGAGTTTGGAGCGTGACTCAAGACTTCGAGAGTCCGAGCTTGCCTCGGCTCTCGAAAGTGCCAAGTCCGCCAAGGCCGAGGCCCATAAGGCCCTTCGGAAGTTGAGGACATAAAGAAGATAGCGGCGGGTAAGGCATTTTTCATGCAAAGCAGGCATGTTAATGTGAACTACCTGATACTTCCCCGAATTTGGAGCTCTCCAGGGGCGTTTGCAGTTCTGCCGCATAGTGCGTCTGATGCCGCCGCATTCTATCATGGCGAGGAGGGAGCTCGGCGGAGAAGGTCTTCGGTCTCAAGACTCTGAGGCCGGCCATCCAGTGCCCCAAGCGACCAGTGAAGCAGTGGTCGAACTCCTAAGGTAGCCGAGGAGGCCATGAAGGGCCTTATAGTCCGGTGTGGCCTGGACAAGCCATGCCTGGGAGCTACTTTGGCCTCGTGCGGCGGCTGGTGGATGCATGCCCTAGGCTGGATGTAGTCAAGCGCTCCGCCTGTATTGAAGGCGCTCGTCGGGCCCTTGCCCGTATAAAGGTGCAATGGGGCAAATTGGATGCGGAGAAGCTTCTCACGGACCCCCCGCCGCCGGGCAAGGAGTATCGCATGCCGGAGAAGTATTATAAAATTGTCCTGAAGGGAGCCTGCGATATTGCAGATGAGTGCTCCCGAGATGTAATCTTTAGTGAACTTCGCTGTATTTATCTGGCGCTGAAAACTTCGTTCATATCGCCATGAGCAACACTTGTTTAATTTAAAATATTACCTTCTGTGCGGCCGTTTTGTAAAATCTGAGAGATGGCAAGTCGTTGGCTTCAGCCCCCAAGCCACAAGTGCTGGGGTGTTCGGGATAAACTTGAGCACTCTTGTTCCCATTTTTGGGTCCATCTAGGGAGGCGCTCAACACGACGAACAAGGCAACCGGACTTATAATGCTTGAACACTCTCACTTAGCCATAGAATTCTATAATTTTAAATTTCAGCGAAGCCCCTGGTATTCGGAAGACCGAATCCGGGGCGCTATCCATGCCTTCGTCGGACATGGTCCGGAACTTCGCTCGAAGCGGCATGAGTCTTTAAGGACCCGAAAAAAAACCTCTCGAACAGCGACCAGTCTCTCGCCTTATCATGCCGGTCAGTTTTAGCTTTCTCCTTTGGCGTTAGCGGCTCAACCGGGCGCAATTGCAGTGGTTCTCCCAAAGCCACCTTAGCCGACGAACGGGCGTAAGGCACCAAAACGTGGGCCCGGGCAAACCCAACTATTGACCCAAGACATGATTCGAGCCGATTCATATAATGCTATAAGTTCGGGTGCCGCACTTGTGAAAGTGTTCGGACTTTATCACACCATAATTTGGGGAACGAAGCCCTGGCGTTTGGCCGTACCAAAATATCTGGGTGCAAGATGTCATATAATGAACATATATATAAAAGATAATGCAATTGCAATAAAGAGGTGCTGCATTATTTATGAAAGAAAGTCTGCTAGTAGAGCGGATGATACAAATAGTCTTGAGGCAAGGGATTTGGACTAAATAAACATGTCCCCCTCCGGGGATGAGCTGCAGACTTGGTGTATATAATCGAATTTAATGCTCGTAATTGAGACCACACAGTGTTAAATCGCGCCTTCTTTAGTCCCTTGATTGCATCATGAGTTCGGCAGTTCGCCATCAAACAGGATTACATTTAACGAGTCCTGTGTACACAAAGTAGTAAAGTGAAAAGAAAAGAAGGGGCACACTTGCGAGGCCTGGTGTGGCCGAGCCACACTCAGGGTCCATTGTGATCGTGCCCTTTCCCTGCGCCCATGGTATCTCCAAAGCGTAATGATGTACGCGGAGTGTTATTCTTGCGATCATGCGCGGGCGAGGGTTAGGGCCACATTACTCTGCTGATGCTCGATCGCGCCAGTGGTCTTGGTTGGCATTGCTCGGGCGCTTTCTGTGTCCGGCCTTTTAACTGCCGGACTTGAGAATTGCCTTAGAAGGCTGCTCAGACTTCATCGCGAGAGCCGTGTATGTTCCTCCATTCGGAGGAGCGTTCAGATTCCCATTGATCGTGATGACTCCACGAGGGCCTGGCATCTTGAGCTTTAGGTATGCATAATGCGGCACCGCGTTGAATTTTACAAGCGCGTTCGTCCGAAAGCGAGCATGATAGCCGCCGAAAGCGGGACTATGTCGAAGATTAACTCTTTGCTCGGAAGTTATCCGGGATCCGAAGACCACTTCGGTGTGGTGAGCATGTCAGTTGTCCTCCACTCAGGATGACACCTTTAAAGGTTGTCTTTGTAGGTTTAATCCTTGATGGGTCTATGCCCATTTTATGCCCGTATCTGATAAAGCAGGTTCAGCTACTACCGCCGTCCATCGGGACTCTTGTGAGGTGAAATCCATCGACGATTGGGTCTAAAACCAATGCGGCGAATCCGCCATGGCGTATGCTGGTCGGATGGTCTCTTCAATCGAAAGTGATCGGACAAGAGGACCATGGATTGAACTTTGGGGCGGCTGCTCCATCGCATAGGCGTCCCTCGAGTCGCGTTTCCTCTCCCTCTTGGGTATGTGGGTCGCGTATATCATATTCACCGTCCGCACTTGTGGGGGAAACCCATACATCCTCTGTTGTTCGGCGGTCGGGTCTCCTCCTTGTCGTTGCTGTTTAGCCCCTTGTCATTGTTTTCGGCAATTAACTTGCCGGCCTGCTTAAACACCCAGCAATCTCTATTGGTGTGGTTAGCTGGCTTTTCAGAGGTGCCATGTATCTGGCATAAGCGGTCGAGTATTCGGTCTAGATTGGACAGACCCGGAGTGGTTCTTTTGAATGGCTTCTTCCGCTGACCGGGTTTAGAGCCTCGGAATCCGGCATTGGCTGTCGTATCCTCCTTATCGTCGCCGTTAATGCGGCGCTTGTTTTTGTTTCGACGTGACCTGCCGTTGTTGTCCTTGGTATCCGGACTGCCAGAATTTTTACGGAGGTTGTTGCTACGGGCTAGCGATTGTCCTCTCCCGCATAAAAGCGGGTCATTAACGATGTGAGGGCTGCCATGGATTTCGGCTTTTCCCCGCCCTGTGCGGGCTAGCCATTCGTCCGGATGTTATGTTTGAAGGCTGCAAGGGCCTCTGCATCCGGACGGTCGGCGATTTGGTTTTTTCTTTGTCAAGAACCGTGTCGAATTGTCGGCGATTCGTCTGCTGCTGAATAATGTGGCTTAGGTCATCGGCGTCGGTGGTCGCACATACGTGCCTCAGAAGTTGTCGAGGAATGCGGCTTCCAGGTCCTCCCAGCACCCAATTGACTCTGCGAGCAAGCTGTTTAGCCAATGCCGAGATGGTCCTTTAAGCTTGAGTGGGAGGTACTTGATGGCATGGAGATCATCACCGCGGGCCATATGAATGTGGAGGAGATAGTCTTGATCCAAACCGCGGGGTCTGTTGTGCCATCATAAGATTCGATGTTCTGGGTTTAAACCCTTGAGGATCGATGATCCATTACTTCGTCGATGAAGCATAGAGGGTGTCTGCGCCCAGTATTGAGCAATATCGCGGCGCAGCTTGAGAAGCATGCATTGTGTTCGGCCCGGCGGTGTTATTATATCCGCGCGACGGTATTCGTCGTGGGTCGTAGGCGCCCACGTGATCTGTAGATGGATCTGGATTGCCTTGCCTTGTCCTCAATATGTCTCGCAAAGTCCGTGCGTTCCCTCTTGGCCGTACTTTTGGAGCGATCTTGGGAGTACAGTCTTGGTGGGGGCTGGATGCCTCTCTGTCCACGACCACGGGGTGGTCGGTCAGCCATATCGTCTTACCGGTGATGAAGGTATGTATGCTTCCTCCTCTAATCGGGAGTAGCTTGCGTCTTAGGTAACTTTTGGAGGGGCATTCGAGTTTATACTCTTGACGCGAGGACCTCGGTCCATCGATCGGCCAGCAGATCTTGATCAGCTTGGAGCTGTTCTTTGCTTTTTCTTTAGGCTGTTTGTTACGGCGATAAGCTGCGCTTGAAGCGCTCTTGTTCGACAGGATCCTCGTGTGCGGCAATTCATCATCGTTGAGGCTTGCTTCGTCTTTGGAGGAGGCATATAGTTATCATCCTCAACCCCTTAAATGCGCCGCCCTCTCATGGGGCTTGCTTCGTCCTCTGCTGAGTCTTCTTTGGAGGGATTGTCTTCGCGCTCTCCGAGTATTATTATCTCTGTGCGGAATCTCCATTCTTCTTGTGGCGGGATTTAGAGCGGCGCCCGGCGCCGTCGGCGTTTGGGCTGTTTCTTTAGAGATGCGCCTCCGCCGCTTCTTCGCCATCCCGTCTTTTGGGGTGTCCACCATATATATGTCGTATGACGAGGTGGTCTTCGATGCCCTATAGGCGCTGGCTCTGATAAATCTCGGCATCGTCGTCCATAGCGTCGATGTCGTCGGAGTCGTAGTCTAGCATGTCGGTTAGATCATCGGCAAGTGGCTACAAAGTGGGTGGTGGGCGGGCTCAAATTTCTTCGTCGTCCGTACCCCAACCATCCTGGCCATAGTCCGGCCAGGACTCTCCTGATAACGAGAGATGCTTTAGTGAATTCAGGATATCGCCAAAAGGCGAGTATTGAAAGATGTCCGCGGCGGTGAATTCCATAACCGGCGCCCAATCCGGATTGATTGGTAGGGGCGCGGGAGGTTCGGAGTCCGGCGAGGAGTCCGGCGCCTCGGAATCACGAAGTTTCACGGGGACATGATCGGTGTTCGGCTCCATCGCCAGATGTTGAAGCCCCTAGGTGGCGTCTATCCACCGCCCTCGACACGGGCGATTGGCTCTGGCTAATGGCTGGCGGATCCGAGTGCGCCACGAGGCATCGTTTGGTGGCGAGCAAAATCATGCCGTCGTCCACAAGGCGGTGCACTCGGTCAGGCTCAAGTCCGTCAAGATCAAGTCTCCGCGACATCGGCCGTGAAGTTTAAGCTTCCAAATCTGACTGACGGCGGTGGGCGCTGCTTCGATCTGCTCGGATGGCCAAGTGAATTGCCCGCAAGCGGCCGCCCGAATCTTTAAGATCTGTCCGGGAGAAAAGTCTCACTCTGACAGCGTTGCTGGTTGAAGATGCCATCAAGCCTATCGGTGACGACACAGAGGAACTCTCAACGAAAGCACCAATGTCGGTGTCAAAACTGGCGGATCTCGGGTAGGGGGTCCCGAACTGTGCATCTAGGTGGATGGTAACAGGAGACAAGGGACACAATGTTTTACCCAGGTGTCGTGGTTCTAAGTCTGACAGTAGAGTGGGGGTAGGTATGGAGAGGCAAGGTCCTAGCTATGGAGAGGTTGTAAACACAAGCGATGTACGAGTTCAGGCCCTTCTCGGAGGAAGTAAAAGCCCTACGTCTCGGAGCCCTGAGGCGGTCGAGTGGATTATGTGTATAGGTGTTACAAGAGTGCGAACCCCTCTGCCTGTGGAGGGGGGTGGCTTATATAGAGTACGCCAGGACCCCTGCCATTCCACGTAATGGAGGGTTTAAAGTACATTAAGTCTGGGGCGTTACTGGTAACGCCCCACATAAAGTGTCTTAACTATCATTAAGTCTATTCAATTACAGGCCGTTGCAGTGCAGAGTGCCTTCTGACCTTCTGGTGGTCGAGTGTATCTTCATGGTCGAGTCCTTCTAGTCAGTCGAGTGGGTTCCTCGTTGGTCGACTGGAAGGTGATCTCTTCTAAGGGTGTCCTTGGGTAGGACATTTAGGTCAGGCCTATGACCCTACCCTAGGTACATGAATCCATCATTAGCCCCCGAATGGATTGAGGCTTGAATGAGAAAGGAGTTGATGATGTTTCCGATTGATTGTTGGCATACTGGCTATGCGTCGTTCTTGACCAAGATCTTCTCTGTTGATAACGAGCAACTTTTCTTCAGTCGACTCGATCCATTCTTGTCTTTCGTCGAGTGATCTTTTAGACTTTGCGGTTCGAGCGACGGATCTCGAAAATCTCGCTACCGATAGACCGATCCGCCGCTCATGATTCCACGGATACAAAATTTGGGGAAGCGCTTGTGCGAACGCGAACAGCATGGCGCCGGACGGGACAGGACATAGACGCCTCGATCTCCGCCGCTTTTTCCGCCAATGCGTCGTGTCAATGCAACTGTTTCGGATATGATTAGATTGGACCGGTCCACCTCATCCACTCGAAGGGATGTTATAAATGCGACTAGTGAGGGTTTCGAATAGTGCTCCATTCTTTCTCCTCTGCTCTCCTCGCCTCCGCCTAACGCACTGCCGCTGCAAAGCTCTTCTTTGCGCATCTCGCCGCAGCCATGGTCAAGGAGAAGACGGCGGTGCCGAGCGCCGCAAAAGCGTCGCGTGGCGGAGAAGGCGAAGGGGAGATCCACCAGCCGCAGCGGGTCTTCGTCGAGATCCCTCTTGCCGAAGGGCTGGGTCTAGGGAGATTGGATCCAGTCGACCATCAGGGAGAAGGATCTCCTCGACATGGCCGATGACGGGCTGATCCCCCACGGTGTCGCAAGGCTTCCAGGAAAAGAGTGGCAACCCCAGCCGGAAGCGGGTGAGTGTGTGCTCCTGGCTACTCATGTCGATCGAGGATTTTCTCGCCATCGAGCTTTCTTTTCGCCGGTTTTCTGAACTTCTTTGGAGCCCAACTCCACCACTTTACTCGAACTCCATCAGCGTATCTTGCTGCGTTTGTATCCATGTGCGAGAACTTCACGGGCTGTCGATCGACTGGGCTTGTTCAAGCACATCTTCACGTGTCGTTCTCGGACCGTGAAGAAGGCGAGTCCAGCGATGAGAAACCCAAGTTGTCCAAATGTGCGGGGCCTGGGAATTCAAGTGAGGAATAAGAGCACCTTCCCAGCTATGACGCTTCCCGAGTCGGTCGGTGGGCCGGCAATGACTGGTTCTCTCGCTGAATGAGCCGACGCCGGCGTCGAGTGGACTCCTCCATTCACCATGAGCCGAGTGAACAAGCCCTCCTCTCTCAAGGTGGTTCCGGAGGAGAGAGCCGATGTGAAGATGTTGATGGATCGCGTGGTGCAGCTGGTTCGGGACGGCGTGGATCGGCATGGACCTTCGGAGGTTTTCTTCGGCGGCGATCCAGCCTCTTCGATTCGGAGCCATTGCATGTGGTTGTATCATGAATCGAAGACGAGACTCGAGTCCACCGGAAGCGGTCGGCGACGCCACGGTGGAAAGATGGATGGCGCGGTCACTAGGAACAAGGATAATCCCGTGGATCCGTGGAGGATTCCTCCACTCGACCATCACAGCTGCTCGGATAAGGTACATTTGCTCTGCCTTCCATTGTATATTTGTCGAATTTGTTTCAGATGTTCTGCAACTTGGTCGATTGATCTCGCCTTGACGTCTTCGAGGCCCTTACCGAGCTGTACTCGATGCCCAATGGAGCTCAGCTCGACCGAGGAGGAGAAGCCAGGCGAGCCGGGAGGAGGGGACTTCGACAGCTGCCAAGATGACGATGATGACGATGATGGCGAGGACGAAGAAGAGGAGGAGGAGGAGGTTGCACCGCCGCCTTCGGAAAGCGGTCGAAACTTGTCCATGAACCCGCGATGAACGCTGTAGGGGTTGCTGTTGTCTCGCAATCGACCAAACGCCTCGACCGCTTCTCCGGTGCCGATCGAAAAGCGCCAAGCGATCGAAGGTGGCTCCGTCAAAGCCCACCAAGCTCCCGCTAAAGATGAAGGTGTCCATCCCCACCATATCAGGGTAAACATGTTACTTGAGTCTCCTTGTTTTGTACAAGCTTTATGTCTGGTTGATACTTGAGCTAGTTCGACTGATTCTTTGGAACTTCAGTGTTGCAACTTCTGAGACTTCAGGCAAGGCTGAAGACCATGAGATGGAGGACGCATCAACTTCAAATCCTGGTACTATACTCTTAATTCTGTCCTTAGTCGACTGGCACATGATTTCTAACTTTGATTCTTTTCTGAAGCTCCACCCAATGACATTATCACCCTTCCTGATGATGATGATGATGAGGATGAAGAACCGCTGAGGCATAGGAGAAGCAGGAAGGCGTCTACTGGTAAGGCAACCCAGGATGCGACGGCGCCCGAGACTGTGGTCACGGAGGGGGAGAACACCACTCGACACACCATGTCTTTCGCGGTGCCGTTGACGAGTGCTCATCCCACTTCGTCGAGTGCTGCACAACCTTCGCTCTTCACAACACATCACGTCCTAGAGGACCAAGCCAGCGCTGCTAAGGAGGCGATACGCCAAGCAGGGATCATGATGGAGCAGGTGAAGATCATCCGGGATGCAAGCCAAGCAGCTTATGATGCTAGCTCCGCCCTTCAAAGCAATGTTCAGGTCAGTCGACCACCGCCTGTTCTGTTAGGATATGCTATCAAAACTTTTTCTTTCTGAAATCCATAGCAATCACCCACTAGGTGTGTCGATAAAAAACTCCGTGTTAGCGGGGGCACGCTGAGTGCACCCGCTTGGTGTAGTCCCCAAGGCTAAGGTCGACTGCTGGCAGTCGGCCTTAGGCTTTATAAGTAAAGGTTGTTCATCATTCGACTGGGGCGAATGGGTTTCCGAAACCAGTGGGGGCACGCTGAGTGCACCCACTGGTGTAGTCCCCGAGATCGTGGTCGATCACTGGCGATTGATTACAGTCAAGAAGATTTTTTGGTCGACCGGTCGACTGCATTTGAATAGAACCAGAGGGGGCACGCTAAGTGCACCCACTGGGTGTAGTCCCCGAGACTACGGTCGAATGCTTGCATTCGACTGTAGTCTTAGAAATGTATGATTTTTCCCTATCCACTCGGAAGTGAATCATCTTTGATATTTTGTCGATTGGTTCTTCGTAGAAATCCTGCGACCTTGCGGCCCGCTATACGGAACTGGAGCAGAAGCACATTCAGCTCGAGCTGGATCTGAAGCTAGTGCAGGAGAATCTGACGAAGGCGAAGGAGGAGACCAAAGGTATGTTCGGTGAGACCTCGACGACTCTTTTTCCTTCCATTTGTTTCAAAATCTGACTTTCTTTGTAACTTGCGTGCAAGGTGAAGGAGGCCCGTAAGAAGAAGGACCTTGAGCTAGTTGAGAAGACCAAGCTTGCGGCGAGAAGTTAGCTTCACTCACCAAGCTTGAACAGAAAATACCAATCTGAAAGCTGCTCTGGCGATTGCCACCAAGGATGTCGACCGACTGGAAACTGACAAGACTACTCTGACCGAGAAGATCAACCAGTTGACTGGGAAAAAGAATGACCTGGAAGGCTTCCTGAGTGGTCTTGCCAAGAAATTGTTCCTTATGCTAGAAGGTAACCTTTCACACTCGACCAACATTTTCAACTATGATGTTTCCATTCGACCACTATCTTGACTCGGCGTTTTGTCCTTGCAGAATTCTGTCGAAACTTTGAAGAAGAGACTAGCCAGCTGGAACCAAACCTTGACCCCGTCCACTCTCCAGTGAATGACGAAGTTGCTATGAATGTCTTCAGACTGGAGTCCCATGTTGCAGCTGTCGTGGACTACCTTACAAGGCTGAAGGTTGCTACGTCCCGCATCGACTCAACGCTCTGGCCCAGGGCGACACTCCAGAATGACCTCGAGTCGCTGATGGCTCGACTGAACGCCGTCCCCGACCGAGTGCAAGAGTGGAAGAAGTCCTCGGATCGTTGCGGTGCTGATGTTGCTCTGTGTCTGGCCCGAGTCCACTGCAAAGACGCGCGAGAAGACAAGCTGGCGGCTCTCCGAGTGGCCAACACCAAGAAACACGACTTCAGGTCCTTCATGGAAACCTTCATCGTTGCTGCAACCCGGATCGCAGACGGAATCGACCTTGATGAGTTCGTTGCTCCTTCCGGCCCTCCCCAGGAGGGGTAAAAAACTTCCTTTAAGCCCGACACTTTAAATTTGCCTCGGTATGCCGAGTGGAATTGTAACCGATAAACCTTAACAGGCTTAGTGCCTGAGCACTCTCGGTTCCTTTAGGTATCGACCTAAACTTGGATTTGATGTTTGGATATGATTGCTTTTGGCTTGAATTGTCCTTTGCAGGTTCACAGCAAGGTGCTTTCTGTAGTCGACTTATTCCTTAGGCGAGCACTGGGCTGCAGCTAAGCCTCCGAGTGAGAGGTTTGCTCTTCACTCGGTAGGATTTTTTATAACTTAGGCGAGCGTTGGGCTGCAGCTAAGCCCCCGAGTGAGAGGTTTGCTCTTCACTCGGTAGGATTTTTATAACTTAGGCGAGTGCTGGGCTGCAGCTAAGCCCCCGAGTGAGAGGTTTGCTCTTCACTCGGTAGGATTTTAATAACTTAGGCGAAGCTGGTTGCTGCTTAAGCCCCGAGTGAGAGGTTTGCTCTTCACTCGGTAGGATTTTAATAACTTAGGCGAGCGCTGGGCTGCAGCTAAGCCCCCAAGTGAGAGGTTTGCTCTTCACTCGGCAGGATTTTAATGACTTAGGCGAGCGCTGTGCTGCAGCTAAGCCCCCGAGTGAGAGGTTTGCTCTTCACTCGGTAGGATTTTAATAACTTAGGCGAGCGCTGGGCTGCAGCTAAGCCCCCGAGTGAGAGGTTTGCTCTTCACTCGGTAGGATTTTCACGTTGTATTTGTGGCGAAGCTCGGAGGAGAGGATCGCAGTCGACCTGCACCTCGTCCTCCTTGCGAGCACACATTATACTTATGGCGTAGCTTAGAAGAGAGGGTCGCAGTCGACCTGCACCTCATCCTCCTTGTGAGCACACACATTGTACTTATGGCGTAGCTCAGAGGAGAGGGTCACAGTCGACCTGCACCTCGTCCTCCTTGCGAGCACACATATTGTACTTATGGCGTAGCTCAGAGGAGAGGGTCGCAGTCGACCTGCACCTCGTCCTCCTTGCGAGCGTACATTGTACTTAGGCGAGTACTTGGACTGCAGCTAAGCCTCCGAGTGGAAGTCTGGCTTACCACTCGGTAGGATTTTTTATAACTTAGGCGAGTACTTGGACTGCAGCTAAGCCTCCGAGTGGAAGTCTGGCTTACCACTCGGTAGGATTTTAATAACTTAGGCGAGCACTGGGCTGCAGCTAAGCCCCCGAGTGGAAGTCTGGCTTACCACTCGGTAGGATTTTAATAACTTAGGCGAAACGGATTCGCGGCTAAGCCTCCGAGTGGAAGTCTGGCTTACCACTCGGTAGGAATTGTACAAAATTAGGCGAAACGGATTCGCGGCTAAGCCACCCACTGGGGGAAAATTTTACTGGACAAAAATAAAAAGTGACAAAAATTTTGAAGGAATTATGGCACTATTATTTCGAAATCCATGAGCTACAGAAGTACTTTATTACAACTCATCCGAGTGAAAAACTTTAGGTGTAAAATGGGCGGAGCAGATCCGCATTCCAAGCTCGGGGCTCTTCGATATTGTGTTCGACGTTGTAGAGACGGTATGCCCCGTTGTGGAGAACCTTGGTGACGATGAAGGGTCCTTCCCAAGAAGGAGCGAGCTTATGCTATTTCTGCTGATCCACTCGGAGAACTAGATCTCCTTCCTGGAAGGCTCGACCCCTCACATTCCTGGCGTGAAAACGACGCAAGTCCTGTTGATAGATGGTCGATCGGATCAGGGCCATCTCTCTTTCTTCCTCAAGGAGGTCGACTGCGTCCTGACGCGCTTGCTCAACTTCTGCTTCATTGTAGAGTTCAACTCGAGGAGCATTGTGAAGAAGATCACTCGGCAAGACTGCTTCAGCTCCATAGACCAGGAAAAACGGAGTTCTTTCGGTCGACCGATTGGATGTGGTCCTCAACCCCCAAAGCACCGAAGGGAGTTCGTCGACCCATGCTCCAGCCGCATGCTTGAGATCACGCATCAGTCGGGGCTTCAAACCCTTGAGGATTAAGCCATTGGCTCGTTTCGCTTGTCCATTCGACTGTGGATGGGCGACTGAAGCATAATCGACTCGTGTGCCTTGAGAGTTGCAGAAATCTCTGAATTCTTCTGAGTCAAAGTTCGACCCATTATCCGTAATGATGCTGTGCGGGACTCCATATCTGAACGTCAGCTCCCTGATGAAAGTAACAGCGATACGGCGTCAAGATTCTTGATTGGTTTAGCCTCAATCCACTTGGTGAACTTGTCGATCGCTACCAAGACATGCATGAAACCACTCGACCTGTTCTCAAGGGATCGACCATGTCTAACCCCCATACTGCGAACGCCGGGCAGTGGAATGGTCTTCGTATGACGAGCTTGTATGACATATTGAGTAGAACCGACATCCTTCGCACTTGTCCACTATTTCTTTCGCCATCTCATTCGCCCTCGGCGAGAAAATCCGCTCGGTATGCTTTGGCTACAATGGTCCGAGAGGGCGCATGGTGACCACAGGTCCCGAGTGGATATCATTGAGAATGATTCGACCTTCTTCCGGCGTTATGCATTTTGACCAACTCGGTCGGGCTTTCTATACTGATTGTCCTTTGATAACGGTAAAGGCTTTGGATCGACGGACGATCTGCCGAGCCTCTTCCTCATCCTCCGGGAGCTCTTTTCTCGGGATATACACGATATAGGAATTGTCCAATCGGGAGTGACCACTAAAACCTCCATGACCAAGCCGACCACTGCTGGGACCTCAACCTCAGTCGGATCTGTGGCACTCTTGGGCTGTGGAGCTTCCTCTGTGAAGGGATCCTCTTTAACTGACGGAGTGTGTATATGCTCCAAAAACACACCACTCGGAATGGCTTCTCTTTTGGAACCTATCTTTGCGAGATCATCTGCCGCTTGATTTTCATCGGGGATGTGATGGAGCTCCAACCCTCGAACTTCTTTTCCAGCTTCCTCATCGCATTGCGAGATCCAAATATGGTCGGGCTTCTTCGCCCCACTCCTTCATCACCGGTTGACCATTAAATCTGAATCGCCATAAACCATCAGGCGACGGATACCGAGTGAGATGGCCATGCGCAATCCATATAAAAGGGCCTCATACTCTGCCTCATTGTTGGAGGAATCAAAGTGAATCTGGAGCACATACCTAAGCTTATCTCCTCCGAGTGAACTTCAGTCGCCTGTTGTTGTTCAATCCACTCGGCGAGGAAATCTGCTATTGCCTGGGACTTAATGGCTTTCTTTGCCTCAAACTTGATATCAAGGGGAAGAAGTTCAATCGCCCATTTCGCCACTCGACCAGTTGCATCTCACAGTGCGAGAATCTCGATAGTGGGCGTCGGCGACGATCGTGATAGAATGATCGAGAAATAATGAGCAACCTTCTTCGTGGTCATGTATATTCCATACACAAGCTTCGATAATGAGGATATCTCTGCTTGGATGGAGTCAAGACTTGGACAAATAATACACCGGCGCTGAATTTTGAAGGTTTTTCCTTCCTCTTCCCGCCGACCGTAAGCCTTCAGATCGACGACTTGTCCTGTGGCTGCAATATAAAGCAACAGAGGCTCTTTGCTGATTGGAGCAGCAAGCACCGGTGGGTGGAGAGCGAGCTTTAGCTCGGCAAACACTCGCATCGCTTCGAGTCCACTCGAACTTGTCGCCTTCTTCATCGATCGGTAAAGAGGCAATGCCTTTTCACCGAGTCGTGAGATGAATCGACTTAATGCGCCAAGCATCCAAGAAGCTTCGACATCGTGCACTCGCGACAGGCGTTTCATTGGAGAATAGTGCCGATCTTCTCTGGATTAGCGTCGATCCCTCGCTCGGAAACGAGAAAACCGAGTAACTTTCCCCCAGGAACTCCGAATGTGCACTTCGATGGATTGAGCTTGATATCGTACCTTCTGAGGTTGGCAAATGTTTCGGCAAGGTCAGCAAGCAGGTCGGAACCTTTTCGTGACTTAACAACGATATCATCCATATACGCCCACATTCTCGACCGATTTGAGTGAGAAGACACTTCAATCATTCGCATAAATGTGGCTCGCATTCTTGAGGCCGAATGGCATGGTGATATAGCGAAGCACCCAATGGAGTGATGAAAGCTGTTTTTATTTCGCCGGGTCCATACGCACGGATCGATGATACCCGAATATGCGCCTAGAAAAGACAATCTTCACATCCCGCGGTCGAGTCAACAATTTGATCTATGCGAGGGATAGGAAAATGATCTTTCGGCAGGTCTGATTGATGTGCTTGAAATCAATGCACATGCGGAGTGAGTTGTCCTTCTTGGGAACCATGACGACATTAGCGAGCCACTCGGAGTGGTATATCTCTCGGATAAATCCTGCCGCCAACAAATGAGCCACTTCTCACCGATAGCTTTTCTCTTACGGGACGGCGGACCACCAAGATGCTCTTTGACTGGTTTTGCTGATTTGTCGACTCGAGGCGATGCTCAGCCAGATCCCCTCGAACACCGGCATGTCACCGCTTCCTTCCATGCAAAATGTCCCAGATTCTCACGGAGGAACTGGATGAGCGCTTCTTCCTATTTCGGTCGAGCGTCGTGGAGATGTGGGTCGGGCTGCATTGGGGTCGGTCGGGTGAATGTGAACTGGCCGCCTCACCAGACGATCAAATGCGATTCGTGGCGGGTTTCTTGGATAGCAACAAATCACTCGGATCTGCATTTTGCTTGTACTCTTCGAACTCGACCATTGCCACCGGAATCGCAATCTTTGAGCCCTTCAAAGCACTCTTCCGCTTTTTCCGATCCCGGTGACATGTGATCACCTTTGGGACCTAGCATTTTCAGTTTGAGGTACATGTAACATGGTCGAGCCATGAACCGTATGTAGGCTGGCCTCCCAAAATGGCGGATACGACTCTGAAAATCCACGACCTCAAAGGTCAACTTTTCCTGCGAAAATGCTTGAATCACCAAAACCACGCCCGAGCTATTTGGCCGAGTGAGTCAGCTTTCTTCCTGGTATGACTCGTGGAAACTCATGTTGTCGGTGCTCACCGACATCGGGATGCCCATTCCTTTCAGCAGGTTCAGATACAACAAGTTCAGCCCACTACCACCGGCCCATCAAGACTTTCGTCGACCGAGTGCCTTCGATAACCCGGATCAACCACCAAAGCTTGCCTCCTGTGGTGGCAATATGAGTCGGGTGATCGATTGGTTGAATGTGATGGGTGTTTGGGACCATCTCGATAACTTGGTTTCATTGGGCAACCATGTTCACCTCACGTTAATGACTTTCACGACTCTTGCTTTCCACATCTGCGAAGATCATCGAGTGGAGTTGACACGCGGATATTCTTCCTCACCGTCCTCTTTGTCTCCGCCTTGTCTCGACTCCTTCTCCTTGTCCTTAGACTGCTTTCCCCAAACTGCTGGATCAGAGTCGACATCGGGCAGTGGTGTGCTTTGGGTAAATGATGTTGCCCTCTTCATCTTTCTTCGTGTGGATGTGGCATGGCATATCCATCACGTCATTTCCTTCTTTATCTTTTACTTTCTTAGGATTCCAGGATCCTTTTGGCTTCCCCTTGAACTTTCCCTGAGTCACGGCTAGGGCCTCCCCAGGAGCTGCTGGCTCGGCTTTCCGTTTCTGTTCGACCGAATTTCCTTCTCCGATCGACTTGGCTTGTACTTGCCGCTTGAGTCGGTCTCTTCCTCGCCATGCATTTGGTAGCAATCTCCATCATTCGACTCAGTTCATGTCCCGGTTCGACCAAACTTCAGACTCAATTCCCTGTTTTGACGCCATCTTTGAAGGCGCAAACTACCGATGATCGACACATTTTCCACAAGATGGTGCAGAGTGATCCACCTCTGAATGTACTCTCGGAGAGTCTCATTGGTCTTCGCACACGACTTGCAGCTCACAAACCAGCTGGTTGCTTGCAAGTTCCTTCAAAAGTTCGACGAACACTCGGGACAAATCTTCCCACGTGTAAATCTCGCTAGGAGGTAATCGATTCAACCATGCTCGCGTAACCTTCCAACATGAGGGGCAAATGCTTCATGGCCACCTCGTCATTCCCACCACCAATCTGAACAGCCACTGGTAATCTTCAAGCCAAGTTTCGTGCTTGGACTCCCGAAGAATTTGTCGACTCATTTGCCAACCTGAAATTGGGGGAATCATCATGCGCTCGATAGCCTCGCTAAAACACTCGACCGTAAACATGCACTCGATCGCTCGTGGGTGCATCTCTCGGTCCACCTCGATGGGCTCTGCTCCGCCGACCAAGCCTTGCACGATAATGGATCGCGTGAAGCTCGGTTCCACGGGTCGACCGAACTCTTCGCCCAAGACCGAATCGGCGCTGTCATCCTGCGCCGAGGAGCGTAAGACCCTTCCTCGAGGGAAACGGCACTCGACGCTGTCATCTCGGTCATGTCGGTCTCCATATCGATCTCGCCGGTTGTCGCGCCCTTCCCGCCGCGGAGGCGATCTGGATCTGTGAGCCGATCGAACCGTATTCGCAGCGACGGATCGACCGTGAATTCTATTGCGCGATCGCGACATGGCTGAGTTCGGTCTCCGCTGCTCGGAGCAAATCTCGATCAGATCAAGCCTCTCCCACTTCCGATCGCGAAGGCTGGATGGACTCGCTATACGGGTTGCAACCTAAATTCTGAATTGGCGTGCGGTATACCCGAGTCGGCGGGAAGAGTCGACGCCGACCGCTTCGGGAACTCGTTGCAGGCGTGCTCGCCGAGTGCTCGCTGAAGGTTCTCGGTGAGCGTTGCTCACCACATTGGCCAACGTGCCTCCTCCAAGGCGCGAGCCTTGGGGTTTCTCCCCGATGGGAGTATGCGTGGCATCCATGTTCTCAAGGGCGAAGCTCTTCTCTACAGAGAGTCGAGTGTCTTGGGCTGGTACTCTTCGTGGTCTTGTGCGGGTCACCTTCCACCGCCCGCTCCGCCTATGGGCGGCCGAGGATCTGCGGGGCCGTCGACCATGAGGATTTCCGCCGCGGATCATCGCTATCGCATTCGATGCGCTTCTGAGCCGGTCGACAGATCGAACAGCCAGTAGGGACTCGTCGGGCTCAATTGTTGCGACTGGCGGTGGCTGTCTGGCGAGCCATCACAGCGTTTCACCCACCGCCGAGTCTCGACCAACCAGAGCGCTTATGCGCTGGTGGGAGACCGGGCGGCGGTCGATAAAGGAGTCGACCGATATGGGGTCGACGGTTGCAGCAGCAGAACGCCGGACACATGCGCTGAAATGCGCCGCACCATGGACGGGAGCGATCGATGTCGAGTGGAGCCTCCACGAGCCACGCTGAGTCGTCGGCGACAAAGGTGAGAGCGCCGAGACGGATCTCGCGCCCCTCGACCAAAACTCCAGCAGTCATCATGATGAAAGTACTCGGAAGTATCGCAACTTCTCCACAAAATCGCTAAAACACCTGCCCCAAGGTGGGCGCCAACTGTCGTGGTTCTAAGTCTGACAGTAGAGTGGGGGTAGGTATGGAGAGGCAAGGTCCTAGCTATGGAGAGGTTGTAAACACAAGCGATGTACGAGTTCAGCCCTTCTCGGAGGAAGTAAAAGCCCCACGCCTCGAGCCCCGAGGCGGTCGAGTGGATTATGTGTATAGGTGTTACAAGAGTGCGAACCCCTCTCGCCTTTGTGGAGGGGTGGCTTATATAGAGTACGCCAGACCCCGCCAGCCCACGTAATGGAGGGTTTAAAGTACATTAAGTGCAGGCGCATCGTAACGCCCACATAAAGTGTCTTAACTATCATTAAGTCTATTCAATTACAGGCCGTTGCAGTGCAGAGTGCCTTCTGACCTTCTAGTGGTCGAGTGTATCTTCATGGTCGAGTCCTTCTAGTCAGTCGAGTGGGTTCCTCGTTGGTCGACTGGAAGGTGATCTCTTCTAAGGGTGTCCTTGGGTAGGACATTTAGGTCAGGCCTATGACCCTACCCTAGGTACATGAATCCATCACCAGGTTCGGGCCCTCTCGATGGAGGTAAAACCCTACGTCCTGCTTGATTAATATTGATGATGTGGGTAGTAAAAGAGTAGATCTACCACGAGATCAAGGAGGCTAAACCCTAGAAGCTAGCCTATGGTATGATTGTTGTAATGTACGTTGTCCTATGGACTAAAGCCCTCCGGTTTATATAGACACCGGAGAGGTCTAGGGTTACATAGAGTCGGTTACAATGGTAGGAGATCTACGTATCCGTATTGCCAAGCTTGCCTTCCACGCCAAGGAAAGTACCATCCGGACACGAGCCGGAGTCTTCAATCTTGTATCTTCGTAGTCTTGGAGTCCGGCGGACAATGATAGTCCGGCTGTCCGGACACCCCCTAGTCCAGGACTCCCTCAATTATATTTTTGAAAACTATGTTCAAATACGAATCCAATGAGATAATTTTTCTTGACATGCATTAACATTTTGTTAGTTAAATCTTTAGTCAAAATTTGGCACAAACTACAAAGGGGACCTATAAACCAGGACAGAGGTAGTAGTAAGTAGCAGTCGTATAGTAGTCACCTTAGATAGAGAGTTTCTTTTCTTTAATGCCACGTACACAAATTGAAACGCTTGTTGTGGAGAGAAAAAAGATAATCACTCCACTATATATGGACGCAGGGGCCTGAGCGCTTGCTTTACTAGGGTTGCTCTCTTCATTCTCTCATCCTCTCCAGATATAAACAAGATAGCGGTAGCGACATTTTCTCTCTGCTCACCGCTGGTCATAGATCCGGCGGATCCTTCGCCAGGTGTGTGTAGAGGACTAAAGGTGCATCGCTCACGCGGTCATCACCGCCGAGGAGGAAATCCACAGTGCCGGAGGGGCCCGATCCTCCGCTCAGTGTCGCTCGCTCCGACACAAGACTGCCCGGGAGGTCCTCCGACCCTTCTTCCTCCCCGTCAGATTGTCCGCAGATCCGACCCGCCACGACATCCCGCGACCCTCAGTATAAGTTCTTTGAAAGCGGCCTTGCTCTACTGCCCCAGCTCCCCACGTGTCTGCATGTGCATCTTTTCTACTCCCATCAGGTCTTCCAAAGCCACCTAAATTTTTAGTATTATTAGAGGTAAAGCAACTTCATGCATTCGAATCTAGGGCTTTGTTCAAACAACGAAGAAAGGGGGGAAAGTTGTAGCACGAATCTAGGACTTGATTCAAAGAGGAAATAATATGGTGAAAGTAGTAGAGACCGGATACCCAACCGGTCTCTTGGTTGAAAAGGGAAGTAATGGGAAAACGCAGTACAAACTGGATAAGGAACAGATCTATTATTGGTTGAAAAAAGGATAGAAAGTGGCGGCTGGTGGTCAAGTCAACAGAGTATGTCCAGGATTAGATTTGCTGCCATCACATAGTAAAAGGTCTCCAGTATTAGATTTGTTGCCCTCACATAGTAAAAGGTCTCAGGATTAGATTTACTGCCCTCACATAGTAAAAGGTCTCAAGATTAGATTTGCTGCCCTCACATAGTAAAAGGTCTCCAGGATTAGATTTTCTGCCCTCACAGAGTAAAAGGTCTCCAGGGTTAGATTTACTGTCCTCACATAGTACAAGGTCTCCAGGATTATGTTTGCTGCCCTCACATAGCATGGACAAACTCGGCATCGCCACTTTATGCCTCCTTGAAGGTACATTGTGCTGATGCGTCCACTGTCGCATGTCCTTATACCAACCTTTTGCTGTTGTTAATGTAAGGGCGCATGTAAAATGAAGCGATCACACTGTTACCTTAGGGACATGTCTAAATAGTGTTATTGTTAATCTAATGCCTCCAGTGATAAGATGCAATTAAACTATGTTACAAATGGCACTCCTGCTGTTTTCCCCAGTATGATAAGTAAGTTGCTCCTTTACGCTACTGAGTGTCCTGGTGTCCCCATGGTCCCATGCCCTTAAACCAACTCTTTAGCTGCTGCTGATTTACTATGTCTGGTAAACAAGCAATGCCACCATTAAAGTAATCCTATATTTGAGGAATCTCATTGTTGATCGTAATGCTTCTGGTAACATGAAGCATTGCTGACATTTTAAAATTTCTACTGCCATTGCGTGATTGCCATGAACATAATTAGGATGCTTCTTTTCATTTTGTATATGTTTCGTATATTCTTATTGACTAGCAACTGTTTACTTTCTATCTTTTTGTGCAGATAGGGATATCCATTTCACCTTGTTGCTATCAGGATTTTGGTGAACTGCACAAAACACTTTTTGGAATGAGTGTCTTGTGCGATTCAACTAAAATGTCACGTAAGCAACATCTCTCAATTTTGGTGGAACTGCACAAAATGGTGATTGGAGTTTCCAAAATCTTCGCCAAGTTCTCACTGGTAATCTCGCAACATTTTATTAGCCTTTGCAAGATGGAGTCGTCACTGTCACCACAATGGCACTTTATTTTAGTGGAACTGCACAAAAGGATAAGAAAATTATAGGTTCACCTTACATGAGTCGGACAGCCAACCTTAATGTTCCTCAATTTTAGTGCAACTACTAAAGAAGAACCTGCCAGCTCACAAGAGCAGGTACTTTTAGCTAGCTGAATGATGCAATCTTTGCTTCATTTCAGGTGAACTGCAGAAAAAGGCGCATGAATTGAATCATGGAACTCAGTGCACCTCATCCGTAGAGCCGAGGTTGAGTTCAAGGAGGCCGCTACTAAAGTGAAATCATGCTCTCCTGTATCCTTGTTTGTGTTGTGCAAACATGTTGTGCAAACAGGAATACTCAACTGCAGATGTTGTGACGGTCAAGAGCATTTGCCAAGTTCTTCGATTGTATGACATGGCTAGCCAAGATGGATTTAATATCGATATTCACTTTATCAAAAGGCTCTAATGGGTTGGTTCTGAATCTTGCAAGCTGGGAATTAGTGAAATGTGTAGGCACCTTTGTTGTACTTATTATTTGAATCTTATTTGTTGGTTCTGAATCTTGCAAGCTGGGAATCAATGAGATGTGTAGGCATCTTTGTTGTACTTATTATTTGGATCTTATTTGTTGGTTCTGAATCTTGCAAGCTGGGAATCAATGAGATGTGTAGGCATCTTTGTTGTACTTATTATTTGGATCTTATTTGTTGGTTCTAAATCTTGCAAGCTGGGAAACACGGCATGATGATGCAGAGGACAACAACCATAACAAACAGTTCAAACTTGGTAGTATTATCTTTGTGAAAGTGCGACAAATGTGATGATCGTGTGCGTCCTGAGAATAATAATTCTAATTGTTGTGCATGTTGATCCTATGGCACTCATAGAACGAGCGAACGCATTGCTTGTTTTAAGTATAAATTTCTATTAAAGCTAATTAAATTTAAGTAAAGTGACCACTAACTCCTGTTATTATAGTACCAATACAGACCCGCTCATGAACCGACATGTGGCCGGAGTAGGTTTCTTAATGGAGGCGTTTGAATGCGCCGAGGGTGCATCTTCTGTCGGCGCAATGGACGATGGAGGGGTAGTAATCGTTGTCGTCAGACACACTCACCATCGTTGAATCCAGTTCCCCAAGAGCTGAAAAACGAAATGTTGCCGCCGCCTACACACTCGTTCACTCGAAGAGACTCCAATGGTGATCCGAGGGGTGAGCCTGCTAGATATGGAATTCAGCAAGGAGTTCCCCTTTTGAGTTCGTCGTTCACTCCTATGGTTGCACCAAGTTGAATGTGATGTACACCAACGATACGGACTCGGTGAAGCTCGCCGCTTTAGTCCTATGGCTGCACCAGTTTCGGAGCATTCGCCGTTTCATCGGCAATACCGACTTCACCTTCGCTACGGTGGAGAGAAGGAAGAACGCGATGATTCGCCATCCGGTGCAACAAGCTTGTCGACATCCGTAAGCAATACAACATCATCAAGAACGGGCAGGAGAAGGACTCGTGGTCGACCTCGGCGAGACCATCATCGACCCCGACACGCCAACATGAAAGAAGACGACCTGAACACGTGGGAGGTACATCTGAATCTAGCCTACATAAGCTATGCGGCCAAGGACGCATAAGCATGCTACGACATGTACAGGCAGATCTTGGACATGAGGGCGTGTCTGCTTCCCGTAACCGACGAGTACAAAGACACCCGCAGCGTCATGATCAAGCGTGCCAGGAGGGTCTAGATGTTGTACTTTATCTGTTTATAAGCACATTTATCATCTGAGTGTATCATGCATTAGCCTATGTGTCGTAATTATCTATTTTGTCCGAAATATTTCTTTTAAGAACCCATTAACCTGATTGCTTTTTAGTGGCTATTTGCTTATGTATGTAAACTAGTTCACTTGTCCGTAAAAAAACTAGTTCACTCGGTTGTTGTGCTTTGAATCTCATTCCTCCCAACATATTCCCCTCCTTAGGTGGACCCAGCAGGTCTCTGAATTTTCTCCCACTTTCTTTTTCGATGTAAACTGAGTTTTCTCCCAGTACTTTCCCCTAGAACCAACTCAACTGTCCCACGTCTAGCCTAAAAAATAATAATACCCCACATACTATTAACTCATCAAATTAAAATGATATTTTATTTTATAAGTTGAAAGTTCTTACAAAATAATATTAATAATTGTTTATATATAACTTGGCAAGTTAACTCCTAGTGATTGCGTACATAAGCTTGCAAAGATTTTACTCACGTGCAATCATGTGTTTATGTTTTTATAACATTTCTCCGTCTAGCCCAACATGATATTTTCACCCAGCCCAGCAAGTCCACGGATTTCGAGAAAAATGCAAATGGGATTTAAACGGGCAGCATAGATGCTACATCATTGTTTCACCCAGCCCACCAAATGGACTAAAGAAACAAATGGATTGGCTGACATGTTGGCCAGTAGGTCGATGCCTAAGAAGGCGTTGGATTTACATCCAACGGCCGGCATTCTTCTTCAATCTCTCGCCTTCTTCCCCAACCTGCAGAACCGCTGCTCCAGCCTTTCTTCAAGGCCCAATGGCGTTGTTTTGCGCTCTCAAAATGCTACCCGCACGACGGCGTGCCATCCCTCCACTCCGCACCTCCTGTTATTCTCTCGCCAAGTGTAGGCCCACCCCGCACCAACCAATCATGTTTCCCACTCCTCTCCGCTCATGACTCCATCGCCACGCCTTCCCCATCTCCGGTCATTCCATGCTGGGCCTCGCCGTCGTCCATCGCTTCGATAGCCACGGCGCGGGCGTGGTTAACATACGAGAGTCATCGGAAGAGGATCAGATGTGGAGAGCTCGACGGCCGGGACCCACGAGGTCCATGGTCGCACACAAGGAAAGTTCCTCCTTATTACGACTTGACGCACGCTAATGACGTGGGAAGGGCTTCAGATTTCGAAAAGAACGTTCGCTCTCACGACAGTGTCGGACCCACCAGCTATATCTTCGCACGCAAGGAAGTGCCTCCTTATTACGCACCAAAAAATGAATACCCCCTGCTAGCTGGGACCCACCATAGTGGGTGGCTGACTTGTGGGCTTACTAAGTTGACGAGGACAAAGGGCTTTGTCAACTTAGTCAATATGAACGATTCTAGCTCCAATGACCGTACGATGTCCATCCAACGGCCATAGTGCTTCTTCAACCTCTGGTCTTCTTGCTCCAGCCGCCCAAAGCAGCGCCGGTCATGCCGCTTGCTCTTGCCTCTCGTGGCCGGCAATGATGTCGCGGAGGCCTCACCGCCCCCTACTACTCCCACCGCTGGCCCAGGGTATCCCTCTACTCACCCACACCCCCTGTTATTCTGTGGCGACGGCAGCCTCACGCCGCAATCAACCAAAGAACCTCAGACTCCTCTCTCAGGGCATCCACCGCTGTCTTCCCGGCTCCGCGTCGTCCCCTTCCTAGGCCTCACCGTCGTGGTCAAGGAACGACTTCCATCGGAAGAGTACTGTACGTGGAGAGGCTGACAGCTGGGTCCACAGCCACAGCCCAGTTTTTTTGTGATTTGCCAAGTAAGTCGCTTTGTCAGGCCTGTTGGGCTGCAAATCTTTCAAGACGAGGAGAGCTTCATTAGGCTGGCCGAGAAAATGGCCCATCAGTAATGAGAAATGGGTTGTACATTTTTATGCGTGGAGAATTTGTTGGATTTTATATTGATATACATTTATTTTTAAAATCAGTTTGAATGTGAGTCGAAATTTCTGGATTAAAAATAGTTCGGACCGCACTGAAATATGCAAAATTTCATATAATTTTTTAACCGTGGCCACTATATGGGCTGTAATTCTAACAAAAATAATATGGGCTAAAAAACCTTAAGAATTAGCAAATGGACTGTAAATTATTAGAAATAATGGCAGATGGGATGTATGCTGTTTTCCACAGATTTGAGGCTTTCGTAAAAAAAGGTTGACGCACAAGCAGTGACTATTGGATGGCCATCCAACGGCCGTCGTGCTTCTTCAATCTCTGCTCTCCCTGCTCCAGCCACTCAAACAAGCTACCAAGGGATTGCTCGCTCCCTCCTTCCATGCTGCCGGTCAGGTCTTGCCTCGCAGCCTCACCGCCCACCGCACTCCCATCACGCCCTAGCCATCCCTCTACTCACCCACACTTGTCGTTATTCTCCGTGACGGCAGACGAACCAAGAACCCTCGTCTGACCGTGCTCCTCCGCGGGGAAACAAGCGCCGAGTCTTCCTCGCCTCCGTGTCGCTTCCTTCCTAGGCCTCGCCATCGCCCATCGCCTCGTGCTCTCGGCGCGGCTCGGTCAACGTGGTCAACGATCGACATGCATCCGGCGGATCAGACGTGGAGAGGCCGATACCGGGTCCACGGCCACACGCAAGGAAATGCCTCCTTATTACGCCGCAAAATAATGGTTCATCCACCGACATCCGGGACCCACCGAAAGGGCCTCTCAGATTTCGCGAAAAATGTTACCGCCACGACGCTTGGACCCCTGTTATTCTACGGTGATGGCAGCCTCACACCGCACCAACCAAAGGAACCTCGTACTCCTCTTTGCATGGGCATCCACCGTTGCGTCATTCCCGGCTCGCGCCGTCCCTTCCTAGGCTCGCCGTCGTCCACCGCCGTGGTGCTCTCGGCGGCGTGGTCAATGTGGTCAACGATCGACTTCCATCTAAGAGTATCGTGCGTGGAGAGGTCGATGATGGGTCCACGCGGCCGCAAGGAAGTGCCTCCTTATTACACGTAAAATAATTATTCCTCCATTCGACACCGGGACCCACCAGACGGGCCACCGATTTCGCGAAAAACAGTTTCCCATCGCCGGGACCCACCACTACACCTTCGCACGCAAGGAAGTGCGTCCCGCAAAAACGATTCGCCCCGACTGCCGGGACCCACCAGCTACATCTTCGCAGCAAGGAAGTGCTCGATACCGGACCTACTCGTCGAAGCGCACGTAGCGCTGCCATTCGGTCGCGAACGGTACGTACATATTGGTCGATGTAGAGGCATGCACGTCGTAGTAGAGGCGCACAACGTGTCGTAGTAGAGGCGCACGTAGCATGTACACGCACGCATGCCGCCAGGTGCAAGAAAGAAAATACGCCACGATGTGTACATACGGCGGGTCTCAACGCCTACTCGCGATACGCACGGCATGGGCTCATGTACATGGCTGGGTCGGAACGGAGAAACAGCGTCGTCGTCGTATTCATGGGGAGCCAACCGGCTGGGTCAGAACGGAATGCGTGGTCGTGTTCATCGGGAGGGCTTGGACGGAATAGGCGATGGAAAAAAGGCCTGGCGTACCGCAGAACGGAGGAAATGGACCTCCTACGTTCGAAATGGGGTCCTGTTGATCGGGAGGGGTGTAGCGTATCGCAAAACGGAGGAAACGGACCTCCTACGGTCGAAACGGGGGTCCTGTTGATCGGGAGGGGTGTGGCATACCGCAAAACGGACGAAACGGACTTGTGTTGGAGCGCTACGGTCGAAACGGGGGTCCTGTTGATCGGGAGGGGTGTGGAATACAGCAAAACGGACGAAACAGACCTCCTACAGTCGAAACGGGGGTCATGTTGATCGGGAGGGGTGTGGCGTATCGCAAAACGGATGAAACGGACTTGTGTTGGAGCGCTACTGGTCAAACGGGGTCCTGTTCATCGGGAGGGTGTGGCGTGCGCAAAACGGACTCCACGGATACCGTTCATCTCCACCGCCGACCTCCTCCACCTCCACGGCCACCGTCGACCTCCTTCACCTCCACGGTGTAATAGCCCGGCTTATTAGGGATGATAGACTACTCATATCAATAAGGAATTCTTCTTTTGAGGAGCCCATTCGAAAGAACTCCAAAGTTAAGCGTGCTCACTTGGAGTAGTTTCAGATGGGTGACCGACCGAAGTTGCTCCCTGCGCACGAGTGAGGACAAAGTCGCAGAAAAGACTAGTATTGATCTGTGGGGCCAGCCTAGATCCCGCCAGAGTAACGACCACCGGCGGTGTGTCCGGGCGTGACAAGTTGGTAATCGAGCCGACCCTCGCGGTTACATGGATGGTTGCGACAGGTGCGCGCGGTCATGTTGTTCATGACGCTCAGGACCCGTCAGTGGCACCGGCATGGCACATGTACCGGACTGGATGCACAGACGGTTGTGCCAAGAGGGAACGTTCCTGTGGCCCGACGAGGACGTCGGTTCCTCTGAGTGTGGGTGTATGTAATAGCCTAGCTTATTAGGGATGATAGACTACTCATATCAATAAGGAATTCCTTCTTTTCCGGGAGCCCATTCGGAAAGAACTCCAAAGTTAAGCGTGCTCAGCTTGGAGTAGTTTCAGGATGGGTGACCGACCGAAGTTGCTCCCAGTGCGCACGAGTGAGGACAAAGTGTGCGAAAAAGACTAGTATTGATCTGTGGGGCGCCTACATCCCGCCAGAGTAACGACCACCGGCGGGTGTGTCCGGGCGTGACAACGGGCTCGCTCATCCAGCCTCCACCGCCTACTCCATCGGCCATCGCTCAACCCCCCCCACCGCTCATCGCTCATCCAGCCCTCCACACCACGGGGTCCTGCTCAACCACCCTCCACGGGCACCCTCCACCGCTCATCTGCTCATCCAGCCTCCACCACACCACGGGTCCTGTTCATCCAGAGGCAACGCCACCGCCATCGCTCATCCAACCCCCCACGCCGCAACGCCACTTTGCTCATCCCAGAGGCAAGATCGATCGGCTTCGCTTAGCAGCGAGAGCGGCGAATCGCCGATCGGGTTCGCCATAACCCATCGATCGATCGCCGGGTTCGATGAACGCGTAGCTCGCAGTCTGTCGCCGGGTTCGATTAGAGCCCAACGCCGCCTCGGTTCATCCAGAGCTAACGCCGCACACACGCGCGTACGTGTATGAGAGAAACGCGCATTGCTCGTCCCCCGACCTCCCACTGTAACCGGGAACTCCCCGAAAATTTCCTCCCCCTCGCTTCTACCACGGGTTTTTCCGTCATGGACGGCCCAAAGAATGTCATGCAGCTGCGTCTCCGGCCAGCCCAGGACGAAAAGCCCATTTTCTGTCATGATTTTTTGTCATAGAAGTAGGATCCCACAACATTTATGATGATACCGGGTTTTGTCACAATTATCGTCATAGAAGTCTCATATGTATGACAGAAAAAAAATTCGTTTGGCCCAAAATGTCACGGATGTGTCTTTCTTTTGTAGTGTGTCCTTTTATACTGGCAGTCTTCTTTCCCTTCTCCTGCTTTTCTTCATCAGAATCGGGGTCCTTGGTATTATCAGAGTCAGCATACTTAACCAGAGTTGCCATGAGCATTCCCATATCATTGCAGTGACGCTTGAGTCGTCCCAACTTCATCTTCAGTGATTTAAACCGGCAATTACCCTCCAAGGTCACAATCGCCGTATCAGGGTTAATGCGGCCTGACGAATGCAGGATTTCTGAAACCCGGCGCACCCAATGAGTTGTTGATTCGTTCTCTCCTTGGACACAAGCAGCTAGATCCACAATGGACATGGGTTGTTTGCACGTATCCTTGAAGCTTGCTATAAATTAGGACTTCAACTCATCCCATGAACCGATCGAGTTAACGGACAGGCCCTTCAGCCAGGTACGAGCCGTTCCCTCTAACATCATGGTGAAGTATTTTGCACACGCCGCTTCATCTACATCCAGCATCTCCATTGCCATCTCATAACTTTCAACCCACGCCTCAAGGGGTTGATCGGCGGTATAATTAGGCACTTTACGCGGACCCTTGAAATCCTTGGGCAGCCGCACATTACGCAGAGTCGAGGTGAGGCACGGTACTCCCCAAGAGCTAAAGGCCAATCCATGTTTAACTGATGTCATTGGCTGAACCGGAGCGGGTTGATTCGCACACTGTGCTGCCAATTGTGCTGCTAACTCTGCCTCTCGTCGTGCTCTATCGTTGTTCACCACATCATGCGCACTCATACCACCGTGCGCTGGATTAGGCCCTCGAGGGGCTTCACGGCGCATCGCACTGCTTGACACAGCCGGTTCGTCCATATGTCTGCTATAACTCTTGCTCGGACGGGGGGTTGAATGTATTCTGTCCCGGCTGTAAGAATAAGCCTGCTGCTGCACAACAGCGGTTTGAAGAAGATACCTGGCCCCTCGCGTCTCAACCGCAAGTGAGTCACCCTCCATTGGAATAGCTGCCAAACACGACGCTGCAACAATCATGTTATCCAAAGGGCTAGAGAAGTGACCTGGCGGCGTTGTTACGTATTGCGGCGGGTTGTCCATCCGTCGAGGCGGGTCCATCACCCGTGGCTGATCCGGTGCCGCCCGTGTGCCTCGATGCAGTTCCTTCATCGCCGGATTACTAGGCCCGCCTGGCGATTGAAGAGATTCATTCTGCGAAACCGGCGGCGAGAGACCGTATTTCTCCTCATTACTTCGTTTGACGCGTTCTGATCCAACATAAGCCGGTAATTCTGCGCCTGGATTTGTTGTGACTGAGTATCTAAGGCGGCCTGCTCTTCAGTCATCCTGGCTTCCTCAGCTGCCAAGTCCTCCTTGGCCTGTGTTATCTGGTCCTTCAGCTTGGCAACGTCCGCATTATGCCGATCCTGGGTCTCTGGGGTGACTGTCGTGGTTAATAAGGTTGCCCAAGCATCCAATAAATCGGAAAGAACTTGAGCCGGCCGGCGCGCAGGGCCTCTTGTCGCGGCTGCTGACCCGGACATCATTGTTGTTGTAGATGAAGATTGCAACATGGGCTGTGTTCCGGCCATGAAGATTGCAACCCTGTTTGGCGGTTCAAAGGGGTCTGGAATACTGTCGCCATCGGAATAGCCCCCAATCCGGCCATCTTGCAATTGGTACAGTGACTCGATTTCGCCAGTGGATGATTCACCATATGAGTAGATGGCCGTCTCACCGTCGGACACCGGTTCAGATTCCGCACCGTGGATGAATCCTACGAACGCACGCTTCATGGCAGGCTGAACCCGGGCAGGGCTCGCACGCTGAGCCGTTTCGACGAGGTCGGTGGAGATGTCCGCCAGGGCCGGTTCGCCGATCTTGCCGATGAAAACGTGAATTCGCCAAAGGGACCGGTACCCATACTCGATTGAGCGGCCTCGGGCCCCACTGCGTCATCGATGTAGAGCTTGCCGCGACGACTCTTGGTCATCCAGCCAACCGCGTACCCTTTGAGTCCTTCAAAGTTGCCTTTAAGAACTCGAAACCATCGTGCGATAGCCCCACGGTGGCGCCAATCGTCGTGGAATTAACACGCCGATGTCCTAGCGGAAGGACTTAGTCGTGGAGCCATCGCAATGAGATTAGCTTAAAGGGGTTAAACTGGAACAAAGGACACGGGAAGTTTATACTGGTTCGGCCCCTTGCAGTGAAGGTAAAAGCCTATGATCTAGTTGTTGTGGGATTGATTAATCTCGATGAGCACGGAGCGAATCCGCTTTACCTATCTCTCGAGCTGTTGTTTCTTGTCCCTGAACCGCCGCCGGGTCGTCCCTTTATATGCACAGGTTGATGCCCGGCCGGTTTATAGAATCCCTAGGCAGGCTCATATAAGTGTCCGGCTCGGTCTCTTCCTTTCCCTAACTTACAATACAAGTTATACATCTATGGCGGTTTACTATCATGGGCCCTAATCCGGCATTGGGCTCTGAGCCTATAAGCCTCCATAGTTAAAGTGCCATAGCCTTCATCTTCATGGGCTTCAATATAGATAAGCGTGAACCGGCCCCTCCTGGGCGGTTTACACTTAGTAACTATATCCCCAACACCATTTGTTCGAGATCCATAGCTCGGGACCCCCTACCCCAAGATCTGCCGGTTTTTACACTGACAAATGGTTACCCACCTCCGCAGGCATGCCCAAATAAGTATCATTAAAGGCCTCATTAGTAATCCCCAAACTAGTCTTCACTCTTTGTTTAACAACATCTGGACAAGCACGACCAAAGTCCAGAACCAGAAACAAAGATTCAGAGTAGACACTAGTGCATCCACACGACGAGTATCACTTCTTGCAAAGAAGATGTTATCATCAGCAAACATGAGATGTGAGATAGGAGGACCGGAATGACCGTTCATAAATCCTAATACCATGTGCTTCGCCACAATTCTCCTTCTGAAGTAACAAGCTTGACAGTCCTTCGGTGCACAAAAGAAACAAGTAGGGGCTGATGGGGTCACCCTGCCGAATTCGGTTCGAATGTACAGCAGGTGCAGTGAGATCTCCATTTACCCGGACCGCATAGCAGACATTGGTAACACATGTCATGACAGAGTTGATCCATATTGGGTCAAATCCCAACTTAGATATGCAACCATGAAGATAAGTCCACTCAACACGATCATACGCCTTCATCATATCAATCTTCAAGGCAAAGAAAGGTTGCTTAGCCCTTTGTTGTTTAATAGTGTGGAGAGATTCATAAGCAATCAGAGTATTATCAGTAATAAGTCTGTCAGGCACAAAGGCACTCTTAAACTCAGAAATGACAACGGGTAGAAGTAACTTCAGACGATTAGCCAAAACTTTGGAGGCAATCTTATAAAGAAAATTGCACAGACTAATCGGATGAAAATTCTTTAAATGATTGGCTCTTGCAATTTTTGGAATAAGCACAATCACTGAGTCACAAAAACCATCAGGAATGAACCTTCCCTCCAAAAAACTTCTGACCGTCTGACAAATCTTGTCGCCCAAAAAAAATCCAATGAGTGGTAGAATAGGGCGCGAAGGCCATCCCGACCATGAGCCTTTGTAGGCCCCATGTGAAAAAGAGTTGTCTTGATCTCTTCATTAGTATCGGGTTTACATAAATCAGCAATCATCTCATTAGTAAATTTATGCGAAATAGCATAAAGAACAACGTTAGCATCATCACAAGGATCGGAAGTGAAAAGGTTCTCATAAAATTTATGCATCATACTTTGAATCTCCATTTGTGAATCACAAAGAGAACCGTCATCCCGGGCCAAACAGTGAATTTTGTTAGTACGTTTCTAAGTTGTAGCACGAGCATGGAAGAAATATGTATCCCGGTCTCCCTCACGGAGCCAGTCCACCCTAGAGCGTTGCCTCGCCATAATCTCATCCCGCTCAAAAAGTTCACAGAGTTGTGATTCAATTGATCTTTCATCAGCTAAAAGCTAAAGAAGTCCTAGTGACCGGTGCAGATCTAATGGTATCTAGCGGCGTTTCAACTTTAAAATCTGCTTGCGAACAGAGCCAAAAGAGTCACGACTCCAAATCTTGATAGCACTCGTCACATGGTGTAGGTCGTGATTATTAGGTTAGGGGAGTTTAGTAAAATATTTTTTATCCGTTGCAACATAACGGGCTCTTTTGCAAGTAAATATTAAAAAATAAAAAGTTACTGCGTGGAAGGTTTCCATGTTGCATGATGGGTGCGGGGCTGACGTACGTGCATGCGAGCGTTCGTTCGGGAGTTCGTTCTCCGCGCCGCACCTCCGATCCTCCGAAGCATGTCGGTTGCACGCAATATCGCCCGGAGCCGAGTCGCCCGCAAGCGCGGCTAAAGGCTGCCAACATCGGCAAGGTCGCGGATTTCGTTGGCCCCGCGGCGCTCTCGGCGCAGTGGACACCGCCGGGCAATGGCCACGTCGTCGACGCTGAGCCAGACGCAGCGGTACGCTGCGGGTGCGCTCCTCGCGCTCGCACTCCGCCAGGCGCAGATCCACCAGCGCATCCTTCTCGGCTCCCACGGCCTCGACGAGGGCCCGGACCCTGAGACCGCCGTCCTCTCCAGCGACGACCCCGACGGCCGCGACCTCTGGACCCACGACTCCCGCGGCCTCCTCCGCCCCGTCCTCAGGTCACCCCTCTCGCCCCCTACCTCTGACATGCGTGCTCCGTCTCTTGATCCGGGTGTCATGGTGCGGGCGTCGCGTTTTAATTCTCAGGTTTCTCGAGATCGACCCCAAGGCCTGGCCGGGCGTGGAGAAGACGGCGGCGACCTCCGAGCCCAAGCACCACATTGGAGCCGTACGTGCCAACAATGCCGCATCGTCCGCGTTGAATTCCACCCCCATTTGGACGTATCGTGTGACGTTTCCTCGCGCGCGCAGTTCCTCCGGAAAGTGTTCGAGGACGAAGATGACGGCGAGAAGGCCGCCGCCGATAGGTCCGACCTCGAGCTCGCGCTCGCCAAAGCCGTCGACGCGATGGCGATGGGCCTGGAGAACGACGTTGCACCGGGCGACCTATTCAAACAACACGTGCTCGGCGCCGACAATGAGGAACAGGAACCGGCTGACAACGGGTCGCCGTCGTCGCCGGGCAGCGGCGGGCGCTCCAAGGACTACCGGAAGATGGCGGTGCTGTACATGCTCCTCTCAGCCTGCGTGGCGGACGTGAACATGGGCGAGGACGGCATGGGATCCCCCCGCATCAGAAAGGGCTACGACGCCCGCCACCGCGTGGCGCTCCGGCTGATCGCGACTTGGCTCGACGTCAAGTGGATCAAGATGGTAACCAACCTCCATTCCTCCAGAATGCGCACAATGAAGTGGCATGCTAGCTAGTTCCTACCGTGCTGAATTTTTCCTTTGGCATCGAACGCCTTTGGCATTGTAGGAAGCTATCGAGATAATGGTTGCTTGCTCTGCTATGGCTGCAGCGAAAGAGGACGAGAAATGGCGTGAAAGTACGTCGCCGAGAAGCAGGTGGCAGAAATGGAGGCGCGGGGGGATCATCGGCGCCGCCGCCTTGACCGGAGGGACGCTCATGGCCATCTCCGGGGGTGATGATAATGTTGCACGCTTTTAAAATCAATCTTGATGAGGTCTCTCCACGGTCTGCTGAAGTAGCTGGCTGAATCTTTTTACAGGTCTAGCTGCTCCAGCGATTGCTGCAGGGTTCACTGCTCTTGCTCCGACGTTGCACGCACTTGTCCCTGTTATAGGGGCTAGCGGATTTGCTGCTATAGCTACTGCTGCTGGACACACCTCTGGCTCAGTAGCAGTTGCTGCATCATTTGGAGGTGGGCCTGAATATCATATGATGATCCACAAGTCTTTAATCGTCTGCAGTAACTAATCGTCATCTTTGGTTGGAATCAGCTGCTGGAGCTGGGTTAACTGGTTCCAAAATGGCCAAAAGAATTGGAAATGTGAAAGAATTCGAGTTCAAAGCCCTCGGCCAGAACCATAACCAGGGTGTAGGTGTTCGTATTTTCTTTAACAATTACAATGCCGTTTACTGGTAAGATGAACTGGGTTTCATGGGTGTTTTTTTTTTCCTTGCAGCGCCTAGCAGTTTGCATCATGGTTTCTGGATTCGCTTTTAATGAAGACGATTTTTTAAAGCCGTGGGAAGGATGGAAAACTAACTTAGAGAGGTATTTTTTTCTAATACAGTAGTAGTTGCTGAGCACAGCTCTTCTTATTTATATGCCCATTCCTTAGCAGCATATTCTTATGCTTTAAAGTTGCAACAAGTAAACAAACACCAGAAACTAGATTTATGATAGAAGAAATTCAGATAACATGGATAGAGGTGAGTTGCGCGTAATTCATGTTTTAGCAACAAGCTTGCATTGAGTAATTGTTTTCAAGAAGAAGCTTACCATGCATAGCATAACTAGACACCCTTTGCAATTCTCACTGGCAATTGGCAGGTACATTCTTCAGTGGGAGACTAAGCATATAATTGCCTTGAGTACAGCAATACAGGATTTTCTGGCATCAAGTAATGTTCATGATTCATACATAATGTGCATTCCGCCCGCACACGCTTTAAATATTTTTTTATCAAGAGTTGCGGTTATCGCTGCAGGATTTGCAATGGAGCTGATGAGGGAAGGTGCGATGCAGACTGTGTTAAGCGGTATAATTTCAGCATTTGCATGGCCTGCTACCTTGGTAGCTGCTGCAGATTTTATCGACAGCACATGGTCCGTTGCTATTGACAGGTGCCTTCCTCCACTACTTCGTAGTTTATTGTCCTTTCTAACTTAGCCTGCGTTCTTGTAATCTTTTCTACCTGATGATAAATCTAGTAGATGATTCCAGATCAGATAAGGTTGGGATAATGCTTGCTGAAGTGTTGCTCAATGGACTGCAAGGAAGCAGGTACCTATACCTGAATCATACCTGCAATCTAAATAATTCAGTAAACCCTTTGTGTCTGCATGGAGCTAATTTTCTCCCCCATATGACAATCATTTCCAGGCCTGTCACTCTCATAGGTTTTTCACTCGGTGCGCGTGTCGTGTTCAAATGTTTGCAGGAATTAGCTCTTTCAGGCAATAACGGTACGTATCCTGTGTTTTTTTCTAGACCATGCAGGAGCATAATTAAGTACTCCCTTCGTCCCAAAATTCTTGTCTTAGATTTGTCTAGGTACGGATGTATCTAACACTAAAATGTAACTAGATACGTCCGTATTTAGACAAATTTAAGACAAGAATTTTGGGACGGAGGGAGTACATAACTGTAAATGTTAGCCAATATGGACCGCTTGGAGCTGAGGAATTTTTCTGGTTTATATGAACATTTTGCGAAAGCTTCTCATTCGAAACGAGCCCTGAGCGCTAAATGTCTACCAATATGGAGTCAGTCGTGTTATTCAGCTGACAAATTGAACATGAACAGAGGGAATCGTCGAGAGGGCTGTGCTGATAGGTGCACCGATTTCAGTTAATGACGAGCTGTGGGGGGCTGCCAGGAAGGTAAGGGCAGTAGCTATTCTGACCTTCTTCTCCCCAAGAAACCGCGAGAATTGTTCTTACTGGCATGAATTGAAGAGAATCATACTATCAGGCTCTGCATCAACTGGGAAGTTTGTGTGTGAAATCCTACACAGCTGAACCCATATGTACGCATGTGCAGATGGTTGCTGGAAGGCTTGTGAACGTGTACTCCACCAAGGACTGGATCCTCGGCGTCACTTTCCGGGCGAGGTAACTCGCAACCCTGAATGCTCTTTGTTTTTCGTCGTCGAAAAGAGAGGGAGGAAAACCTCGGCCTCTGCATCGAGTGATGCACGAATGCTCTGACAGACTAGCCTCTCCTGCAGTCTGCTCACGCAAGGCTTGGCTGGCATCCAGGCGGTCCAAGTCCCCGGAGTTGAAAATGTACGTCCGCTTGCTTGCTTGCTTGGCGCACTCGACTGAGTGAACTCGTTTAGTACAAGGGAGTACTTTTCTTGACTAGGTTGCTGCTCGGCTCACGCAGGTTGACGTTAGCGAGCTCGTCGTCGGGCACTGCTCCTACCTGGGACTCATGCAGCAGATCCTGGAGCAGCTGGAGCTCAATACTTACTACCCGGTGTTCTTCCCCTCCACGCCCAGGTCAAGCACGCCCAGATCGAAATAACCGCGATGAACTTCTGCTACTCAGGAAAGGTGTTATCTGTGATGAATGTAGTCACCAAAGGCTGTAGCTAATAAAGGAAACTTTTGTTGTAAGGGAACGGAAACACGATCGGGGTACTTGTAGTCTGTTTTATCCGTAAGTCTCAGCATTTCCATAGACCAGTTTGACTAGCGAAATACCCATGCGAGTAAAAAGCTGACACCGTGAGTTTAGAAGATGCGTCATTTTATGCCGGATCAAACTATTGAACTCAAGATCTGATCGCATTCCTTGTGTTGTTCATGTCCAAACAACAGTGGTTAGGAGCAACATTTTCAGGTTCGAAAATTGGTTGGTTGAGCATGAGAATTGTTTGTCCATGTATAGCTCCAGTCTAAGATGATCCAGGCTGCAGTGGCTTCGGGCAGGCGATACTCACTCTAAGTTTTTCATCAAAGCTAATGACCGCCGGCGTAGGAATTGTTGAATAACTAAGCAATCTTTTATTAAGTTTAATAAAAAAAAGATAAAACATGATTTGCATGATGATCGTTGGCAAAAAAATCAGTTTTTTTAACTATTCACAAGGGTGCATTTCAGCCCAGGATTAGAAAGTCGATGTCCGCACAGAACCTTTTTTTTTTTCTGGTCATGGGAAAATTGAAGTCGACTCCATTGAACTAAACAGAATGGAATAAATCTGGCTCCAAAAGCAGAGAATCTGCATTCATACTCATCATCAGTGGTCTATTAAGCGTAAAATGCTATCCAATCGTATGGATATATGTACTAGCATCTGAGTGGCGCCAAGAGCTCTGTTCTAAGCTGACTAGAAAGTGGCTTGTCAGGCTATACAAAAATGTGGGGTAAGGCGTGGTACCTTCACAATGTGTTTCCTACCACGATGGTCAACGGTGCACAAAAGAGCAAGATGGCCCCTTCCAGCAGTGGCCATTCTCATAATATTTGCATATTCCTCGTTGAGACTGCCCTCTTGACGATGATCTTGACGACATACCGCTGCCATGATCTTGACGATGATCAGACGACCTCCTAGAGTGGTTCGAGCTACCACGCCGTGAATCATTGCCCTGATAGCTAGCCCGTCGTGATTCGTTGCCATGAGAGTGCCTATCATGGTGTTGATTCGACTGGCTGCCTCGACTAGCACTGCCAGAAGATGGATGCCAGCTCTTGTTGCTCCCTGGTGCCTCTCCCCAGCCAGCAGAATTTGAATTGGTGCTTCCCTGTCTCCTTTGTGCTTCTGAAGAGCTTTTAGCTGTTGGTGTTGTTTGGTGACCTGAAGACGAGTTACGGTTTTGGCTGCCACTCTTGAAATTCACCTTTGAACTCTCACGGGCTGACGAATGCCGACCTGGAGTTTTTCTCCCCTCCGGAGATGAACTGGATCGTAACCAGCCTGAGGCTTGTGTGCTTCCCTCTAGAGATGAACCCCAACCTGAACCTTTTGTGCCTCCCTCTAGAGATGAACCCCAACCTGAACCTTTTGTGCCTCCCTCTAGAGATGAACCCCAACCTGAAACTTTTGTGTTTACCTCTAGAGATAACCCCCGCCCTGAACCTTTTGTGCTTCCATCTAGAGATGAACCCCAGCCTGAACCTTTTGTGCCTCCCTCTAGAGATGAACCCCAACCTGAACCTTTTGTGCCTCCCTCTAGAGATGAACCCCAACCTGAAACTTTTGTGTTTACCTCTAGAGATAACCCCCGCCCTGAACCTTTTGTGCTTCCATCTACAGATGAACCCCAGCCTGAACCTTTTGTGCTTCCATCTACAGATGAACCCCAGCCTGAACCTTTAGTGCTTGTCTCTAGAGATGAACCTGATTGCCATCCTGAAGCCTTTGTGCTCCCCTCGAGAAATTGGCCTGATGCTTGCCTGCCTGAAACTTTTGTGTTCCCGTCCAGGAATGAGCCTACCGGTTGCCGACCTGAAGCTTTTGTGCTCCCCTCCAAAGATGAGCCTAATGGTTGCCCGCCTGAAGCTTCTGTGCTCTTGAGAGATGAGTTCAACAATGCAGCACTTGGTTTTAGTTTTACCTAATCAAGTCAGAAGTAACATGTTTAGTTGGACTTCAATCCTCAGATATTTAGAGGATCATGTTGCTAGGATTTCTCTTTTTGAAAGACACATCACGCTTGAACCTCAAGCCCTAGATATTACAAATAAGGATTACCTGCTCTGGCACTCCACAATCTGTGGAAGCACTTGGGTTGCCTTTTTCCATCTTTTCCTCTGGTGTTGGTGGTATTTCACCAACAGCGCTATTTCCTCGGGCTACTACTGCCTCCTCTATAATGCATGAAGTATCTTTTCCATCAGCTCCAAGATCTGTAGAAGATGGTGTAAGATTCTCTGTCAAGTTAACAACAAAAACAGGAAAAGACTATCATTTCATTACCTGAGGAGGGTTGGAGAGCAGGTGTTGGTGAAGACAATGACCACATGTCATTGCTTGGGTCATCTTGAACACCCCACAGAGCAGAATCAACAGCTCCGCCTTGATAGTAACTAGGTTCACCCCAAGGAGATAGCGCAATAGGGCTAGAGCACTGCGGCCTTTCTTCCTCAGCTGAAGCTGGGTTGACATTTTCCAACGGCATTCCAGCATGCACATTATAAATTCCACGGTTTGGTTCTGTCAAAGATCCCAGCACATCACAAACTCCAGCATCAGAGACAGAACTAACAGTTATGTTATCTCTCTTAGCTAATGTGGCATCTCCTTTTAGCGGCGCTGTTTGAGTGACACAGCCTCCATCTTTTAGATCTCTTTCTTCTACACATGATGTTTGTGTTTCCTTAAGTAATTGCGAGCCAACAAATTTACTTGAAGGCGGACCAGATGTTTCTGATACGAAATCTATTGAAGAGTGGTCATATGCCTTTGTAGCTGAATCTTCAGGTGCTACTGATGTTGACCCTGACTTGTTCATCACAGGCTGCTTCCTCTCAAATTTTGGATTTGGACTGGGATATTGATCTTGAGTGCCAGGGGATAACACTGAATCAATTTTAGGCTCAAAAAGTTGATTAACTGAAGCATTTGATGCATCAGGGGGGCATGGTTTCTGCAGATTCATGATCTCCTTGGTCTTGCCAACATTATAGCCAATAGGGGAAGTAATGTTTCCAGTCATACTTGGGTTAATTCTATCTTGCCCAGAGCCTGCCCATGCAGATTTATTATTGTTAATAACTGGCGTAGGTTGAATGATATCTTTCTGCTGTGTTGAGAGCACTTCAGTCAGCAACAATGAGTTCTCTTCACTCTCAAATGTGAGCCATATCTTCATGCCACTTGGGAAATAAGTAGTCCACTTGGATAGCTGTGAAAGAGTAAACGGGCCCTGAACATTTCCAGAAGGGTCCTTGTAGTGCCATACTTTTTCTGGCTCCGTGTCACTTGATACAACCCCAGATGACGGAACTGATGCAGCATCACCCGCTGTATTATTTAAATCAATGCGAGGCCGAGGAATATTCCATCCATTTGCTGCCTGCAAATTAGTGATACTTCCTGCTCCTGGTATATGTGTTACGCCCTCCGTAGGAAGATTTAAACTAGAGTGACGACTAGCATCGGAACATTTTTGTGACAGGTACTGCACAGCGTTTGATTCTGTCCCTTCTCTTCCAGGAAACAGAAGATCTGGTCCATTCCTATTTATGGTCAAATCAACTGCATACAAGTCAATAAGTTCTCAGAAAATTAATATTTACTAGTGGAACGCACCATTTTAGAATATGATTAACAGTCAACAGATGAAGTACCAGTTGTTTCATCATTCCATTCTTCAGCAGATTCATAAGTAGGAGCCATATGGGGGTCAACATGTACTTCTGGAACTTCATTAATCTTGCGTGCTATTTCTTCAGGAGTGTTCAGAAGTTGTAACTTCTCTACGCACTCTCTTAGTGTATGACATAGTTAAGGATCATCAAATGAAGGTAGCACCAATAACAACACTTAAATGAAGAGCACACATGATTACATATCTTATGCAAAAAGAAAGCCAAACATAAATTGCTTGAGATTATATGACAGGATAGATGCACATGCAACATCTTGAGAACACTGAATGATAGCTCGGGTTTAAAGATGAAAGATGGTTTCCACCATATCATTTTATGTAACACAAAATAAAGGAAGGATGAGAACAATAAGAAGTTATTTATCTCCATTAAATGACGGTCACAAAATATTGTGTTCTCTTCATAAAGATAACCCTCAATAAGGCCGATACTATTCGGTAAGTGCGAGAAAAGAAGTTCGGAGATAAGAAACTCCAATTGAAGACAAAACAACATGAAACAAAAATAAGCTCCGAAGAGGTTGTGAGCTAAACCCGGTACCTAACAATCCCATGTAGTATCTTCGTTCTCCAGAGAGGTTATGAGAAACTCTCAATAAAAAAAATTACAAATTCTAAACCCTACAATAGCATCGTCCTTGGTCACAAATGTTACGAGTTAAAGTTCGCCAGAATAAATGTGTCCTCGGGACAACAAATATGTGCACAATGGTAGTTTATTTGATAGCTTTAAAGGTTCAGGCTATGGTGAGCATATGCATGCAAAGCCGTGACCAAACAATCAAGGACCAAAACAAGATCTTCACACTATACGACCCACAGAAACACCAACACCAACGCAAAGATAAAAAATATAACAATAGCTCAACATGGTAAGTTAGAAGGATATTCTTTTCGGCGTCCAGTTTCGCTAGCACGGTCACGGAGATGGCTCAGCCTCTGCTTTTCATTTACCAACCACTGAAAAGGATTTAACACACAATAAGTGCTGTTAGATCAAGCTAGAGAACCTATCGGTTATTACCAAATAAGCAACCTCATCAAATCGCCAGCTTTTATTTGTTAGTGTAGTACTTACATCATTAATTTGCAGAGATTGGAAGCTTTTGGCTATCTCATATATGTCTCCCTGAATTAACAAGATGAAGAAAATAATTCAGACATACACAATTTGGTAACTTAGGTATCAGACGGATTATCATAAATTGGATCTTGATCAGCAGTACCACTTTAAGTCGAGGAATTAGACCATACTTCATGCTCTGGCGTAAGCGTTTGCATTCATCCTACATTATACAAGCAAACAAGCCAGTTAGATAGAACAAAACGTAAGAGACACTCACCTAACACTACCCCCACATTCAGCAGTCGGAAAATTACATCTAAGAGCTAGTGAAAAAAAGGGGGAGATAGAGATTGGCCAACATATACAGTGGTGATACTGAATCATAAGGTCTATAAACAAGAATATTGTTGCATCAAGATCCAAATCCAACAATCAAATTCAAATACTAGATTGATTCTTGGAAAGCAGATAAGACACTAAAGATGTTAAAAGCTTGCGAAAAAGAGACAAGTGGGTTTGTAAATGATCGACAATAGCCCCTTATTGCACAATACACATGATCAAATAAAAGATGTCCAAATCCAGCGTCAAAATTAGACATAATCACTAACAAATTCAGGAAGGCAGTATTGAGACACAGCACCAACCTTTGATGGTCGTGTGTCATTTACTATAGACTATAGTAATTAGTAAAATCCATTATGAATAGTCGTTTCTCGTGATTCTACCACAACAACAAAGCATGTTTCTTAAAAATTGAAACAACGATTTTGTAGCTTAACGCCTTAACTAAACATTAAAGTTGTGCATTGATAATCTAAAATGTGAAAATAGTTGCCAATTATAGTCATTCATAATGTATTTTTACAATCTAATGTATGTTTCACTGAAAGTGTATACTAAGTTAGTTAGCCAACAAAAACATGCCAACACCTAACAGCATTTCGGGTCAGTGAAGGCTCACCCGATATTATAGGTATCAAACAAATAAATGTATAAGCAACACGCATGCATTACCTGCGTGAAATCCTGATTTGAGATCGTATCCATTGTGATCACTTCCTTCTTATCTAAGTTTGATATCTCAAGTGCACAGTCTGTTGTCTTCTTACCAACACTGTATCGTTCTGCAACTTTATGTGTACCTGCATACAAAATCATTTTAGTTAAATTACAATTGAGTAGCTAATATCGGTAGGTAAATCAGTCAGGAGTAAAAATCTTACCAAGAACTTTGACTAGGCGATACATATCTTGCTTTTGGCCAGAACCCGGAATTCTTATCCTCACAAAAGCACCAGTAATCTTCTCAGAGAATGTAGCAACATCATCAATGATATCCTCCATCAAGCTGCGGCGCAAGTATATTAAACTGATGTTATGCATGTCAATGGCTGCATAATCCTCCAGATTAGCTGGTAGATCTCTTTCAAGCTTCTTATGAGTCTTCCTCCTCTTATCAGAGCTTAACTTAGTTCCCATCTCACTATGTCCTCCACTATCTACTTGTGCTGAATCTGGCTCACGGGCTAATTGGGTATCACCATTTAATGCTGGAGTCTCTTTCACATGAAGATGGATCTCCAAAAGTTTTAACATCTCAAAATGACCAACACGTGGTTTCCTAAACAGACTACTAAGCCTTGCATCACAAATAATTTGACTTTTTTTGCGAGGGTCGCGAAGATTATTTTGCTTTATATACTCAAGCAACAGAACCTGAACATCAAATTGGGAAATTTGGGACACATCGCCATTTCTCATGTGCCCAATGAATTCCAGCAGCTCCGGTGAGGCCCATTTCGTGTCACCCGACAAATCCATGCCTTCAAATGGTGCTCCCTTGGGTAAGCTTTCGGAACCTTCAATTGAAATTTCACAGTTCCTTGCAGTATTAAGACTATGATTTTGACGCTTCCGCCCCCTTTTCCTTAAAGAAGTACCCCGACTTCGTTTCCTCGAAGAGCTGTCAGAACTGACATTATGGTCATTGTTTGCTTCATATCGCTCACCAGATGACTCCTCTTTTTCCCTCCTAGCAGAAATGCTTCGAACAGTCCAATTGCTTTTGGCACTAACTAGTTCTTCCAATGTTAATAAATGTTTCCCTTTTACATCCAGCCAATATAACTTGAAGAGATATTCCCAACTATTTTTATCATCAAAATCAACCATCACCTGGCATCGAAAAAAAATATGATAACAAGTCCATATGACACATCGCAGGCACATAATCAATCAAAAAGGAAACAGGAATAGATCATTTCATGATTTATGCAAATCAAACCTAGAATGGAAGTATTGCTTGTTCCTAGCATCTATCTATACAATCTTTGTCCCAAACAAAGCAGGTTTCAACTTTAATAGTATTGCATGTTGCAGGTAGGCCTCTGCCAAAACAGAAGATTTCCGCACTGCAAAGGACTAGACGATGGCCAAATGCAGTACCAACAAGGCCCCAAGAAAGTGAACTATTATCAAGCACATACCCGCATGGAACTTCTTAAGGGCATTAAAGTTAGTTGCAGTAAATCTCAGTCATCTAAGCTAAAAAAAAGGAGAATCACCATATGTTCAGATATCAGCAAACAAAGTGTAGATATTACAAACAACAGTCCGAGCAAAGTTGCATACTAAAACGGATAATGAGTGAGCACAATCAAATTTAGCCATCATATGACGATGGTGTGCCGATTCGGCAATTTAGGTATGATCGTATCAGTACTTATACTTAGTATCTAGTTTATTCAAATGCATCAGAATGGAAATTAGGTCACACAATCATTATGTATTGTGCCTTTTGAAGGTGACATCAGAGTTCCGTGGTTGCATATCTGATTCAACCTTGTAGCATAATTTTATAATGCAATTTCAACACAAGCAAAGACACATGTGGCTAAACTTAAAGGCAATACAGTGGATAAACTGACTCAGCAAAAACTACCAACTTAGCATGCACAGAAATCCATAGCTACAGACCTGCAGCTCATATAACAATATTACAACCTCGGTAGAAGGGCTAGGATTTAGATCGCGCAATAAAACATGCAGCGTAATCAGGAGACCTAGTACAAAAATATATATGATGAAAGAAATTACTAAGAAAATAACATGGGGACTATGGGAAATGTTCCCATATTCCATGAATTGGCATTCAAAACTTATTACTACCTCCATTCCAGTGAATAAAGCATGCACGCATTTCAAAATTTAACTTTGACCGTCAATTTAACCAACAAACATAAGTTATGCGACTTAAAAATTATACCATTGAAAAGTTCTTCCGAATATGAATTCATTAGTATAATAACTTTTGTCACACACACCCCACATTTAGTTGTTTAAATTGATGGTCCAAGTTCAATTTTGGGATACGAGGTGTCGTATTCGTTGGAATGGAGGAGCATTTTCCTTACAGAAACCGAGTACACAATCTGTGCACTTGCTGACTCATGACTTGCAGTGCTAACTCAACTTTTTAGTGCCACGTTATTTTTCTGATTGAAATAGCCTAACTGAACCAAAATGGCGGTGTTTAGGGACTCAACTGGAAAAATTAGGATGTGTGTGTACCCAACTTTACTTTGATTAAAGTTTGGGGCCAATGGCGATATATTCATTTAATAGCTCAGCACCTTCGAAGATGCATAGTTAGGAAAATGTCAGTGTGACGATGACCTGAGTCCCACGTGTCACCCTCACGATGGATGGTATTTTCATAATCATACATTTACTGTGCTGCTGAGCTGACTAAAATGAGTGGTGGTTTGTCCAAGGAATGAGAGCAGGATGTATGAACACTCTGGTTCCATAGAGATGCACATGTTTTAGTGTTTGCATACAGATGCTTCTGTGCTTCAGAAAAATGGAACATGGTATACAATTTAAGGGCTAACAGTACAATACCTTTGTAGCATCTTGGTCTTTGGACTCAATCAACAATATAGTGGCATAGCAAGTGTCACAGAAGCCCTTGTTCCCTCTAACAGCAAAGAATTTTCCCTGTTTGACGCATGCCTTGCAGAGGGAGTAAGTACAAGTATAGCACATGTACTGTGCTGCCTTTTCACAGATGCTGCAAATGTGCCAACCTGGCATGTGTGGCATCAGGATACATGACAGGTCAGATTGAACTATCGTTTCTGAAGTTAAAGGGTTGGCGCATGCACATAGCCACATACAATGTAATCGTATATGATAACTAAAAAGCAGCTATTTATCGTCGTGGTACTTCTTGCCCCATATGGTGTAATGCTAACCGAGCATATCCAGTTCTCCTACATAAACTCAACACGTAAATCTGTTTCGACTTCACTATATAGACAGCCTTGTAACAGGGCATGTACACATCAACAGACAACTGATCATGAAGACAAATGTGTAGTAAAAAAAGTGGAAATGATTCAACACTAACTGGGCATAAGCTATATTGCGGAAAAATGCATCTTCTACAAACTCTACGTCTATAATGAATGTGATCGGGCATTCATGCTGGAGGTCCGGGAAGGCAAGACTACATATCCAAATTACTTTACTGAAGGGGTATGGAAGAAGATCAACGCTGCTCTTAGGTAAATCAGGTTCTTTCAAATGTTTCCAATTTCTTTCAATAGAGCTTTTGTCTGCCATTATCAGAAGTATTAATATGCCAAATACTATATGAATATCCAACACGCTGCAGCATTGATATTGTAATTATACTCCATGCAAATACTAGAATGACCAAGACGTACCACAATTCCACTTGCCACGGGAGCGGAAAAACGACTCGTCACGCTTGATGCAGGCAGGATGGTAGACCTTGGAGCAGCCCCTGCAGCCACAGAACAGGGTTTTCAGCCTAGTCGAAGCAACGAGTCCAACCCGCACTGGTGCACACAGAATACAGAGGAAGATAATAAAAAATAAAGCGCGCGCACCTGCGGTCGCAAACCACGAGGCTGCCCCCGTCGAAGCAGATAAAGCACACCACCTCCTCGTCGTCATTCTTCTTCACTGGCTTGGGCGGCGCAGGCGCAGCAACCGCTCCGTCCCTGTTCTTCCGCGGCCTACCTCTCTTCCTCTTCACCGGTGCCTCGGCCACGGCTGGTTCCTGCTGCTGCTGAACCGGGGCCGCGGCCTCCATGATCGAACCGAGGAAGTGCGAATCATCAAACCCCTCCGTGTGACGAGGCGGGGAAGGCTCCTTGTTCGAGGCAGGAGCCTGCAGCCACGCAGTGAGGCGGTGAGGGTGCGCTGGTGGCGCTGGAGACGGCTGGCTGGGCCGCGGAGGGGGAGCGGGGTCCGGCATGGGAGGCGGCGGCGGGAGGCGAAGCTCGGGGGGCCACTCTGCCTCGCCGGGGGAGAGCATCTGCCCCGCGTCCATGGGTCAGCAGGGCCTCGCGCGAATCCAGGGCAAAAACCCTAACCCTAGCAGCGAGGCTGAACCTCGCGGGCAAAGCCTCTCCACCCCGTCGCCGCGGCCCAATCCGCGCGGGTAGGTCGAGTTGGTGTACGACCACGAGCGCGTGGGGAGAGTACAGCGAGCGAGGTGGAGGGAGAGGGAGAGAGACAGACACAAACACAGAGAGAGAGACGAGCCGACTCGAAATGCAAAAGGACGGGGCCGGTGGCGGTAATTAGGCCGGGGCATCCGGGGTAAAAACCGCAACGATCGGGGGCAGAGTAGTGGGTGCGCGCCAGGGGGAGGGAGCCCCGCGAAGCGACGCATGAGGCGGAACGGAAAAGGGAGAGGTGGGAGGCGTGGTGCGGTGGGGCCGCGCTTTTTCGGGCGTGGTCCCCGGACCCTTTCCCGCCCCGCGATTGGACGGGCCGGCCGCGTGGTTGGCTCGGAGGCAAGTTATTGGGCTCACGCCGTGGCGCCGCTGGTGGTGGCCGTGGCCGTGGCCCTTGTCGTCGTGTTTTCTCTCCTGCGCCGTTTACCTACCGTTGCCGATCAGATTGACCCGAGCCCTCGAAGTCAATAGAGACCACGGGGAACAACGAAACATGATTAGGGCATCTCTAAAGGGACCTGCAAATTTCCTTCCGTATTCGTGTGTAGATAGAGGACCAGTCCGTGGACACGGATGCGATGGGACGACATTCAATACCAACCGCATATATTTTAAACTTTTTTAAACAAACCAGATGAAATCCATGCAAACTGAGCCGGACTTCATATAAACATGACAGATTCCATACAAACCAGACGAAAACGGTTACATTTTGGACATATTTTCAACTAAAAACGAAACCGGACTAGTCTACAGCCGGCGCGGCGGGTCTCCAACGTCGTCCCCATGGCCGGCAGCGGTGAGCTCCGGATGTATATACTTCAGCGTCATACTAAGGTGTGATCATGTTTTGCTCGTGAGAGAAGCTTAGTCAACGGGTCTGTTACATTGAGAGCCATATGTATTTTGCAAATATTTTATGTCCACAATGCTCTGCACGGAGCTACTCTAGCTAATTGCTCCCACTTTCAATATGTATCCAAAGTTGAGACTTAGAGTCATTCGGATCGGTGTAAAAGTTTGCACCGATGTAACTTTTACAACAAACTCTTTTATCACCTCCATAACCGAGAAACATCTCCTTAGTCCTTACTAAGGATATTTTCACCAATGTCCATGATCTACTCCTAGGTCACTATTGTACTCCTTGCCAAATTCGAGCAAGGTATACAATAGGTCCAGTACATAGCATAGCATACTTTATAGAACCTATGATCGAGGCATGTGGAATGACTTTTCATTCTCTTTCTATTTTCTCTTGTGGTCGGGATTTGAGTCTTACTCAATTTCATACCTTTGCAACACGTGCAAGAACTCTTTCTTTGATCGCTCTATTTTGAACTATTTCAAAATCTCGCCAAGGTATATACTCATTGAAAATCTTATCAAGCGCCTTGATCTATCTCAATAGATCTTGATGCTCAATATGTAAGTAGCTTTTCTTGAGGTTTTTTTTAAGAACTCCTTTAAAACACTCCTTTATGCTTTGCGGAAAAATTCTACATCATTTCGATCAACAATATGTCACTCACATATACTAATCGAAAAGGTCAGTAGTGCTCTCACTCACTTTATTGTAAATACAGGGCTTCATCGTAAGTCCATATAAAACTATATGCTTTGATCAACTTATCAAAGCGTATATTCCAACTCCGAGATGCTTGCACCAATCCATAGATGGATCATTGGAGCTTGCACATTTTGTTAGCACCTTTAGGATTGACAAAACCTTCGGTTGCATCATATACAACTCTTCTTTAATAAATCCATTAAGGAATGCAGTTTTTGACATCCATTTGCCAGATTTCATAAAATGTGGCAATTGCTAAGATGATTCAGACAGACTTAAGCATTGATACGAGTGAGAAAATCTCATCGTATTCAACACCTTGAACTTGTTGAAAACCTTTCGCAGCAAGTCGAGCTTGGTAGATAGTAACACTACTATCAGTGTCCGTCTTCGTCTTGAAGATCCATTCATTTAACATGGCTTGCTGATCATCGAGCAAGTCAATCAAAGTCCATACTTTGTTCTCATACGTGGATCATATCTCAGATTTTATGGCCTCAAGCCATTTCGCGGAATCTGGGCTCATCATCGCTTCCTCATAGTTCGTAGGTTCATCATGGTCTAGTAACATGACTTCCGAACATGATTACTACACCATTCAGTGCGGATCTTACTCGAAGACCTACGAGGTTACAGAGTAACTTGATCGAAGTTTCATGATCATCATCATTAGCTTCCTCACTAATTGGTGTAGCAATCATCGGGCTGATTTACGTGATGAACTACTTTCCAATTTGGGAGAAGGTACAATTACCTTATCAAGCTCTACTTTCCTCCCACTCACTTCTTTCGAGAGAAACTTCTTCTCTAGAAAGGATCCATCTTAGCAACGAATAACTTGCCTTCGGATCTGTGATAGAAGGTGTACCCAATAGTTACCTTTGGGTATTCTATGAAGACGCACTTCTCGATTTGGGTTCGAGCTTATCGAGTTGAAACTTTTTCACATAAGCATCGCAGCCCCAAACTTTAAGAAACGACAACTTTTGGTTTCTCGCCAAACCACAATTCATAAGGCATCGCCTCAACGGATTTTGATGGTGCCCTATTTAAAGTGAATGCAATTGTCTCTAATGCATAACCCCAAAATGATAGTGGTAAATCGGTAAGAGACATCATAGATCGCACCATATCAAATAAAGTGCGATTACGACGTTCGGACACACCATAACGTTGTGGTGTTCCGTGGCGTGAGTGTGAAACTATTTCACATTGTTTTAATTGAAGACCAAACTCAGAACTCAAATATTCATCTCCATGATCGATCACGAAACTTTATTTTCTTGTTACGATGATTTTTCCACTTCACTCAAATTCTTTGAACCTTTCAACTATTTCGCACTTATGTTTCATCAAGTAGATATACCAATATCTGCTCAAATCATCTGTGAAGGTCGAAAATAACGATATTTGCCACGAGCCTTCATACTCATTGGTCGCATACATCAAGATGTATTATTTTCAATAAGTCAATAGCTCATTCCATTATTCCGAAGAACGGAGTTTTAGTCATCTTGCCCAAAAGGCACGGTTCGCAAGCATCAAATGATTCATAACCAAGTGATTCCGAAAATCCATCTTTATGGAGTTTCTTCATGCGCTTTACACCGATATGACCTAAACGGCAGTGCCACAAATAAGTTGCACTATCATTATTAACTTTGCATCTTTTGGCTTCAATATTACGAATATGTGTATCACACGATCGAGATCCAACAAACCATTTTCATTGGGTGTATGACCATGGAAGGTTTTATTCATGTAAACAGAACAACAATTATTCTCTAACTTATATGAATAATCGTATTGCAATAAACATGATCAAATCATATTCATGCTCAACGCAAACACCAAATAACACTTATTTAGGTTTAACACTAATCCCGAAAGTATAGGGAGTGTGCGATGATGATCATATCAATCTTGGAACTATTTCCAACACACATCGTCACTTCACCCTTTAACTAGTCTCTGTTTATTCGCAACTCCGTTTGAGTTACTAATCTTAGCAACCGGACTAGTATCAAATACCGAGGGTTGCTATAAACACTAGTAAAGTACACATCAATAACATGTATATCAAATATACTTATGTTCACTTTGCCATCCTTCTTATCCGCCAATCACTTGGGGTAGTACCTCTTCCAGTGACCAGTCTCTTTGCAGTAGAAGCACTTAGTCTCAGGCTTAGGACCAGACTTGGGTTTCTTCACTTGAGCAGCAACTTGCTTGCCATTCTTCTTGAAGTTCCCCTTCTTTTCTCTTTGCCTTTTTTTTGAAACTAGTGATCTTGTTAACCATCAACACTTGATGCTCTTTTCTTGATTTCTACCTTTGCTGATCTCAACATCGCGAAGAGCTCGGGAATAATTTTCGTCATCCCTTGCATATTATAGTTCATCACGAAGTTCTAGTAACTTAGTGATGGTGACTAGAGAATTCTGTCAATCACTATCTTATCTGGAAGATTAACTCCCACTTGATTCAAGCGATTGAAGTACCTGCACAATCTGAGCACATGCTCACTAGTTGAGCGATTCTCCTCCATCTTTTAGCTATAGAACTTGTTGGAGACTTCATATCTCTCAACTCGGTATTTGCTTGAAATATTAACTTCAACTCCTGGAACATCTTATATGGTCCATGACGCTCAAAACGTCTTTGAAGTCCCGATTCTAAGCCGTTAAGCATGGTGCACTAAACTATCAATTAGTCATCATATTGAGCTTAGCTAAACGCTCATAACGTCTCAGATCCGCTCCTGCAATAGGTCCGGCACCTAGCGGTCCATTAAGGACGTAATTCTTCAGGCAAAGAATGAGGATAAACCTCGGATCACGGATCCAATCCGCATCATTGCTACTAACATTTTCAACACAATTTTCTAGGAACATATCAAAATAAACATATGAAAGCAACAATCCAAGCTATTGATCTACAACATAATTTGCAAAATACTACCAGACTAAGTTCATGATAAATTTAAGTTCAATTAATCATATTACTTAAGAACTCCCACTTAGACAGACATCTCTCTAGTCATCTAAGTGATCACGTGATCCAAATCAACTAAACCATAACCGATCATCACGTGAGATGGAGTAGTTTTCAATGGTGAACATCATTATGTTGATCATATCTACTATATGATTCACGCCGACCTTTCGGTCTCCGTGTTCGAGGCCATATCTGCATATGCTAGGCTCGTCAAGTTTAACTCGAGTATTCTGCGTGTGCAAAACTGGCTTCCACCCGTTGTAGATGGACGTAGAGCTTATCACACCCGATCATCACGTGGTGTCTCGGCACGACGAACTTTGGCAACGGTGCATACTCAGGGAGAACACTTCTTGATAATTTTTAGTGAGAGATAATCTTAAAATGCTACCGTCAATCAAAGCAAGATAAGATGCATAAAGGATAAACATCACATGCAATCAATATAAGTGATATGATATGGCCATCATCATCTTGTGCTTGTGATCTCCATCTTCGAAGCACCGTCATGATCACCATCGTCACCGGCGTGACACCTTGATCTCCATCGTAGCATCATTGTCGTTACGCCATCTATTGCTTCTACGACTATCGCTATCGCTTAGTGATAAAGTAAAGCAATTACAGGGCGTTTGCATTTCATACAATAAAGCGACAACCATATGGCTCCTGCCAGTTGCCAATAACTTCGGTTACAAAACATGATCATCTCATACAATAAAATATAGCATCATGTCTTGACCATATCACATCACAACATGCCCTGCAAAAACAAGTTAGACGTCCTCTACTTTGTTGTTGCAAATTTTACGTGGCTGCTACGGGCTTAGCAAGAACCGTTCTTACCTACGCATCAAAACCACAACGATTGTTTGTCAAATAGACTCCGTTTTAACCTTCACAAGGACCGGGCGTAGCCACACTCGGTTCAACTAAAGTGAGAGAGACAGACACCCGCCAGCCACCTTTAAGCACAAGTGCTTGTAACGGTGAAACCAGTCTCGCGTAAGCGTACGCGTAATGTCGGTCCGGGCCGCTTCATCTCACAATACCGCTGAACCAAAGTATGACATGCTTGGTAGGCGGTATGACTTATATCGTCCACAACTCACTTGTGTTCTACTCGTGCATATAACATCAACGCATAAAACCTAGGCTCGATACCATTTGTTGGGGAACGTAGTAATTTCAAAAAATTCCTACGCACACGCAAGATCATGGTGATGGCATAGCAACGAGAGGGGAGAGTGTTCGTCCACGTACCCTCGTAGACCGTAAGCGGAAGCGTTATCACAATGCGGTTGATGTAGTCATACGTCTTCACGATCGACCGATCCAAGCACCGAACGTACGGAGCCTCCGAGTTCAGCACACGTTCAGCTCGATGACGATCTCCGGCCCTCCGATCCAGCAGAGGCTCCGGAGATGAGTTCCGTCAGCACGACGGCATGGTGACGATGATGATGTTCTACCGGCGCAGGGCTTAGCCTAAACTCCGCGACGATATGACCGAGGTGGAATATGGTGGAAGGGGGCACCGCGCACGGCTAAGGAACGATCCGTAGATCAACTCGTGTGTCTATGGGGTGCCCCCTGCCCCCGTATATAAAGGAGGGAGGGGGGAGGCCGGCCGGCCCCTTTGGGCGTGCCAAGGGAGGAGGAATCCTCCTCCTAGTAGGAGTAGGATTCCTCCTTTCCTACTCCTACTAGGAGGGGAAGGAAGGGAGAGGGGAAAGGAAAGGGGCGCCGCCTCCTAGTCCACCGGACGAGAGGAGAGGCGCGGCCCACCCCCGGCCGCCTCTCTCTTCCCACCTAGGCCCATGTGGCCCATTAACTCTCCCGGGGTTCAAGTAACCCCGGCACTCCCAGCTTTCTCCGAAAACTCCGGAACCTTTCCTGTCCGAATATAGTCGTCCAATATATCAATCTTTATGTCTCGACCATTCGAGACTCATCGTCATGTCCGTGATCACATCCGGGACTCCAAACAAACTTCGGTACATCAAAACTTATAAACTCATAATAAAACTGTCATCGAAATGTTAGCGTCGCGGACCCTACGGGTTCGAGAACTATGTAGACATGACCTAAAACCATTCTTGGTCAATAACCAATAGCGGGACCTGGATGCCCATATTGGTTCCTACATATTCTACGAAGATCTTTATCGGTCAAACCGCATAACAACATACTTTGTTCCCTTTGTCATCGGTATGTTACTTGCCCGAGATTTGATCGTCGGTATCCAATACCTAGTTCAATCTCGTTACCGGCAAGTCTCTTTACTCGTTCCGTAATACGTCATCTCATAACTAACTCATTAGTTATATGCTTGCAAGGCTTAGGTGATGAGTATTGCCGAGAGGGCCCAGAGATACCTCTCCGACAATCGGAGTGACAAATCCTAATTATGCCAACCCAACATGTACCTTCGGAAACACCTGTAGAGCACCTTTATAATCACCCGATTCGTTGTGACGTTTGGTAGCACACAAAGTGTTCTTCCGTAAACGGAGTTGCACAATCTCATAGTTGCGTGAACTTTGTATAAGTCATGAAGAAAGCAATAGCAGATACTAAACGATCAAGTGCTAGGCTAATGAATGGGTCATGTCAATCACATCACTCTCCTAATGATGTGATCCCTTTAATCAAATGACAACACATGTCCATGGTTAGGAAACATAACCATCTTTGATTAATGAGCTAGTCAAGTAGAGGCATACTAGTGACTATGTGTTTGTCTATGTATTCACACATGTATCATGTTTCCGGTTAATACAATTCTAGCATGAATAATAAACATTTATCATGATATGAGGAAATAAATAATAACTTTATTATTGCCTCTAGGGCATATTTCCTTCAACTGGGTGACTATAAAGGTGCACTACAGGTATCTCCGAAAGTGTCTGTTGGGTTGACACGGATCGAGACTGGGATTTGTCACTCCGTATGACGGAGAGGTATCTCTGGGCCCACTCGGTAATGCATCATCATTATGAGCTCAAGGTGACCAAGGTGTTGGCCATGGGATCATGCATTACGGTACGAGTAAAGTGACTTGCCGGTAACGAGACTGAACAAGGTATTGGAATACCGACGATCAAGTCTCGGGCAAGTAACGTACCGATTGACAAAGGAATTGTATATGAGGTTTGATCGAATCCTCGACATCGTGGTTCAACCGATGAAATCATCGAGGAGCATGTGGGAGCCAACATGGGTATCCAGATCCCGCTGTTGGTTATTGCCTGTGAGTCGTCTCGGTTGTTGGAGAACATAGTAATTTCAAAAAAATTCCTACGCACACGCAAGATCATGGTGATGCATAGCAACGAGAGGGGAGTGTTGTCTCACGCACTCGTGAGACCGAAGCGAAGCGTTGATGCAACGTAGAGGAAGTAGTCGTCGTCCTCCCGTCCAACCGATCCAAGCACCGCACTCGGCACCTCCGAGTTCTTGACACGCCAGTACAGCTCGATGACGCACCTCGATCTCCAATCCAAGAGAGGCTCGAGGGGCGTTCCACAAGACGACGGCAGGTGGCGATCTTGATGTTCTCTGTCGCAGGCTTCGCCTAAGCACCGCCACAATATGATCGAGGTGTAATATCGTGGAGGGGGCACCGCACACGGCCGAGGAACGATCAATGATCAACTTGTGTGTTCTAGGGTGCCCCCCTACCCCCGTATATAAAGGAGGGAGGGAGGAGGAGGCCGGCCCAAGGGGGGCGCGCCATAGAGGAGGGGGAAACCTACTCCAAGTAGGTTTCACTCCCTTTTCCTTATCTTATTTGGAGGGAAGGAAAGAGTACTAGTATTAGGAAGTAGTACTAGTAGTAGTATTAGGAAGAGGGGAAGGAGAAAGGAAAGGGGGGCCCCTCCCCAATTCGGTTTGGGCTTGGGGGGGCGCGCCCCCCTCCCTTGTTCCTTCTCCCTTCCTCCTACATGGGCCCAATAAGGCCCATATACCTCCCGGGGTTCCAGAACCTCTCGAGCTCCAAACTTCTCCAAACCTTTCCGGTGTCCAAATATATCCGTCCAATATATCAATCTTTATGTCTCGACCATTTCGAGATTCCTCGTCATGTCCGTGATCATATCCGGACTCAACAACCTTCGTACATCAAAATACATAAACTCATAATATAACCATCATCGAAACCTTAAGCGCATGGACCCTACGGTTCGAGAACAATGTAGACATGATCGAGACATGTCTCCGGTCAATAACCAATAGCGGGACCTGGATGCCCATATTGGTTCCTACATATTCTACGAAGATCTTTATCGGTCAGACCGCACAACAACATACGTTGTTCCTTTGTCATCGGTATGTTACTTGCCCGAGATTCGATCGTCGGTATCCAATACCTAGTTCAATCTCGTTACCGCAAGTCTCTTTACTCGTTCCGTAATACATCATCTCGCAACTAACTCATTAGTTGAAATGCTTGCAAGGCTTAAGTGATGTGTATTACCGAGAGGGCCAGAGATACTCTCCGACATTCGGAGTGACAAATCCTAATCTCAAATACGCCAACTCAACAAGTACCTTCGGAGACACCAGAGAGCACCTTTATAATCACCCGATTACGCTGTGACGCTTTGGTAGCACACAAAGTGTTCCTCCGTAAACGGAGTTGCATAATCTCATAGTCATAGGAACATGTATAAGTCATGAAGGAAGCAATAGCAACATACTAAACGATCGTGTGCTAAGCTAACGGAATGGGTCGTCAATCGATCATTCAACCAATGATGTGACCTTGTTAATCAAATAACAACTCTTTGTTCATGGTTAGGAAACATAACCATCTTTGATTAACAAGCTAGTCAAGTAGAGGCATACTAGTGACACTGCTTGTCTATATATTCACACATGTATTATGTTTCCGGTTAATACAATTCTAGCATGAATAATAAACATTTATCATGATATAAGGAAATAAATAATAACTTTATTATTGCCTCTAGGGCATATTTCCTTCAGCTCCCACTTGCACTAGAGTCAATAATCTAGATTACACAAGAATGATTCTAACACCCATGGAGTCTTGGTGTTGATCATGTTTTGCTCGTGTAGAGGCTTAGTCAACGGTCCGCAACATTCAAATCTTGCTAATCTCTATGTCTCCCACCGACTAGATCCCGGATGGAATTGAAGGCGTCTCTTGATGTGCTTGGTCCTCTTGTGAAATCTGGATTCCTTCGCTAAGGCAATCGCCCAAGATTGTCACGAAGATTTTCATTGGACCCGATGCACTAGGTATGACACCTAGATCGGATATGAACTCCTTCATCCGCACTCCTTCATTGGCTGCTTCCAAGCAGCTATGTATTCTGCTTCACATGTAGATCCCGCCACGACGCTTTGTTTTGAACTGCACTAACCGACAGCTCCACCATTTAATGTAAACACGATCCGGTTTGCGATTTAGAATCGTCCGGATCGGTGTCAAAGCTTGCATCAACGTAACCATTTACGATGAGCTCTTTGTCACCTCCATATACGAGAAACATATCCTTAGTCCTTTTCGGTATTTCAGATGTTCTTGACCGCTGTCAAGTCATCCACTCTGGATTACTTTGGTACCTCCTGCTAGACTTATAGCAAGGCACACATCAGTCTGCTACACAAAGATTGCATACATGATAGAGCCTATGGTCAAGCATAGAGAACACTTTTCATTTTCTCTCTATCTTCTGCAGTGGTCGGGCTTTGAGTCTTACTCAACTTCACACCTTGCAATACTGAGCAAGAACCCTTTCTTTGCTTGATCCATTTTGAACTTCTTCAAAACTTTGTCAAGGTATGTGCTTTGTGAAAGTCCAATTAAGCGTTTTGATCTATCTCTATAGATCTTAATGCCCAATATGTAAGCAGCTTCACTGAGGTCTTTCATTGAAAAACTTTTATTCAAGTATCCCTTTATGCTATCCAGAAATTCTATATCATTTCCAATCAATAATATGTCATCCACATATAATATTAGAAATGCTATAGAGCTCCCACTCACTTTCTTGTAAATACAGGCTTCTCCAAAAGTCTGTATAAAACCAAATGCTTTGATCACACTATCAAAACGTTTATTCCAACTCCGAGAGGCTTGCACCAATCCATAAATGGAACATTGGAGCTTGCACACTTTGTTAGCTCCCTTTGGATTGATAAAACCTTCTGGTCGCATCATATACAACTCTTCTTCCAGAAATCCATTCAGGAATGCAGTCTTTACATCCATTTGCCAAATTTCATAATCATAAAATGCGGCAATTGCTAACATGATTCGGATAGACTTAAGCATCGCTACGGGTGAGAAGGTCTCATCATAGTCAACCCTTGAACTTGTCGAAAACCTTTTGCAACAAGTCGAGCTTTGTAGACGATAACATTACCGTCGGCGTCGGTCTTCTTCTTGAAGATCCATTTATTCTCTATTGCTTGCCGACCATCGGGCAAGTCAACCAAAGTCCATACTTTGTTATCATACATGGATCCCATCTCGATTTCATGGCTTCAAGCCATTTTGCGAATCTGGGCTCACCATCGCTTCTTCATAGTTTGTAGGTTCATCATGATCTAGTAGCATGACTTCCGAATAGGATTACCGTACCACTCAGTGCGGATCTTACTCGCTCGACCTCGTGGTTCTCAGATAACTTGATCTCAAGTTCTATGATCATCATCATCAACTTCCTCACTAGTTGGTTTTGACGTCCACGTAAACCGGTTCTTGTGATGTATTATTTTCCAACAAGGGAGTAGGTACAGCTTACCTCATCAAGTTCTACTTTCCTCCCACTCACTTCTTTCGAGAGAAACTCCTTCTCTAGAAAGGATCCATTCTTAGCAACGAATGTCTTGCCTTCGGATCTGTGATAGAAGGTGTACCCAACTGTCTCCTTTGGGTATCCTATGAAGACACATTTCTCCGATTTGGGTTCGAGCTTATCAGGTTGAAGCTTTTTCACATAAGCATCGCAACCCCAAACTTTAAGAAACGACAACTTTGGTTTCTTGCCAAACCATAGTTCATAAGGTGTCGTCTCAACGGATTTCGACGGTGCCCTATTTAACGTGAATGTGGCTGTCTCTAGAGCATAACCCCAAAACGATAGCGGTAAATCTGTAAGAGACATCATAGACCGCACCATATCAAGTAAAGTACGATTACGACGTTCGGACACACCATTACACTGTGGTGTTCCGGGTGGCGTGAGTTGCGAAACTATTCCACATTGTTTTAAGTGTAGACCAAACTTGTAACTCAAATATTCTCCTCCACGATCAGATCGTAGAAACTTTATTTTCTTGTTACGATGATTTTCAACTTCACTCTGAAATTCTTTAAATTTTTCAAATGTTTCAGACTTATGTTTCATTAAGTAGATATACCCATATTTGCTTAAATCATCTGTGAAGGTGAGAAAATAACGATATCCGCCACGAGCCTCAACATTCATCGGACCACATACATATGTATGTATGATTTCCTACAAATCTGTTGCTCTCTTCATTGTACCGGAGAACGGCGCTTTAGTCATCTTGCCCATGAGGCACGGTTCGCAAGTACCAAGTGATTCATAATCAAGTGGCTCCAAAAGTCCATCAGTATGGAGTTTCTTCATGCGCTTTACACCGATATGACCCAAACGGCAGTGCCACAAATAAGTTGCACTATCATTATCAACTCTGCATCTTTTGGTTTCAACACTATGAATATGTGTATCACTACTATCGAGATTCATCAAAAATAGACCACTCTTCAAGGGTGCATGACCATAAAAGATATTACTCATATAAATAGAACAACCATTATTCTCTCGATTTAAATGAATAACCGCCTCGCATCAAACAAGATCCAGATATAATGTTCATGCTCAACGCCGCACCAAATAACAATTATTTAGGTCTAATACTAATCCCAAGGTAGATGTAGAGGTAGCGTGCGACCGCGATCACATCGACTTTGGAACCATTTCCCACGCCGCATCGTCACCTCGCCCTTTGCGGTGTTCGCAATCCGTAGTCCCTGCTTCGAGTTGCAAATATTAGCAATGTAACCAAGATCAAATACCAGTGCTCTGCGAGCTCTAGTAAGGTACACATCAATAACATGTATATCACATATACCTTTGTTCACCTTGCCATCCTTCTTATCCGCCAAATACTTGGGGCAGTTCCGCTTCAAAGGACCAGTCTCGCTTGCGGAGAAGCACTCGCCTTTGTGCTTAGGTCCAGACTTGGGTTTCTTCTCTTGAGCAAAGAACTTGCTTGTCGTTCTTCTTGAAGTTCCTTCTTCTTCCCTTTGCCCTTTTCTTGAAACTAGTGGTTTTGTTAACCATCAACACTTGATGCTCCTTCTTGATTTCTACCTCCGCAGCCTTTAGCATTGCGAAGAGCTCGGAATCATCTTATCCATCCCTTGCATATTATAGTTCATCACGAAGCTCTTGTAGCTTGGTGGAAGTGATTGGAGAATTCATCAATGACGCTATCATCCGAAGAGTAACTCCCAGTTGAATCAAGTGATTACAATACCCGCACATCTTGAGTATGTGCTCACCGACGAACTATTCTCCTCCATCTTGCAGCTGTAGAACTTATTGGAGACTTCATATCTTCAATCCGGCATTCTTCGGAATATCAACTTCAACTCTGAAACATCTCATATGCTCCATGACGCTCAAAACGTCGTTGAAGTCCCGGTTCTAAGCCGTAAAGCATGGCACATTGAACTATCGAGTAGTCATCGACTTTGCTCGCCAGACGTTCTTAACGCCGTCGGTTAGATCAAGCAAGCAGTTCGCACCCAGCGGTGCTTCCAGACGTAATTTTTCGTGCAAAGAATGAGGATAATCCTCAAATTACGGACCCAGTCCGCATAGTTGCTACCATCATCTTTCAACTTAGCTTTCTCAAGGAACACATTTAAAATTCAACGGAACAACAACACGGGCCATCTATCTACAAACAACATAGACAAGCAAGATACTATCAGGTACTAAGTTCATGATAAATTTTAGTTCAATTAATCATATTACTTAAGAACTCCCACTTAGACAGACATCTCTCTAGTCATCTAAGTGATCACGTGATCCAAATCAACTAAACCATAACCGATCATCACGTGAGATGGAGTAGTTTTCAATGGTGAACATCTTATGTTGATCATATCTAATATATGATTCACGCTCGACCTTTCGGTCTCCATGTTCCGAGGCCATATCTGCATATGCTAGGCTCATCAAGTATAACCTGAGTATTCTGCATGTGCAAAACTGGCTTGCACCCGTTGTAGATGGACGTAGAGCTTATCACACCCGATCATCACGTGGTGTCTGGGCACGACGAACTTTGGCAACGGTGCATACTCGGGAGAACACTACTTGATAATTTTTAGTGAGAGATCATCTTAAAATGCTACCGTCAATCAAAGCAAGATAAGATGCATAAAGATAAACATCACATGCAATCAATATAAGTGATATGATATGGCCATCATCTTCTTGTGCTTGTGATCTCCATCTCCGAAGCACAATCATGATCACCATCGCCACCGCGCGACACCTTGATCTCCATCGTAGCATCGTTGTCGTTTCGCCATCTATTGCTTCTACGACTATCGCTACCGCTTAGTGATAAAGTAAAGCAATTACAGGTGTTTGCATTTCATACAATAAAGCGACAACCATATGGCTCTGCCGATTGCCGATAACTTCGGTTACAAAACATGATCATCTCATACAATAAAATATAGCATCATGTCTTGGCCATATCACATCACAACATGCCCCGCAAAAACAAGTTAGACGTCCTCTACTTTGTTGTTGCAAATTTTACGTGGCTGCTACGGGCTTAAGCAAGAACCAATCTCACCTACGCATCAAAACCACAACGATAGTTTGTCAAGTTGATGCTGTTTTAACCTTCGCAAGGACCGGCGTAGCCACACTCGGTTCAACTAAAGTTGGAGAAACCGACACCGCTAGCCACCGTGTGCAAAGCACGGCGGTAGAACCAGTCTCGCGTAAGCGTCTGGCGCAGTAATGTCGGTCCGGCCGCTTCATCCAACAATACCGCCAACCAAAGTATGACATGCCGGTAAGCAAGATGACTTATATCGCCCACAACTCACTTGTGTTCTACTCGTGCATATAACATCAAACCATAAAAACCTAGGCTCGGATGCCACCGTTGGAGAACGAGTAATTTCAAAAATTTCCTACGCACACGCAAGATCATGGTGATGCATAGCAACGAGAGGGAGAGTGTTGTCTCGTACCCTCGTGAGACCAAGCGAAGCGCTGACGCAACATAGAGGAAGTAGTCGACGTCCTCTCGGTCCAACCGATCCAAGCACCGCATTCGGCACCTCCGAAGTTCTTGACACGCGACAGCTCGATGACGCACCTCGATCTCCAATCCAGAGAGGCTCCGAGGGGAGTTCCACAAGACGACGGCGTGGTGACGATCTTGATGTTCTCCTGTCGCAGGGCTTCGCCTAAGCACCGCTACAATATGATCGAGGTGTAATATCGTGGAGGGGGGCACCGCACACGGCTGAGGAACGATCAATGATCAACTTGCGTGTTCTAGGCTGCCCCCCTACCCCCGTATATAAAGGAGGGAGGGAGGAGGAGGCCGGCCCAAGGGGGGCGCGCTATAGAGGAGGGGGAAACCTACTCCAAGTAGGTTTCCCTCCCTTTTCCTTATCTTATTTGGAGGGGAAGGAAAGAGTACTAGTATTAGGAAGTAGTACTAGTAGTAGTATTAGGAAGAGGGGAAGGAGAAAGGAAAGGGGGCCGCCCCTCCCCAATTCGGTTTGGGCTTGGGGGCACGCCTCCCTTGTTCCTTCTCCTTCCTCCTACATGGGCCCAATAAGGCCCATATACCTCCCGGGGTTCCAGAACCTCCCGAGCTCTAAACTTCTCCTAACCTTTCCTGTCCAAATATATCCGCTCAATATATAAATCTTTATGTCTCGACCATTTCGAGATTCCTCGTCATGTCCGTGATCATATCCGGGACTCAACAACCTTCGGTACATCAAAATACATAAAATCATAATATAACTGCGCCGAAACCTTAAGCGTGCAGGACCCTACGGTTCGAGAACAATGTAGACATGACCGAGACATGTCTCCAAATAATAACCAATAGCGGGACCTGGATGCCCATATTGGTTCCTACATATTCTACGAAGATCTTTATCGGTCGATCAAGCACAACAACATACGTTGTTCCTTTGTCATCGGTATGTTACTTGCCCGAGATTCGATCGTCGGTATCCAATACCTAGTTCAATCTCGTTACGGCAAGTCTCTTTACTCGTTCCGTAATACATCATCTCGCAACTAACTCATTAGTTGAAATGCTTGCAAGGCTTAAGTGATGTGTATTACCGAGAGGGCTCAGAGATACCTCTCCGACATTCGGAGTGGCAAATCCTAATCTCAAAATACGCCAACTCAACAAGTACCTTCGGAGACACCAGAGAGCACCTTTATAATCACCCGATTCGCTGTGACGTTTGGTAGCACACAAAGTGTTCCTCCGATAACGGAGTTGCATAATCTCATAGTCATAGGAACATGTATAAGTCATGAAGGAAGCAATAGCAACATACTAAACGATCGTGTGCTAAGCTAACGGAATGGGTCATGTCAATCAGATCATTCAACCAATGATGTGACCTTGTTAATCAAATAACAACTCTTTGTTCATGGTTAGGAAACATAACCATCTTTGATTAACAAGCTAGTCAAGTAGAGGCATACTAGTGACACTTTGTTTGTCTATATATTCACACATGTATTATGTTTCCGGTTAATACAATTCTAGCATGAATAATAAACATTTATCATGATATAAGGAAATAAATAATAACTTTATTATTGCCTCTAGGGCATATTTCCTTCATCGGTCATGTCTGCGTGTCTCTCGAACCCGTAGGGTCTACACACTTAAGGTTCGGTGACGCTAGGGTTGTATGAATATGAGTATGCAGCATACCAAATGTTGTTCGGAGTCCCGAATGAGATCCCGGACGTCACGAGGAGTTTCGGAATGGTCCGGAGGTAAAGAATAATATATAGGAAGTGGTATTTCGGCCATCGGGAAAGTTTTGGGGTCACCCGGTAATGTACCGGGACCACCGGAAGGGTCCCGGGGGTCCACCGGGTGGGGCCACCCATCTTGGAGGGCCCCATGGGCTGACGTGGGAGGGGAGCCAGCCCATAGTGGGCTGGTGCGCCCCCCTAGGCCCACCCCCTGCGCCTAGGGTTGAAACCCTAGGGTGGGGGGGGGCGCACCACATGCCTTGGGGGGCACTCCTCCCCCCTTGGCCGCCGCCCCCTTGGGAGATCCAATCTCCCAGGGCCGGCGCCCCCTCCCCTGGGGGCCTATATAAAGGAGGGTAGGGGGGAGGGCAGCCACACCCTTGTGCTTGGCGCCTCCCTCCCCCTGCTACACCTCGTCCTCCTCCCGTAGTTGCTTGGCGAAGCCTTCTTTGGAGTTCTCACAGCATCCACCACCACGCCGTCATGCTCTTTGGATCATCATCAACCTCTCCTTACCCCTTGCTGGATCAAGAAGGAGGATCGTCTCCGTCCCATACGAAAGTGTTGAGCGCGGAGGTGCTGTCCGCTCAAGACTTGGACATCGGTGATCTGAATCACGCCGAGTACGACTCCATCATCACCATCCCTTGCAAGCTTCCGCACGTGATCTACAAGTGGTATGTAGATGCAAACTCACTCCCTTGACTCGTTGCTTAGATGAACTCATAGATGGATCTTGGTGAAACCGTAGGAAAAATTTAATTTTCTCGCAACGCTCCCCAACAAAGGCATCATGAGCTAGGTCTATGCGTAGTTCTCTAATGCACGAGTAGAACACAATTTGTTGTGGGCGTGGATCTTGTCAACTTGCTTGCCACTACTAGTATTTTCTTGCTTCAGCGGTATTGTGGGATAAAGCGGCCCGGACCAACCTTACACGTACGCTTACGTGAGACCGGTTCCACCGATTGACATGCACTAGTTGCATAAGGTGGTGGGCGGGTGTCTCTCTCCCACTTTAGTTGAAGCGGATTCGATGAAAAGGGTCCTTATGAAGGGTAAATAGAAGTTGACAAAATCACGTTGTGGTTATTCGTAGGTAAGAAAACGTTCTTGCTAGAACCCAATTGCAGCCACGTAAAAGATGCAAACAACAATTAGAGGACGTCTAACTTGTTTTTGCAGCGATTGTTCATGTGATGTGATATGGACATAAGTTGTGATGAATGATGAATTGTGATGTATGAGATCATGTTCTTGTAATAGGATTCACGACTTGCATGTCGATGAGTATGACAACCGGCAGGAGCCATAGGAGTTGTCTTTATTTTTTGTATGACCTGCGTGTCATTGAAGAACGCCATGTAAACTACTTTACTTTATTGCTAAACGCGTTAGCCATAGAAGTAGAAGTAGTCGTTGGTGTGAAAACTTCATGAAGACACGATGATGGAGATCATGATGATGACGATCATGGTGTCATGCCGGTGACAAGATGATCATGGAGCCCCGAAGATGGAGATCAATGGAGCTATATGATATTGGCCATATCATGTCACTACTATATAATTGCATGTGATGTTTATTATGTTTATGCATCTTGTTTACTTAGAACGACGGTAGTAAATAAGATGATCCCTTACAACAATTTCAAGAAGTGTTCTCCCCTAACTGTGCACCATTGCTACAGTTCGTCGTTTCGAAGCACCACGTGATGATTGGGTGTGATAGATCCTTACGTTCACATACAACGGGTGTAAGACAGTTTTACACAGCAAAACACTTAGGGTTAACTTGACGAGCCTAGCATGTGCAGACATGGCCTCGGAACATGGAGACCGAAAGGTCGAACACGAGTCGTATGGAAGATACGATCAACATGAAGATGTTCACCGACGATGACTAGTCCGTCTCACGTGATGATCGGACACGGCCTAGTCGACTCGGATCGTGTAACACTTAGATGACTAGAGGGATGTCTAATCTGAGTGGGAGTTCATTATAATAATTTGATTAGATGAACTTAATTATCATGAACTTAGTCTAAAACCTTTGCAAATATGTCTTGTAGATCAAATGGCCAACGCCATGTCAACATGAACTTCAACGCGTTCCTAGAGAAAACCAAGCTGAAAGATGATGGCAACAACTATACGGACTGGGTCCGGAACCTGAGGATCATCCTCATAGCTGCCAAGAAGCAATATGTCCTAGAAGGACCGCTAGGTGACGCTCCGTCCTACGAACCAAGACGTTATGAACGCTTGGCAAACTCGTCGATGATTACTCCCTCGTTCAATGCGGCATGCTTTACGACTTAGAACCGGGGCTCCAAAAGCGTTTTGAGCATCACGGAGCATATGAGATGTTCAAGAGCTGAAACTAGTTTTCCAAGCTCATGCCCGGTCGAGAGATATGATGTCTCCGACAAGTTCTATAGTTGTAAGATGGAGGAAAACAGTTACTGTCGGAGCACATACTCAAGATGTCCAGGTTGCACAACCGTATGACCCAAATGAACATTAACCTCCCGGATGAGGCGGTCATTGACAGAATCCTCCATCGCTCCCACCAAGCTACAAGAGCTTTGTGATGAACTACAACATGCGGGGATGGTGAAGACCATTCTGAAGTGTTCTCGATCTTTGAAGTCAGCAGAGGCTGAAATCAAGAAAGAACATCAAGTGTTGATGGTCAATAAGACCACTAAGTTCAAGAAGGGCAAGGGCAAGAAGAACTTCAAGAAGGACGCCAAGGATGTTGCGGCGCCCGTAAGCCGCTTACGGTGAAGAAGTCAAAGAATGGACCCAAGCCCGAGACCGAGTGCTTTTATTGCAAGGAAGGGTCACTTTGCGGAACCGCCCAATACTTAGCGGATAAGAAGGCCGCAACACCAAAGGTATATTTGATATACATGTAATTGATGTGTACCTTACCAAGACTCGTAGTAACTCCCGGGTATTTGATACCGTGCCGTTGCTCATATTTGTAACTCACGAGGAGCTGCGGAATAAACGGAGATCGAAGGGACGAGGTAACGGCGCGGCGTCGGGAATGGTTCCAGAGTCGATGTGATCGCCGTCGACACGCTGCCTCTACATTTACCTATGGGATTAGTTTTGAACCTTAATAATTGTTATTTAGTGCCAAGTTTGAGCATGAACATTGTATCGGGATCTCGTTTATCTGAGATGGCTACTCATTTAAATCCGAGAATAATGGTTGTTCTATTTATATGAGAGATATGTTTTATGGTCATGCTCCTATGGTCAATGGTTTATTCTTAATGAATCTCGGCGTAATATTACACATACTCATAGTGTGGATGCCAAAAGATGTAAAGTTGATAACGATAGTCCCACATACTTGTGGCACTCGCCGCCTTGGTCACATTGGTGTCAAGCGCATGAAGAAGCTCCATGCCGATGGACTTTAGAGTCTCTTGATTATGAATCGTTTGACACATGCGAACCATGCCTCATGGGCAAATGACCAAGACTCCGTTCTCCGGAACAATGGAGCGAGCAACCAACTTGTTGGAAATCATACATACCGATGTGTGCGGTCCAATGAGCGTTGAGGCTCATGGAGGATATCGTTATGTTCTCACTCTCCGATGACTTAAGTAGATATGGGTATGTCTACTTAATGAAACACAAGTCTGAGACCTTTGAAAAGTTCAAGGAATTTCAGAATGAGGTAGAGAATCAACGTGACCGAAAGATAAAGTTCCTACAGTCAGATCGTGGAGGAGAATACTTAAGTCACGAATTTGGCACACACTTAAGGAAATGTGGAATCGTTTCACAACTCATGCCGCCTGGAACACCTTAGCGTAACGGTGTGTCCGAACGTCGTAATCGCACTCTATTGGATATGGTGCGATCTATGATGTCTCTTACCGATTTACCGCTATCATTTTGGGGATACGCTCTAGAGACAGCTACATTCACTTTAAATAGGGCACCGTCTAAATCCGTTGAGATGACACCGTATGAATTATGGTTTGGGAAGAAACCTAAGCTGTCGTTTCTAAAAGTTTGGGGATGCGATGGTTATGTCAAGAAACTTCAACCTGAAAAGCTCGAACCCAAGTCGGAAAAATGCGTCTTCATAGGATACCCTAAGGAAACTGTCGGGTATACCTTCTACTTAAGATCCGAGGGCAACATCTTTGTTGCCAAGAACGGATGCTTTCTGGAAAAAGAGTTTCTCTCGAAAGAAGTAAGTGGGAGGAAAGTAGAACTCGATGAAGTACTACCTCTCGAACGGGAAGGTGGTGCAGCACAGGAAAATGTTCATGTGATGGCCACACCAATTGAAGAGGAAAACAATGATGATGATCAAGGTACTTCGGATCAAGTTGCTACTAAACTTCGTAGGTCCACAAGGACACGTTCCACACCAGAGTGGTACGGCAATCCTGTCCTGGAAATCATGTTGTTAGACAACGGTGAACCTTCAAACTATGAAGAAGCGATGGCGGGCCCAGATTCCAACAAATGGCTTGAAGCCATGAAATCCGAGATAGAATCCATGTATGAAAACAAAGTATGGACTTTGATAGACTTGCCCGATGATCGGCGAGCAATAGAAAACAAGTAGATTTTTAAGAAGAAGACGGACGCAGATGGTAATGTTACCATTTATAAAGCTCGACTTGTCGCTAAGGGTTGTCGACAAGTTCAAGGGATTGACTACGATGTGACATTCTCTCCCGTAGCAAAGCTGAAGTCCGTCCGAATCATGTTAGCAATTGCCGCATACTATGATTATGAGATATGGCAGATGGACGTCAAAACGGCATTCCTTAACGGACATCTTAAGGAAGAGCTGTATATGATGCAGCCGGAAGGTTTTGTCGATCCTAAGAACGCTAACAAAGTATGCAAGCTCCAACGATCCATTTATGGGCTGGTGCAAGCATCTCGGAGTTGGAACATTCGCTTTGATGAGATGATCAAAGCGTTTGGGTTATGCGAGACTTATGGAGAAGCTGCGTTTACAAGAAAGTGAGTGGGAGCTCAGAGCATTTCTCATATTGTATGTAGATGACATACTCTTGATGGGAAATGATATAGAACTTCTGGACAGCATTAAGGCCTACTTGAATAAGTGTTTTTCAATGAAGGACCTTGGTGAAGCTGCTTATATATTAGGCATCAAAATCTATAGAGATAGATCGAGACGCCTCATAGGTCTTTCACAAAGTACATACCTTGATAAGATTTTGAAAAAGTTCAAAATGGATCAGTCCAAGAAAGGGTTCTTGCCTATGTTACAAGGTGTGAGATTGAGCTCGGCTCGACCACCCACCACGGCAAAGGATAAAGAAGAGATGAGTGTCATCCCTATGCTTCACCATAGGATCTATTATGTATGCCATGCTGTGTACTGGACTGATGTAAACCTTGCCGTAAGTTTGGTAGCAAGATACCAAAGTAATCCCACAAGGAACACTAGACAACGGTCAAGAATATCCCGAAGCACCGAAAAGGACAAAGGACATGTTTCTCGCTTATGGAGGAGACGAAGAGCTCGTCGTAAGGGTTACGCCGATGCTAGCTTTGACTCAGATCTAGATGACTCTAAGTCACAAACCGGATACGTATATGTTGAATGGTGGAGCAATAAGTTGGTGCAAATGCAAGCGAAGCGTCGTGGCGGGATCTACGTGTGAAGCGGAGTACATGGCAGCCTCGGAGGCAGCGATGAAGCGATTTGGGTGAAGGAGTTCATCACCGACCTAGGAGTCATACCCAATGCGTCGGGCCGATCAAACTCTTTGTGACAACACTGGAGCTATTGCCCTTGCCAAGGAGCCTGTGTTTCACAAGAAGACCGAGCACATCAAGAGTCGTTTGAACTCCATCCGTGAAAATGTTCAAGATGGAGACATAGATATTTGCAAAGTACATACGGATCTGAATGTCGCAGATCCGCTGACTAAACCTCTCTCATGAAAGCAAAACATGATCAACACCGTAACTCTATGGGTGTTCGATTCATCACAATGTAACTAGATTGGTGACTCTAGTGCAAGTGGGAGACTGTTGGAAATATGCCCTAGAGGCAATAATAAAAGTATTATTATATTTCATTGTTCATGATAATTGTCTTTTATTCATGCTATAACTGTATTATCCGGAAATCGTAATACACGTGTGAATACATAGACCACAATATGTCCCTAGTGAGCCTCTAGTTGACTAGCTCGTTGTGATCAACAGATAGTCATGGTTTCCTGGCTATGGACATTGGATGACGTTGATAACGGGATCACATCATTAGGAGAATGATGTGATGGACAAGACCCAATCCTAAGCATAGCACAAAGATCGTGTAGTTCGTTTGCTAGATCTTTTCCAATGTCAAGTATCTCTTCCTTCGACCATGAGATCGTGTAACTACCGGATACCGTAGGAGTGCTTTGGGTGTATCAAACGTCACAACGTAACTGGGTGACTATAAAGGTGCACTACAGGTATCTCCGAAAGTGTCTGTTGGGTTGACACGGATCGAGACTGGGATTTGTCACTCCGTATGATGGAGAGGTATCTCTGGGCCCACTCGGTAATGCATCATCATTATGAGCTCAAGGTGACCAAGGTGTTGGCCACGGGATCATGCATTACGGTATGAGTAAAGTGACTTGCCGGTAACGAGACTGAACAAGGTATTGGGATACCGACGATCAAGTCTCGGGCAAGTAATGTACCGATTGACAAAGGGAATTGTATACAAGGTTTGATCGAATCCTCGACATCGTGTTTCAACTGATGAAATCATCGAGGAGCATGTGGGAGCCAACATGGGTATCCAGATCCCGCTGTTAGTTATTGCCTGAGAGTCGTCTCGGTCATGTCTGCGTGTCTCCCGAACCCGTAGGGTCTACACACTTAAGGTTCGGTGACGCTAGGGTTGTATGAATATGAGTATGCAGCATACCGAATGTTGTTCGGAGTCCCGGATGAGCTCTCGGACGTCACGAGGAGTTTCGGAATGGTCCGGAGGTAAAGAATAATATATAGGAAGTGGTATTCCGGCCATCGGGAAAGTTTCGGGGTCACTCGGTAATGTACCGGGACCACCGGAAGGGTCCCGGGGGTCCACCGGGTGGGGCCACCCATCTTGGAGGGCCCCATGGGCTGACGTGGGAGGGGAGCCAGCCCATAGTGGGCTGGTGTGCCCCCTAGGCCCACCCCCTGCGCCTAGGGTTGAAACCCTAGGGTGGAGGGGGGCGCACCACATGCCTTGGGGGGCACTCCTCCCGCTGCGCCGCCCCTTGGGAGATCCAATCTCCCAGGCAGGCGCCCTGGGGCCTATATAAGGAGGGCAGGGGAGGCAGCCGCACCTTGTGCTTGGCGCCTCCCTCCCCTGCTACACCTCGCCCTCCTCCCGTAGTTGCTTGGCGAAGCCTCTTGAGTTCTCACAGCATCCACCACCACGCCGTCGTCTTTGCTAGATCATCATCAACCTCTCCTTCCCCTTGCTGGATCAAGAAGGAGGAGACGTCTCCGTCCCGTACGTGTGTTGAACGCGGAGGTGCTGTCCGTTCAGCACTTGGACATCGGTGATTTGAATCACGTCGAGTACGACTCCATAATCACCATCCCCTTGCAAGCTTCCGCACGTGATCTACAAGTGGTATGTAGATGCAAACTCACTCCCTTGACTCGTTGCTTAGATGAACTCATAGATGGATCTTGGTGAAACCGTAGGAAAAATTTTAATTTTCTGCAACGTTCCCCAACACGAGTGTCATCGGCAGCGGATGGTGGTGGCGGTCCTAGCCGTGAAGGAGCTCGAGGATCAGAATCACAAGGGACGGCGAGGATCGACCGTCGGCCGTCTTTGCATCCCTCACAGCCGCCATCTCGGGAACATGATGTTGATGCAAGACTACTTCACGGACAATCCTACCTATCCGCCGCACCTCTTCCGTAGAAGGTACCAAATGCACCGATCCCTCTTCGTAAAAATAGTGCAAGCTTGCGAGGCCAATTCTGTAACGACCAAACCTCGAAGGATTTGAGTCTCTTTTGCTTACCGTGCTAGTCCCTGAATTGAACTTGCTAACACACATAGTATAGATGAATACCAGAATAGCAAGTGCACCATTTATTACAATGTATGATCCAGAATATATAAAATAAAACAATATGCATAGCACTTGGCTAGCTTTATTCAATGAAACGGCGGAAAGTAGCAGAAAAATAATGATGAGTCCCATCATAGCCCACTAGTGATGCTGAGTGGAGACTCGCGACCCTAACGGTACCTTATACTCTTCGTCTGAATATCCTGCAACATGAGACGTTGCAACCATATAGGTCAATACTTTGAATGTATTGGCAAGTTACACAGGAGTAATAATATAGCAGACCTACATGTATATGCATAGTACAATAAATGGAAGGCTTGAGGGTTATTTTTGCAGAAAGCTGATTTTGTCCTCGTAACCTAATAGTCAAATTTTTATTTAGTTCTTTCATTACTACAATTGTATACACAAGGTTGATTTGGCAAAATCAACTCCAACCTACCCTTTATTAAGTTGCCCACAAATATTATTAAGTGTCACATCTTTTTTCGATAAAGGGCGATTTTATTATCTCAAAATGTAGCATCAAGCGGATACAAAGCATTATGAGTAACACTCGGCCTCTGCAAAACTAGGATGCACACAGCCCAATATGAAGGTCTGACAAAAAATGATGAAAAAAAACCGACAAATCGGCAACAGTAGAGCCCTATAGGCCGACACTATGCCTATGTCGATGGAGGTGGTGGATCGATCCGAAGGTTATGTTGCCACCCGTGTTGGGAAAAAACCTCCATAGCCACCTGCTCTAATCGCATACACACCGCCTTGAACAGCGTTTGGTCCTCCGGTCGTTGTAGCATAGACCACATATGTAGAAATTGCGTACACCGAAAAATAACCTATAGAGGAGAAGCACTTTTTCCATTAAAAACCAAATCATTTCTACAAAGGCAAAGCGACCAAATTAAGGCATACGCTCCCACCCTTATTAGCGTTTTGAACCTATTTGAAATACCGTCCAACCAATGACTAAAAACATTGGCAACACTTGTGGGCGGATACAAATTTGACGCTATTTGGATGACTGACCATGTAGAACGTGCAAACTTGCATTGGAAAAGGAGGTGTTTGATTGTCTCGTCATGAGTACAAAAACAACACTTCTTACTCCCTTGCCAGTTGCGTCGTGCGAGATTGTCTTTGCTTAACACAACTCCCCTATGAAGATACCACATGAAAATTTTGACTTTAATTGGAATCTTGGACTTCCAAATTTTCTTGTTATTACTCACTGGTACCTCATAATGCGTGAGCGCACGATACATAGAGTCTACAGTGAAAGACCCTGATGTAGTAAGGTTCCAGCGAAACACATCCCGGCCTTGTGTCAGGTTAATCGAATCCAGTCGGGATAAAGATTATGCCATGACACAAGCGGAGGGCCAACCAAATCCCGCATGAACGAAATATTCGGCGGGGATGAACTGAGCACTTGTGAAATAGTATTATTCTTACCGCGAAAAATGTTGTATAAGCCTGGATATTGTTCTTGGAGATTGGCATTGCCTAGCCAGATGTCTTCCCAAAAACGAATCTCCGAACCATCCTTTATCGTGAAAGACCCAAAGCGAAAGAGATGTTTCTTTGCCGCTATTAGGCCAACCCAAAAGTGTGAATCGCCAGGTTTCCAAAATGCCTGGGACACCGCCTTTTGACCTAGATACTTGTTGTGCAGCATGGTTTGCCAAACACCATCCTCAGTAAGAAGTTTGAACAACCATTTACTGAGTAGGGCCTCATTTTTGACCTGCAAGTCATGAATTCCGAGCCCTCCTTGGTCTTTCGGCCTACAAACCACGCTCCATTTGGCCAGCCTGTATTTTTTCTTTTCGCCGACTCCTTGCCAAAAGAATTTGGATCTAAAATAATCCAGTCTTTGTAGGACACCTTTTGGGAGTTGGAAGAAAGAAAACATATAGAGAACCATATTTGTGAGGAAAAAGTTAATCAAAACCAACCGTCCTCCAACTGAGAGTAGTTTGCATTTACAACTACTCAACTATTTCTCTAGATGCTCCTCTACATGCTTCGAATCTACAATGGTGAGGCGTCGATAATGAATCGGTATTTCCAGATATTTAATCAGAAATTGGCCATGTGCACAACCAAATAGGTCAGCATAATCGGTCGCCGCCTCAACGGCTTCTCCAAAGCAAAACAATTCGCTTTTATGGAAGTTTATTTTGAGACCCGACATTTGCTCAAACGCTGAAAGCAAGAGTTTCAGGTTTTTACCCTTGTCCAGATCATGTTCCATAAAAATAATTGTGTCATCGGTGTATTGTAAATAGAGAGGCCACCATCCACAAGGTGTGGCACTATTCCTGCAATCTGGCCGTCCTACTTGGCGCGCTCAATCAGAATCGCCAACATGTCAGCGACAATGTTAAATAACATTGGGGACATGGAGTCACCCTGCCGTAGTCCTTTTTTGTCTTAAAGTAATGTCTTGCATCATCATTGACTTTGATGGCCACACTACCTCCACTTACAAAATTGTGGATCCACTAGCGCCATTTATCAGAGAAACCTTTCATCCTTATGGCCCGTTGAAGGAGAGACCACTTGACCTTGTCATATGCCTTTTCAAAGTCAATTTTGAATATCACTCCACTCATGTTTTTCTGGTGCATCTCATGGATGGTATCATGCAGGATCACTACACCACTGCTATTAGTCTTTGTACTTTCACATTACTGCATACTTGACTATGGTTTGCTTGTTGTAGTTTATCTTCCGCTGCATATCAATTAGGTCATTTCTATTGTTTGTCTTTGAAACTTCCACGTTTTGAAGACTTTCATAAAAATCGCCTATTCACCCCCCCCTCTAGTCGACAACTAGCACTTTTAATGTTCATCATGGTGCTCCGAAATACGAGGTATGAAGTCAACATCCAGGACAAAGTCATCCTCCTGGAGCACATACCGCAACTCATGCAAGTTAGAATTCAAAACAAGGGCAAAAGTGTTTGGAAAAGTAGATACGTTGGAGACGTATCAACTCCCCCAAGCTTAAACCTTTGCTTGTCCTCAAGCAATTCAGTTGATAAACTGAAAGTGATAAAGAAAAACTTTTACAAACTCTATTTGCTCTTGTTGTTGTAAACATGTAAAGCTAGCATTCAAGTTTCAGCAAGTATTATGAACTGACCATACTCACAATAACACCTAGGTCTCACAATTACTCATATCAATGGCATAATCAGCTAGCGAGCCAAAATAATAAAACTCGGATGACAACACTTCCTCAAAAAAAATCATAATATGATATAACAAAATGGTATCTCGCTAGCCCTTTCTGAGACCGCAAAACATAAATGCAGAGCAGCTTTAAAGATCAAGGACTGACTAGACATGTAATTCATGGTAAAAGAGATCTAGTCAAGTCATACCCAATATAAACCAATAGTAATGAATGCAAATGACAGTGTGCTCTCCAGCGGGTGCTTTTTAATAAGAAGGTGTTGACTCAACATAAAAGTAAATAGATAGGCCCTTCGCAGAGGGAAGTAGGGATTTGTAGAGGTGCCAGAGCTCGATTTTAAAATAGAGAGGAATAACATTTTGAGCGGCTTACTTTCACTGTCAACGCAACAACTATGAGATGGATGTATCTTCCATACTACATGCATTATAGGCAGTTCCCAAATAGAATGGTAAAAGTTTATACTCCCCCACCACCAACAAGCATCAATCCATGGCTTGCTCGAAACAACGAGTGCCTCCAACTAACAACAGCCCTGGGGGAGTTTTGTTTAATTATATTGATTTGCTTTGATCTTTTTGGATCATGGGACTAGGCACCCTGGTTACCGGCCCTTTCTCGTGAATGAGGAGCGGAGTCCACTCCTCTTGAGAATAACCCACCTAGCATGGAAGATATAGGCAGCCCTAGTTGAAACATGAGCTGCTCGAGCATACAAAACAGAATTTCATTTGAAGGTTTGGAGTTTGGCACATACAAATTTACTTGGAACGGCAGGTAGATACCGCATATAGGAAGGTATGGTGGACTCATATGGAATAACTTTGGGTTTTAAGGAGTTTGGATGCACAAGCAGTATTCCCGCTTAGTACAAGTGAAGGCTAGCAAAAGACTAGGAAGTGACCAACTGAGAGAGCGACAACAGTCATGAACATGCATTAAAATTAATTCACACCGAGTACAAGCATGAGTAGGATATAATCTACCATGAACATAAATATCATGAAGGCTATGTTGATTTGTTTCAACTACATGCGTGAACATGTGCCAAGTCGAGTCACTCAATTCATTCAAAGGAGGATACCATCCTATCATACCACATCACAATCATTTTAATAGCATGTTGGCACGCAAGGTAAACCATTGTAACTCATAGCTAATCAAGCATGGCACAAGCAACTATAATCTCTAAAGGTCATTGCAAATATGTTTACTTCATAATAAGCTGAATCAGGGACGATAAGCTCATCATATTTACAAAAACAAGAGAGGTCGAGTTCATACCAGCTTTTCTCATCTCAATCAGTCCATCATATATTGTCATTATTGCCTTTCACTTGCACGACCAAACGATGTGTACAATAATAATAGTGCACGTGCATTGGACTAAGCTGAAATCTACAAGCGTTCGACTCAAGAGAGAAGACAAAATAATATGGGCTCCAAATCAAATAAACAATCATGCATATGAGAGCCGCTAAACATTTTCAATATGGTCTTCTACTCTCGACCCCCAAAGGAAAGAAAAGAAAATAAATTTATTTACACGGGAAAGCTCCAACAAACAAGAAGAAGAACGAGAAATCTTTTTGGGTTTTCATTTTAATTTCTACTACAAGCATGGAAATTAAACTAACTATTTTTTTGTTTTTTCTTAAGGTTTATCAAACACACAAGAAGAAAGCTAGAAAAAGAAAATTAAACTAGCATGAATAATACAATGAAAGAGTATGAGCACCGACAACTAGAATAATGTGTGAACATGAATGTAAAGTCGGTGTGAAATACGTACTCCCCCAAGCTTAGGCTTTTGGCCTAAGTTGGTCTAAGGCCAAGGGTGGCCTGGCTGATATCCGTAGTTGTAATCGATCGTCTCGAGATGCGCAACAAATGCCTCCCGAGCTGCGGCATGTTGGCGAGCCGCCTCCGCCTCCCCTCGTGTTCAGCTGCTTCCTCCCTGGTAACAACATATATTCCTTTTGCCTGGTAATCAGAAAGGAAAGGAGCAGGAAGAGTAACATCGACAGAGCTATGTCTGTCAAAGATTAGTCGATACTGGAGGAATTGTTCATTTCTCCTAAGAAAATGATGTTTGACCATAGCGTCATAATCTAAATAAGCAGGAGGCAACACCATATCCCCCTCTCGTGGGGCTATACCAAGATAATTAGCCACACGGGTCACATAAATTCCTCCAAATAAATCTCCAGCCCTACCATTATTATGCAACCTATGTGCAACTATTGCCCCCAAGTTATAATCTTTATAACCTAACACGGCACTCTTGAGGACACAAAGATCAGGGACACACATATGACATGCTTCATCTTTACCGTTAATGCATCTACCAATGAAGAGAGCAAAATAATGTATAGCAGGAAAGTGAATGCTCCCTATGGTAGCTTGTGCTATATCCCTAGATTCTCCCACAGTAATACTAGCAAGAAAGTCTCTAAATTCAGATTTGTGGGGATTATTAACATTGCCCCACTGCGGAAGTTTGCAAGCAGTTGTAACATCATAGTCCATGGTATGAGATTTATCATAAATATCAAATAGAACACTCTGAGAATTACGCGAACATTTATATTTAAACCTTCTCACAAATGAAACAGTCAATAAATAGTACTGAGGACACTTATCTTGTAAGAAGTCCTCGAGATCGGCATTACGCACATATGCTCAAATTCCTCCTTAAAGCCTGCTTTGACCATAAAATCATCTGATGGCCACTCACAAACTCGTACTTCCGCGTCCCTCGGTAATTCATCGTCTTGCTCACGCATAGCAAGCCTGGGTCCTTTCTTTATTGAGGAACCACCTTGGTATATTCTCCTAGACATAATTCTTTTTCTGAAAATTTATAAATTTTAGTAACTTCAAAATAAAAGTGAATATAACTAAAGAAGGTTGGTAGCAACTACTCCTACAAGTGCCTAGATCCTATGTCATGCATTAGAATTACTTGGGACCTCATAAATTTGACATGCAAGCTCAAGAACAGGGCCACCTATGCAGCAAAAATTTGCAATGAATAAAGCACTAGAACAAAGACTAATTGGACCAATGGAGGAGTCACATACCAAGCAACAATCTCCCAAAGCAGTTTTGTGAATGGAGCTTTGAGCAAGGAGATCAAAAATCGCAGCAAAATGAGCTAGAACTCGTGCTTGAGCTGGATGGGGATTTTTTTGGGAAGAAGATGGAGTGTGTGGGTGCAGGAATAAGTGGAGGGGGGCCACCATGGGCCCATGAGACAGGGGGGCGCGCCCTCCACCCTTGTGGCCTGGTGCTTTCCCCTCCTGCAGTGTTATCAGTGCCTAAAATCCTCAAATATTCCATAAAAAATCATACTAAATTTGCAGGGCATTTGGAGCACTTTTATTTTTGGGATATTTTTTATTGCACGGATAATTCAGAAAACAGACGGATAATTCTATTTTTGCTTTATTCAAACTAAATAACAGAAAGTAAAAGGAGGGTACAGAAGGTTGTGCCTTCTAGTTTCATCCATCTCATGATCATCAAAATGAATCCACTAACAAGGTTGATCAAGTCTTGTTAACAAGATCATTCCGAATAACATGGAACCGGAGAAATTTCGAATAACACTAGGTTACCTCAACGGGGATATGGACATCCCCAACAATAAGAATAGCATACTTTTTCTTGACAGTAGGAAGAGGAAATTCAAAACCTCCAATAATGATAGTTGGAACTTTTCCAATAGAATTGATGCTATGAACTTGAGATTGTTTCCTCGGAAAGTGTATCGTATGCTCATTACTATTAACATGAAAAGTGACACTGCCTTTGTTGCAATCAATAACAGCCCCTGCAGTATTCAAAAAGGGTCTACCAAGGATAATCGACATACTATCGTCCTCGGGAATACCAAGAATAACAAAGTCCGTTAAGATAGTGACATTTGCAACCACAACAGGCACATCCTCACAAATACCGACAGGTATAGCAGTTGATTTATCAACCATTTGCAAAGATATTTCAGTAGGTGTCAACTTATTCAATTCAAGTCTATGATATAAAGAGAGAGGCATAACACTAACACCGGCTCCAAGATCACATAAAGCAGTTTTAACATAGTTTCTTTTAATGGAGCATGGTATGGTTGGTACCCCGGGGTCTCCAAGTTTCTTTGGTATTCCACCTTTAAAAGTGTAATTAGCAAGCATGGTGGAAATTTCAGCTTCTAGTATCTTTCTTTTATTTGTAATGATATCCTTCATATACTTAGCATAAGGATTTAATTTAAGCATACCAGTTAAGCGCATACCTAAGAAGATAGGTCTAATCATTTCAGCAAAGCGCTCAAAATCCTCATCATCCTTTGTCTTGGATGGTTTAGGAGGAAAGGGCATGGGTTTCTTAACCCATGGTTCTCTTTCCCTACCGTGCTTCCTAGCAACAAAATCTCTCTTATCATAACATTGATTCTTTGATTGTGGGTTATCAAGATCAACAGCAGGTTCAACCTCTACATCATTATTTTTGCTAGGTTGAGCATCAACATGAACATTATCATTAACATTATCACTAGGTTCATGTTCATCACCGATTGTGTTTCAAATCGAAATAGAAATATCATTGGGATTCTCAGGTGTGTCTACAGCAGGTTCACTAGAAGCATGCAAAGTCCTATCATTTTTCTTTTTCTTCTTTTTGGAAGAACTAGGTGCCTCTAAATTATTTCTCTGAGCATCTTGCTCGATTCTCTTAGGGTGGCCTTCAGGATACAAAGGTTCCTGAGTCATTCTACCAGTTCTAGTAGCCACTCTAACAGCAAAGTCATGTTTATTATTCAATTCATCAAGCAAATCATTTTGAGCTTTATGTACTTGCTCAGCTTGAGTAGCAACCATAGAAGCATATTTGCTAATGAGTTTAAGTTCACCTTTAACTCTAGCCATATAATCACTCAAGAGTCCTATCTCGAAAGCATTATTCTTTAATTCTCTACCAACATAAGCATTAAAACTTTCTTGCCTAGCCATAAAGTCATCAAATTCATCAAAGCTTGGGCTATGAAATTTAGTAGACGAAATTTCAACTTTATCATATCTATAGAGAGAATTTACCTTAACTACCTGTGTCGGGTTATCAAGACAATGTGGTTCTTCAACAGGCGGTATATTAAGACCATGAATTTCTTCAATAGGTGGTAAATTCTTAACTTCTTCAACTTTAATATCTTTTTCTTTCATTGATTTCTTTGCCTCTTGCATATCTTCAGGACTGAGAAGTAGAACGTCTCTCTTCTTCGGAGTGGGTTTAGGAATAGGCTCAGGAGTTGGCTCAATTGGTTCAGGAATTGCCTGAGGAATTGGCTCAGGAAGAGTCCAATTATTTTCATTAGTCAACATATTATTCAATAGTTATTCAGCTTCGTCGATCGTTTTTTCCTCGAAAACACAACCAGACAACTATCCAAGTAGTCCTTGGAAGCATCGGTTAGTCCATTATAAAAGATATCAAGTATTTCATTTTTCTTAAGAGGATGATCAGCAAAGCATTATATCGGAGAAGCCTCCCCAAGCTTGTGGGAGACTCTCTTTTTGATTTGCACAAAATTATATATTTCCATAAGGCAGCTTGTTTCTTATGAGCATGGAAATGTTTAGCAGAGAAGTAATAAATCATATCCTGGGGACTACGCACACAACCAGGATCAAGGGAATTAAACCAAGTCTTAGCATCACCCTTTAATGAGAACGGAAATATCTTAAGGATATAATAATAGCGAGACTTCTTATCTTTAGTAAACAGGGTGGCTATATCATTCAACTTGGTAAGATGTGCCACATCAGTTTCAGATTCAAGGCCATAAAAAGGACCAGATTCAACCAAAGTAATAATCTCAGGATCAATAGAGAATTCATAATCCTTATCAATAACACAGATAGGTGAAGTAGCAAAAGCAGGGTCAGGTTTCATTCTAGCATTAAGAGACTGTTGCTTCCATTTAGCTAATAACTTCTTAAGATCGTATCTATCTCTGCAAGCAAAGATAGCTCTAGTAGCTACCTCATTCATAACATAACCCTCAGGAACAACAGGTAATTCATAATCAGGGGGAGAACTTTCATCATCACTATCATCAATAATAGCATCTTCAATAATTTCATTCTCTCTAACCCTAGCAAGTTGTTCATCAAGAAATTCACCTAATGGCAAAGTAGTATCACGCATGTAAGTAGTTTCATCATAAGTATCATGCATAGCGTATGGCATCATCAATAACATGCACATATCGTAATTCATAGCAGTAGCAGGTTTAGGTGTCGCAAGCTTACTCAAAACAGAAGGAGAATCTAGTGTAGAGCTAGATGGCAGTTCCTTACCTTCCCTCGTAGTTGAGGGAAAAATCTTGGTTCTTTCATCTTTCAAGTTACTCATAGTGATCAACAGATATAAATCCCAAGTGACTCAAAGAATAGAGCCATGCTCCCCGGCAACGGCACCAGAAATTAGTCTTGATAACCCAAAAGTGTAGGGTATCGCAACAGCTTTCCAGGGTAGAGTGTTCTACCCAAATTTATTGATTCGACACAAGGGGAGCCAAAGAATATTCTTAAGTATTAGCAGTTGAGTTGTCAATTCAACCGCACCTGGATAACTTAGTATCTGCAGCAAAGTATTTAGTAGCAAAGTAGTATGATAGTAATGGTAACAGTGGCAAAAGTAAAGATAACCGTTTTGTAGTAATTGTAACAGTAGCAACGGAAAAGTAGATAAGCGAAGCACAATATGTGAAAAGCTCATAGGCATTGGATCAGTGATGGATAATTATGTCGGATGTGATTCCTCATGTAATAGCTATAACATAGGGTGACACAGAACTAGCTCCAGTTCATCAATGTAATGTAGGCATGTATTCTGAATATAGTCATACGTGCTTATGGAAAAGAACTTGCATGACATCTTTTGTCCTGCCCTCCCGTGGCAGCGAGGTCTGATACGTCTCCAACGTATCTATAATTTATGAAGTATTCATGCTATTATATTATCCTTCTAGGATGTTTGATATGCATTTATATGATATTTTATATGATTTTTGGGACTAACCTATTAACATAGAGCCCAAAGTGCGCTTCGCTTTTCTCCTTGTTTTTGAGTTTTGCAGAAAAGGAATACAAAACGGAGTCCAATTGACGGGCCAATTTTTGATGATTTTTTATGGACCAAAAGAAGACCACGGAGCATCGGAGTTGGGCCAGAAGAGTCCCGAGCTGCCCACGAGGGTGGGGGGCGCGCCCACCTGGTACGGGAACGTGGGCCTGCCTAGTGGATAGCTCGGGCACCTCCTTGACGTGAGACCGACGCCAAAAATTCCTATAAATACAGAAACCTCGGAAAATTAACCTAGATCGGGAGTTCCGCCGCCGCAAGCCTCTGTAGCCACGAGAAATCAATCTAGGCCCTCTCTAGTGCCCTGCCGGAGGGGGCCATCATCACCGGTGGCCATAGAGGAGTATCCTGGAGGGGTCTTCATCATCATGAAGGCCAAGGACCAGAGGGTGGAGGCCCTGGAGGAGGAAGCACAAGGGGGAGAATCTCTCCTCCTCTCTTCCGGTGGCACCGGAGTGCCATCGGGAGGGGAATCATCGCCATGGTGATCGTCTTCATCAACATCACCATCATCATCACCATCCTCATCTCTTTTACGTGGTCCACTCTCCCGCAAACCGCTATAATACCCTACTTGAACATGGTGCTTTATGCCACATATTATGATCCAATGATGTGTTGCCATCCTATGATGTTTTGAGTAGATATCTTTTGTCTTTGGGTTGATTGATGATCTAGATTGGTATGAGTTGTATGTTTTACTTTGGTGCTGTCCTATGGTGCCCTCCGTGTCGCGCAAGCGTGAGGGATTCCCGCTGTAGGGTGTTGCAATACGTTCATGATTCACTTATAGTGGGTTGGTGAGTGAACAGAAGCACAAACCCGAGTAAGAGGGATTGTTGCGTATGGGAATAAAGAGGACTTGATGCTTTAATGCTATGGTTGGGTTTTACCTTAATGATCTTTAGTAGTTGCGGATGCTTGCTAGAGTTCCAATCATAAGTGCATATGATCCAAGTAGAGAAAGTATGTTAGCTTATGCCTCTCCCTCATATGAAACTGCAATAGTGATTACTGGTCTTGTTAACAATTGCCTAGGACAACTCCGCACACCGATCCACCATTATTCCACACTCGCTATTTATAATATTTAGTATTATATTCTAACTTTATGATAACAGCACCTACTTTTATGTATTAGCTCTCCGATATCATACAAAGTTATCCTCTTCATGCCCACAACGAAGTTTTATTTCTTGTTGCTAGTTGGAAGCAAACGTCCGGTGCACGTAGAGTCGTATCGGTGGCAGATAGGGCTTGAGAGAATATTGATGTTACCTTTAGCTCCTTGTGGGTTCGACACTCCATACTTATCACTTCCACCTTTGGAAAGGGCTACGATGATTCCTTGCACTTGGGGATTATCAAGCTCTTTTCTGGCGCCGTTGCCGGGGAGCAATAGCGTGGGGTTGATATTCTCGTGTGTGCTTGTTTGCTTCCTTCACTAAGTAGATTCTGTTTTTCCTTTTTGTTTCTGTTTAGTTGTGTGTGAAACATACAAAAATAAAAATACAAAATGAAAATACAAAAAAAAATATTACTTACCTCTCATGCCTTAAAAGTTTTTCAAAAAGAGAAGTGATTGGAAGGTTTTGCATTGAAGAAGTGAGGGTCGACCTTGAGCACTTGTGCTCATGCTCACGGAAACAATGTAGAATTTTTCATGGAAGTTTCTCTGTAAATAATTATCCCCTTGTATATATTCATTGTATTATAAAAATAATGTGCCAAGCCTTGGTTTTAGGATGATTAGATTGCTTGTTTACTATGTGCAAAACAAAAAACAGAAACTTTGGCTGTAGTGCGTGAATTTACATTTTTTACTGGAAAGTCAAATGGGTCTGAAACTTTTTGCACTTTACTTCTGTACAAATTGTTCAAATTGTCAAATTTAGTTTATAATTTTAGGAGTTACAGAATTTTGGCAAACTTCCAGATTACTACAGACTGTTCTGTTTTTAACAGATTCTGTTTTTCGTGTGTTGTTTGCTTATTTCGATGAATCTATGGCTAGTATCGGGGGGTATGAACCATAGAGAAGTTGGAATACAGTAGGTTTAACACCAATATGAATAAAGAATGAGTTAATTACAGTACCTAAAGGTAGTGATTTGTTTTATTACACTAACGGGTCTCACAAGTTTTTGTTAAAGTTTTGTGTGGATGAAGTGTCCGAAGGTCGAGGAGCTATCAATATGAGAAGAATAAAGAGAGGCAAGAGTTAAAGCTTGGGGATGCCCAAGGCACCCCAAGTTGATATTTCAAATGATACTCAAGCATCTAAGCTTGGGGATGCTGAGGTTGGCATCCCATCTTTCTTCTTCAACAAATATCATTTTCAAGTTTTGGGTGAGATATCGATATGAGGAGAATAAGGAGTGGAAAGACCCTAAGCTTGGGGATGCCCAAGGCACCCCAAGGCAATATTAAAGGAAGACTCAAGCTCCTAAGCTTGGGGATGCCCCGGAAGGCATCCCCTCTTTCGTCTTCAAAACTATCGGTATACCTTACTCGGAGCTATATTTTTATTCGTCACATGATATGTGTTTTGCTTGGAGCGTCAATTTATTTTGCTAGTATTTGTTTGCTGTTATTTAGAATAATGTTTTGCATCTTTAGTTTGAATAAAAATGTCAAGGATAGCCTTTTAGCATGCTTGTTTTGCAAGTATACATGTTGCTGTTTGAAAACAGAAAGTTTACCGCTGTTGCAAAAAATTCCTTAGAAAAGTCAGAATGTGCTAAAATGTTGAAACCTTCTGCATAACAAGCTCTGATAAATTTACTACAGTGGGAATGTTCTTTCATAATTTTTGGAGTTAGGTAAGTATGATGAATCTTGCATTCTTTACAGACTATACTGTTTTGGCAGATTGCTGTTATGGTTGCATTGTTTGCATATATTTTCTTGTTTAATGATTCTATTTGAGGATAGGAGTGTTAAATATGCAGAGGCATTTAGTATGCAATGTTGAATAATAATTTTAGTAATTTGTTATAGTAGAAAATGATAAGGTTTTGCATTGGTTTATACTAACCTATCTCACGAGTTCTTGTTGAGTTTGGTGTGTATGAAGCTTTTGAGATTTAGGAAACCGACGTATAAAAGGAATTAAGGAGACACAAAAGCTCAAGCTTTGGGATGCCCAAGGCACCCCAAGACATTATTTCAAGAAGTCTCTAGCATCTAAGCTTGGGGATGCCCCGGTAGGCATCCCACCTTTTCTCCTCAACAACTATCGGTTAGTATCGGTTGAACCTAAGTTTTTGCTTCTTCACATGAGTTGTGCTATCCTTGCAATGTCATTTTATTTTGTTTTGCTTGATGTTTGAATAAAATCATTGGATCTGAAATATTGAATGAAAAAGAATCCTCCCATGGCTAGTTAATAATTATTTGCCTACTCAGTGCCCTTCACTCAAATCTTTTGGAGTAGTTTGTCATTTACTCTTATGCTTCACGTATATCCTATGAGTAAATGGGGGAATGAATTGAATGTCATAAATCTGAATTTATATGTTTCATATGCTTATAACATGGTTAGTGATTACTTCACACATAGAAAGTATGGGGCATAAAAGTTGTTGAGAGTTGGCAACCATAGTTTTGGTCATCGTTGCAATTAATAGGAAGTAATAAGGAAAGAGAGGTTCACATACAAATATATTATCTTGGACATCTTTTATGATTGTGAAGCACTCATTTAGTATGACATGCTAAAAGAGTTGACGTTGGACAAGGAAGACAATGTAATGGTTTATGTTTTCCAACATCTCAGTTAAAGTATATTGTCATTGACCTTCCAAACATGTTGAGCTTGCCTTTCTCCCCCATGCTAGCCAAATTCCTTGCACCAAGTAGAGATACTACTTGTGCTTCCAAATATCCTTAAACCCAGCTTTTGCCATGAGAGTCCACCATACCTACCTATGGATTGAGTAAGATCCTTCAAGTAAGTTGTCATCGATGCAAGCAATAAAAATTGCTCTCTAAATATGTATGACTTATTAGTGCAGAGAAAATAAGCTTTGTACGAACTTGTGGTGGAAGTAATAAAAGCGACGGACTGCATAATAAAAGTCCACATACAAGGGGCAATATAAAGTGATGTTCTTTTGCATTAAGATTTTGTGCATCAACCCTAAACGCGCATGACAACCTCTGCTTCCCTCTGCGAAGGGCCTATCTTTTACTTTATGTTTTTACCTTATGCATGAGTCAAGGTGATCTTCACCTTTCCCTTTTTTCATTTTATCCTTTGGCAAGCTCTTCGTGTTTGAAAGATCATGATATATATATCCAATTGGATGTAAGTTATCATGGGCTATTATTGATGACATCACCTAAAGGTGAATACGTTGGGAGGCAATACAATAAGCCCCTATATTTCTCAGTGTCCGGCTGAAACTCCATAACCACAAGTATTTCATGAGTGTTAGCAATTATAGAAGACTACAAGATAGTTGAGTATGTGAACTTGCTGAAAAAGCTCTATTGATGACTCTTTCTGATGTTATGATAAATTGCAATTGCTTCAATGACTGAGATTATAGTTTGTTAGTTCTCAATGAAGTTTCTGAACCATACTTGACATTGTGAATAGATTGTTACTTGATCATGAAAAGTTTTATGAGATGAGCTATTGTTATGACATATAATGATGCTAGAAAAAGTGATTGGAATTATCATTGATCAAACTTAAGCACTTGCTAGCATTCACACTTCATAAATTATTTCTTTTATCATTTACCTACTCGAGGACGAGCAGGAATTAAGCTTGGGGATGCTGATATGTCTCCAACGTATATATAATTTATGAAGTATTCATGCTATTATATTATCCTTCTAGGATGTTTGATATGCATTTATATGATATTTTATATGATTTTGGGACTAACCTATTAACCTAGAGCCCAAAGGCAGCTTTGCTTTTCTCCTTGTTTTTGAGTTTTGCAGAAAAGGAATACAAAACGGAGTCCAATTGACGGGCCAATTTTTGATGATTTTTTATGGACCAAAAGAAGACCACGGAGCATCGGAGTTGGCCCAGAAGAGTCCCGAGCTGCCCACGAGGGTGGGGGGCGTGCCCACCTGGTACGGGCGCGTGGGCCTGCCTTGTGGATAGCTCGGGCACCTCCTTGACGTGAGACCGACGCCAAAAATTCCTATAAATACAGAAACCTCGGAAAATTAACCTAGATCGGGAGTTCCGCCGCCGCAAGCCTCTGTAGCCACGAGAAATCAATCTAGGCCCTCTCTGGCGCCCTGCCGGAGGGGGCCATCATCACCGGTGGCTATAGAGGAGTATCTCGGAGGGGTCTTCATCATCATGAAGGCCAAGGACCAGAGGGTGGAGGCCCTGGAGGAGGAAGCACAAGGGGGAGAACCTCTCCTCCTCTCTTCCGGTGGCGCCGGAGTGCCATCAGGAGGGGAATCATCGCCACGGTGATCGTCTTCATCAACATCACCATCCTCATCTCTTTTACGCGGTCCACTCTCCCGCAAACCGCTGTAATCCCCTACTTGAACATGGTGCTTTATTCCACATATTATGATCCAATGATGTGTTGCCATCCTATGATGTTTTGAGTAGATATCTTTTGTCTTTGGGTTGATTGATGATCTAGATTGGTATGAGTTGTATGTTTTACTTTGGTGCTGTCCTATGGTGCCCTCCGTGTCGCGCAAGCATGAGGGATTCCCGCTATAGGGTGTTGCAATACGTTCATGATTCGCTTATAGTGGGTTGGTGAGTGAACAGAAGCACAAACCCGAGTAAGAGGGATTGTTGCGTATGGGAATAAAGAGGACTTGATGCTTTAATGCTATGGTTGGGTTTTACCTTAATGATCTTTAGTAGTTGAGGATGCTTGCTAGAGTTCCAATCATAAGTGCATATGATCCAAGTAGAGAAAGTATGTTAGCTTATGCCTCTCCCTCATATGAAACTGCAATAGTGATTACTGGTCTTGTTAACAATTGCCTAGGACAATTCCGCACACCGATCCACCATTATTCCACACTAGCTATTTATAATATTTAGTATTATATTCTAACTTTATGATAACAGCACCTACTTTTATGTATTAGCTCTCCGATATCATACAAAGTTATCCTCTTTATGCCCACAACTAAGTTTTATTTCTTGTTGCTAGTTGGAAGCAAACGTCCGGTGCACGTAGAGTCGTATCACTGGCAGATAGGGCTTGAGAGAATATTGATCTTACCTTTAGCTCCTTGTGGTTTCGACACTCCATACTTATCACTTCCACCTTTGGAAAGTGCTACGGTGATTCCCTGCACTTGGGGATTATCAGGGTCCTAGTGGAAACTAAGGGATATTAAGGCCTCCTTTTAATAGAGAACCGGAACAAAGCATCATCACATAGTGAATACATGAACTCCTCAAACTATGGTCATCACCGAGAAGTATCCCGATTATTGTCACTTCGGGGTTGTCAGATCATAACACATTGACACATCTCCGTCGTATCTACTTTTCCAAACACTTTTGCCCTTGTTTTGGACTCTAACTTGTATGATTTGAATGGAGCTAACCCAGACTGACGCTGTTTTCAGCAGAATTGCCATGGTTTTGTTTTATGTGCAGAAAACAAAAGTTCTTGGAATGACCTGAAACTCCACGGAATATCTTAGAATAAATAATAAAAAATCCTCGCCAAAAATGAAGGCCAGGGGGCCCACACCCTGTTCATGAGGGTGGGGGCGCGCCCCCCAACCTCGTGGCCCCCCTGGTGGCCCTCCGACGCCAACTCCAACTCCATATATTGGCTTTCGGGGAGAGAAAAATAAGAGAGAATTTCCATCGCGTTTTACGATATGGATCCACCGCCAAGCCCTAATCTCTCTCGGGAGGGCTGATTTGGAGTCCGTTCGGGGCTCCGGAGAGGGGGATTCGTCGCCGTCGTCATCATCAACCATCCTCCGTCACAAATTTCATGATGCTCACCGCCGTGCGTGAGTAATTGCATCGTAGGCTTGCTGGACGGTGATGGGTTGGATGAGATTTATCATGTAATCGAGTTAGTTTTGTTAGGGTTTGACCCCTAGTATCCATTACGTTCTGAAATTGATGTTGCTATGACTTTGCTATGCTTAATGCTTGTCACTAGGGCCCGAGTGCCATGATTTCAGATCTGAACCTATTATGTTTTCATGAATATATGTGTGTTCAAGATCCTATCTTTCAAGTCTATAGTCAGCTACGATGTGTTATGATCCGGCAACCCCGAAGTGACAATAATCGGGACCACTCCCGGTGATGACCGTAGTTTGAGGAGTTCATGTATTCACTATGTGCTAATGCTTTGTTCCGGTTCTCTATTAAAAGGAGGCCTTAATATCCCTTAGTTTCCAATAGGACCCCGCTGCCACGGGAGGGTAGGACAAAAGATGTCATGCAAGTTCTTTTCCATAAGCACGTATGACCATATACGGAATACATGCCTACATTACATTGATGAACTGGAGCTAGTTCTGTCTCACCCTATGTTATGACTGTTACATGATGAACCGCATCCGGCATAATTATCCATCGCTAATCCGGTGCCTACGAGTTTTCCATATACTGGTTCTCGCTTATTTACTTTTCCGCTCTATCATTATAATCACTACAAAATACCAAAACATTACTTTTGTCAGTCTTTACTTTTGCTACCATTACCACCACTATCATATTACTTTGCTACTAAAAACTTTGCTGCAGATACTAAGTTTCCAGGTGTGGTTGAATTGACAACTTAGCTGCTAATACTTGAGAATATTCTTTGGCTCCCCTTGTGTTGAATCAATAAATTTGGGTTGAATACTCTACCCTCGAAAACTGTTGCGATCCGCGATACTTGTGGGTTATCAAGACCTTATTCTGGCGCCGTTGTTGGGGAGCATAGCTCTATTCCTTGAGTCACTTGGGATTTATTCTGCTGGACACTATGAAGAATTTGAAAGATGATCGAACTACTATTTTGCCCTCAACTACGAGGGGAGGTAAGGGATTGCCATCTAGCCTTGCACTAGATTCTCCTTCTGTTATGAGTAAGTTTGTGACACCTAAACCTACTACTGCTATTGATTCTGATATGTCGCATGTTATTGATGATGCTAGTTCTGCTATGCATGATACTTATGATGAAACTACTTCTATGCTTGATACTATTGTGCCACTTGGTGAATATCTTGATGAGCAAATTGCTAGGTCTAGAGAAAGAGAAATTCTTGAACCTGAACACGATGATATGAGTGATGATGAACCTATGCCTTCTATTCCCGAGGGTTATCTTTTTAATGCTGAATCTTTTGAAGCTGTTGTTGCTTGCCAGGATAGTCTTGAACGTAAGAGGTTGCTAATTAAGTGGAGTAAAGAATCTTTTAGAGGTAGGATGAGACCCGACCCTGCTTTTGCTACTTCACCTATCTGTGTTCCTGATCATGATTATTATGATATTTCACGATCCGATATAATTACTTTGGTTGAATCTGATCCTTTTATGGCTATGAATCAAACTTTTGTGGCACATCTTCGTAAGTTAGATGATATAGCTGCCCTGTTTACTAATAATCTGAGATCGCGCCACCTTTATTTACTTAAAATATTTCCGTTCTCATTAAAGGGTGATGCTAAGAAATGGTTTAATTCTCTTGATCCTGGTTGTGTGCAAAGTCCCTGTGATATGATTTATTACTTCTCGCTAAATATTTCCTGCTCATAAGAAACAAGCTGCTTTGAGGGAAATATACAATATTGTGCAAATTGAAGAAGAGAGTCTCTATGTCTGATGCTGAAACACAATCAGGTGATGAACATGAACCTAGTGATAACATTAATGATAATGTTCATGTTGATGCTCAACCTAGTAATGATAATGAAGCAGAAGTTGAACCTGTTGTTGATCTTGATAACCCACAATCAAAGGATCAACGTTATGATAAAAGAGACTTTGTTGCTAGGAAACATGGTAAAGAAAGGGAACCATGGGTTCAGAAACCCATGCCTTTTCCTCCTAAACCATCCAAGAAAAAGGATGATGAGGATTTTGAGCGCTTTGCTGAAATGATTAGACCCATCTTTTTGCGTATGCGATTGACTGATGTGCTCAAAACAAATCCTTATGCTAAGTATATGAAGGATATTATTACTAATAAAAGAAAGATATCTGAAGCTGAAATTTCCACCATGCTTGCTAATTATACTTTTAAGGGTGGAATACCAAAGAAACTTGGAGATCCAGGAGTACCTACTATACCATGCTCCATTAAGAGAAATTATGTTAAAACTGCTTTGTGTGATCTTGGAGCCGGTGTCAGTGTTATGCCTCTCTCTTTATATTGTAGACTTGACTTGAATAAGTTGACACCTACTGAAATATCTTTGCAAATGGCTGATAAATCAACTGCTATACCTGTCGGTATTTGTGAGGATGTGCCTGTTGTAGTTGCGAACATTACTATTTTAACGGACTTTGTTATTCTTGATATTCCCGAGGATGATAGTATGTCTATTATTCTTGGAAGACCTTTCCTTAATACTGCAGGGGCTGTTATTGATTGCAACAAAGGCAATGTCACTTTTCGTGTTAATGGTAATGAGCATACGGTACACTTTTCGAGGAAACAACCTCAAGTTTATAGTATCAACTCTATTGGAAAAGTTCCATCAATTATATTTGGAGGTTTTGAATTTCCTCTCCCTACCGTCAAGAAAAGTATGATATTCTTATTGTTGGGGATTTTCATATCCCGTTGAGGTAACTTAGTGTCATTCAAATTTCTCCTGTTCCGGATTATTCGAATGAGTTTGTTAACAAGACTTGATCAACCTTGTTAGTGGGTTCATTTTGATGATCACGAGATGGATGAAACTAGAAGCACAACCTTCTCGTACCCTCTTTATATTTTCTGCTATTTAGTAGAAATAAAGTAAAATAGTATTTTTTTGTCCGTCTCTGACTTATCCGTGCAATATAAAAATATCCCAAAATAAAAGTCCTCGTAATGCCATGCCAATTTAATATGATTTTTTCGAATATTTGAGAATTTATCGTGCAAAAATTACCACGGGGAGCTACTACTGCCACGAGGTGGAGGGCGCGCCTACCCCTGGCGCGCCTCTACCTCGTGGGCCCACGGTGGCCCTTCTCCACTTATTCTTGCACCCATCTTCTTCCTCTGCCTCACACAAACACGAAAAACCAACTCAAGCACGAGTTCCTGCCCCCGTTGCTGTGATTTTCGATCTCCTTGCTCAAAGCACCTCTCGCAAAACTGCTTGGGCAGATTGTTCCTTGGTATGTGACTCCTCCATTGGTCCAATTAGTTTTTGTTCTAGTGCTTTATTCATTGCAAATTTGTGCTGCATAGGTGACCATGTTCTTGAGCTTGCATGTCAAATTTATATGGTTCCAAGTAGTTCTAATGCTTTATATAGGCTCTAGGCACTTGTGGGAGTTGTTGCTATCAATTTTATTGAAGTTGGTTCACTTTTATTTGATGTTACTAAAAATTTCAGATTGTTTCAGAAATAATGAAGAGACTTTTGAGGGGCTCGTCGAGCCGAAGCTCTAAGGAAAAACAAAAGGAAGAAGAGGAGAAGCCCAAATTTAATTTACCTCGCACTGCGGAGGTCCGGCCGTGCGAATTGCCTTCCGATGACTTCTTCAGGAGAGCTGGGATTCATGAAGATTTCTATTTATTGATTGAGAATGCCAGCCTCACCGACTTCCTCCACGACCAACGTCATCAATATCTCTTACTCACAAATACTTTTGTGCAAAACTTCTACTTTTTCCCTAAGAAATCACCTCCAACACTAGAGTTTCATTTATATGACGTTGTTAAAGAGATGACATTAGCAGAATTCTGCGAGGTTTGCAGAATACCCTTTGAGGGCACCTTAGATGAACCCCACCGTAATGAATTAGAAGCTTTTGTCAACACTATCACGGTGGGAGAAACCAGGAAGGTTTCTGATGCAAGGATCACTAGCATACATTATCATGTTTTACGCTACTTTGCCTTATTTGCTAGTCGTTGCTTGATTGGACGCGGGAACTGTGGGAACCTTAGTATTCCTGATATTATTATTTTGCTCCATGGTTTATACCATGATAACTCTGTTTGTATGGGTGGAATTATTGCTAGACGGTTAAGTCTGAACCGTACTAAGGGCCCCATCTTTGGAGGCATTTATGCTTCGCGCCTAGCTGAACATTTGGAAATACCTATTAGGCATGCGGAGAAAGAAGAAACAGCACTGCCCCGTGCTTATCTAGATTACAAGAGTATGATAGCGCATGATGTTCTTGTTGAGAGTCGCGATGGGGAGCTTAAATATAAATTATACTTTGATAAACATCACCCTGAGACTATTAATTTGCCTGCTCCTTTGTTTAACTTGTATGCAGAGCCTCACATTGTTCCGTGGTCGGCTGTTCAAACCTATCGGAACCCTGCACCGGCCCCGGAGCCGGAGCCACAAGATGAGCCTCCACGACTATCTGCTTATTCTGGGATCCAGAGGAGGCTGCCACCCGATGGGCGGTCGAGTCTTCTTCACACACTACGACCCCAGCTTCACCTACGGATATCCGCTGCACCATCCTCGGCAATAGACCAACTTAGGCCAAAAGCCTAAGCTTGGGGGAGTACGTATTTCCCACCGACATTACATTCATGTTCACACACACTCATTGCTAGATGTCGGTGCTCATACTTTTTCACTGTAATATCCATGCTAGTTTATCTTCTTTTTCCTGCTTTCTTCTTGTGTGTTTCATAAACCTTAAGAAAAGCCAAAAAAATTAGTAATAGTTTATTTCTTTGCTTGTAGTAGAATTAAAAAGAAAACCCAAAAATATTTCCCGTTCTTCTTTTACTTGTTCGGAGCTTTCCCGTGTAAATAGTTTTTATTTCTTTTTATTTCTTTGGGGGTCGAGAAGACCATATTGAAAATACTTAGTGCCTCTTTTATGCATGATTGATTATTTATACCTAGAGCCCATATTACTTGTCTTCTCTCTTGAGTTGAATGCTTGCAGATTCCAGCTTAGTCCAATGCACGTGCACTCTTATTATTATACACACCGTTCGGTCGTGCGAGTGAAAGGCAATAATGACAATATATGATGGACTTATTGAGAAGAGAAAAGCTAGTACGAACTCGACCTCTCTTGTTTTTGTAAATATGATGATTCATCATTCCTGATTCAGCTATTATGAAGTAAACATATTTGCAATGACATTTAGAGATTATAGTTGCTTGTGCCATGCTTGATTAACTATGAGTTATAATGGTTTACCTTGCGTGCCAACATGCTATTAGAATGATTATGATATGGTATGATGGGGTGGTATCCTCCTTTAAATGCATTGAGTGACTTGACTTGGCACATGTTCACGCATGTAGTTGAATCCAATCAACATATCCTTCATGATATTTATGTTCATGGTGGATTATATCCTACTCATGCTTGTACTCGGTGTGAATTAATTTTAATGCATGTTTACGATCGTTGTCGCTCTCTCGCTTGGTCGCTTCCGGTCTTTTGCTAGCCTTCACTGCATTAAGCGGGAATACTGCTTGTGCATCCAAACTCCTTAAACCCCAAAGTTGTTCCATATGAGTCCACCATACCTTCCTATATGCGGTATTTACCTGCCGTTCCAAGTAAATTTGTATGTGCCAAACTCTAAACCTTCAAATAAACATTCTATTTTGCATGCTCGAATAGCTCATATGTCAACTATAGCTGCCCTTATCTTCCGTGTTAGGCGGGTTATTCTCAAGAGGAGTGGACTCCGCTCCTCATTCACGAGAAAATGGCTGGTATCCGCGATGCCCAGTCCCATTATCCAAAAAGATCAAAGCAAATCAAAATAATTAAACAAAACTCCTCCTGGGACCCGTTGAATGTTGGAGGCACTCGTTGTTTCGAGTATGCCATGGATTGATGCTTGTGGAGGAGGGGGAGTATAAACTTTACCATTCTGTTTGGGAACCGCCTATAATCTGTTTAGCATGGAAGATATCGCTGCTTTTTAGTTGTTATGTTGACAATGAAAGTATGCCGCTCAAAATATAATTTATCTCTATTTCAAAACCGAGCTCGCACCTCTACAAATCCTCGCTTCCCTCCGCCAAGGGCCTATCTATTTACTTTTATGTTGAGTCATCACCCTTCTTATTAAAAAGCACCCGCTGGAGAGCACACTGTCGTTTGCATTCATTATTATTGGTTTATATTGGGTATGACTTGACTGGATCTTTTTTACCATGAATTACAATGTTTAGTCAGTCCTTGATCTTTAAAGGTGCTCTGCATTTATGTTTTGCGGTCTCGGAAAGGGCTAGCGAGATACCATTTTTTTATATCATGTTATGACTATTTTGAGAAAGTTTTGTCATACGAGTTTTATTATTATGGCTCGCTAGCTGATTATGCTATTGATATGAGTAATTGTGAGACCTACGTGTTATTGTGAGTATGGTTAGTTCATAATAATTGCTGAAACTTGAATGCTGGCTTTTCATGTTTACAACAACAAGAGCAAACCGAGTTTGTAAAAGTTTTTCTTTTTCTTTTTCAGTTTGTCAACTGAATTGCTTGAGGACAAGCAAGGGTTTAAGCTTGGGGGAGTTGATACGTCTCCATCGTATCTACTTTTCCAAACACTTTTGCCCTTGTTTTGGACTCTAACTTGTATGATTTGAATGGAACTAACCCGGACTGACGCTGTTTTCAACAGAATTGCCATGGTGTTGTTTTATGTGCAGAAAACAAAAGTTCTCGGAATGACCCAAACTCCACGGAATATCTTAGAATAAATAATAAAAATCCTCGCCAAAATGAAGGCCGGGGCCCACACTGCTCACAGGAGGGGGCGCGCCTCCCTCGGGCGCGCCTCTACCTCGTGGGCCTCGGTGGCCTCCGACGCCAACTCCAACTCCATATATTGGCTTTCGGGGAGAGAAAAATAAGAGAGAAAGTTCCATCGTGTTTTACAATACGGAGCCGCCGCCAAGCCCTAATCTCTCTCGGGAGGGCTGATTTGGAGTCTGTTCGGGGCTCCGGAGAGGGGGATTCATCGCCGTCGTCATCATCAACCATCCACCGTCACAAATTTCATGATGCTCACCGCCGTGCGTGAGTAATTGCATCGTAGGCTTGCTGGACGGTGATGGGTTGGATGAGATTTATCATGTAATCGAGTTAGTTTTGTTAGGGTTTGATCCCTAGTATCCATTATGTTCTGAAATTGATGTTGCTATGACTTTGCTATGCTTAATGCTTGTCACTAGGGCCTGAGTGCCATGATTTCAGATCTGAACCTATTATGTTTTCATGAATATATGTGTGTTCTAGATCCTATCTTTCAAGTCTATAGTCAGCTACTATGTGTTATGATCCGGCAACCCCGAAGTGACAATAATCAGGACCACTCCCGGCGATGACCGTAGTTTGAGGAGTTCATGTATTCACTATGTGCTAATGCTTTGTTCCGGTTCTCTATTAAAAGGAGGCCTTAATATCCCTTAGTTTCCAATAGGACCCCGCTGCCATGGGATGGTAGGACAAAATATGTCATGCAAGTTCTTTTCCATAAGCACGTATGACTATATACGAAATACATGCCTACATTACATTGATGAACTGGAGCTAGTTCTGTCTCACCCTATGTTATGACTGTTACATGATGAACCACATCCGGCATAAATATCCATCGCTAATCCGGTGCCTACGAGTTTTCCATATACTGGTTCTCGCTTATTTACTTTGCCGTTGCTACTGTTACAATCACTACAAAATTCCAAAAACATTACTTTTGCTGTCTTTACTTTTGCTACCGTTACCACCACTATCATATTACTTTGCTACTAAACACTTTGCTGCAGATATTAAGTTTCCAGGTGTGGTTGAATTGACAACTTAGCTGCTAATACTTGAGAATATTCTTTGGCTCCCCTTGTGCCGAATCAATAAATTTGGGTTGAATACTCTACCCTCGAAAACTGTTGCGATCCGCTATACTTGTGGGTTATCAAGACCTTTTTCTGGCGCCGTTGCCGGGGAGCATAGCTCTATTCTTTGAGTCACTTGGGATTTATATCTGCTGGACACTATGAAGAATTTGAAAGATGATCAAACTACTATTTTGCCCTCAACTACGAGGGGAGGTAAGGGATTGCCATCTAGCCTTGCACTAGATTCTCCTTCTGTTATGAGTAAGTTTGCGACACCTAAACCTACTACCGCTATTGATTCTGATATGTCGCATGTTATTGATGATGCCACTTCTGCTATGCATGATACTTATGATGAAACTACTTCTATGCTTGATACTACTGTGCCACTTGGTGAATATCTTGATGAGCAAATTGCTAGGTCTAGAGAAAGAGAAATTCTTGAACCTGAACACGATGATATGAGTGATGATGAACCTATGCCTTCTATTCCCGAGGCTTATCTTTTTAATGCTGAATCTTTTGAAGCTGTTGTTGCTTGCCAGGATAGTCTTGAACGTAAGAGGTTGCTAATTAAGTGGAGTAAAGAATCTTTTAGAGGTAGGATGAGAACCGACCCTGCTTTTGCTACTTCACCTATCTCGTGTTCTGATCATGATTATTATGATATTTCATCGATCCGTATATAATTACTTTGGTTGAATCTGATCCTTTTATGGCTATGAATCAAACTTTTGTGGCACATCTTCGTAAGTTAGATGATATAGCTGCCTGCTTTACTAATAATCTGAGATCGCGCCACCTTTATTTACTTAAAATATTTCCGTTCTCATTAAAGGGTGATGCTAAGAAATGGTTTAATTCTCTTGATCCTGGTTGTGTGCAAAGTCCCCAGGATATGATTTATTACTTCTCTGCTAAATATTTCCCTGCTCATAAGAAACAAGCTGCTTTGAGGGAAATATACAATATTGTGCAAATTGAAGAAGAGAGTCTCTATGTCTGATGCTGAAACACAATCAGGTGATGAACATGAACCTAGTGATAACATTAATGATAATGTTCATGTTGATGCTCAACCTAGTAATGATAATGAAGCAGAAGTTGAACCTGTTGTTGATCTTGATAACCCACAATCAAAGGATCAACGTTATGATAAAAGAGACTTTGTTGCTAGGAAACATGGTAAAGAAAGGGAACCATGGGTTCAGAAACCCATGCCTTTTCCTCCTAAACCATCCAAGAAAAAGGATGATGAGGATTTTGAGCGCTTTGCTGAAATGATTAGACCCATCTTTTTGCGTATGCGATTGACTGATGTGCTCAAAACAAATCCTTATGCTAAGTATATGAAGGATATTATTACTAATAAAAGAAAGATACCAAGCTGAAATTTCCACCATGCTTGCTAATTATACTTTTAAGGGTGGAATACCAAAGAAACTTGGAGATCCAGGAGTACCTACTATACCATGCTCCATTAAGAGAAATTATGTTAAAACTGCTTTGTGTGATCTTGGAGCCGGTGTCAGTGTTATGCCTCTCTCTTTATATCGTAGACTTGACTTGAATAAGTTGACACCTACTGAAATATCTTTGCAAATGGCTGATAAATCAACTGCTATAATTGCCGGTATTTGTGAGGATGTGCTGCTAGTAGTTGCGAACATTACTATTTTAACGGACTTTGTTATTCTTGATATTCCCGAGGATGATAGTATGTCTATTATTCTTGGAAGACCTTTATTTAATACTGCAGGGGCTGTTATTGATTGCAACAAAGGCAATGCCACTTTTCATGTTAATGGTAATGAGCATATGGTACACTTTCCGAGGAAACAACCTCAAGTTTATAGTATCAACTCTATTGGAAAAGTTTCGTCGATTATATTTGGAGGTTTTGAATTTCCTCTCCCTACTGTCAAGAAAAAGTATGATATTCTTATTGTTGGGGATTTTCATATCCCCATTGAGGTAACTTAGTGTCATTTGAAATTTCTCCGGTTCCGGGATTATTCAGAATGAGTTTGTTAACAAGACTTGATCAACCTTGTTAGTGGGTTCATTTTGATGATCACGAGATGGATGAAACTAGAAGCAGAACCTTCTGTACCCTCTTTATATTTTCTGCTATTTAGTAGAAATAAAGTAAAATAGTATTTTTCTGTCTGTCTCCTGACTTATCCGTGCAATATAAAAATATCCCGAAAATAAAAGTCCTCAGAATGCCATGCCAATTTAATATGATTTTTTCGGGAATATTTGAGAATTTACTATGCAAAAATTACCACGGGGGGAGCTACCACCTGGCCACGAGGGTGGAGGGCGCGCCCTACCCCCTGGGCACGCCCCCCTACCTCGTGGGCCCACGGTAGCCCTTCTCCACTTATTCCTGCACCCATTTTCTTCCTCTGCCTCACACAAACACAAAAAACCAACTCAAGCACGAGTTCCAAATTTCGTTCTGTGTGATTTTCGATCTCCTTGCTCAAAGCACCTCTCGCAAAACTGCTTGGGGAGATTGTTCCTTGGTATGTGACTCCTCCATTGGTCCAATTAGTTTTTGTTCTAGTGCTTTATTCATTGCAAATTTGTGCTGCATAGGTGACCATGTTCTTGAGCTTGCATGTCAAATTTATATGGTTCCAAGTAGTTCTAATGCTTTATATAGGCTCTAGGCACTTGTGGGAGTTGTTGCTATAAATTTTATTGTAGTTGGTTCACTTTTATTTGATGTTACTAAAAATTTCAGATTGTTTCACAAATAATGAAGAGACTTTTGAGGGGCTCGCTGTCAAGCTCTAAGGAAAAACAAAAGGAAGAAGAGGAGAAGCCCAAATTTAATTTACCTCAAGATCATGGAGATCCGCCGTGTGAATGGCCTTCCGATGACTTCTTGAGGAGAGCTGGGATTCATGAAGATTTCTATTTATTGATTGAGAATGCCGGCCTCACCGACTTCCTCTACAAACCAACGTCATCAGTATCTCTTACTCACAAATACTTTTGTGCAAAACTTCTACTTTTTCCCTAAGAAATCACCTCCAACAGTAGAGTTTCATTTATATGACGTTGTTAAAGAGATGACATTAGCAGAATTCTGCGAGGTTTGCAGAATACCCTTTGAGGGCACCTTAGATGAACCCCACCATAATGAATTAGAAGATTTTGTCAACACTATCACGGTGGGAGAAACCAGGAAGGTCTAATGCAAGGATCACTAGCATACATTATCATGTTTTACGCTACTTTGCCTTATTTGCTAGTCGTTGCTTGATTGGACGCGGGAACTGTGGGAACCTTAGTATTCCTGATATTATTATTTTGCTCCATGGTTTATACCATGATAACTCTGTTAGTATGGGTGGAATTATTGCTAGACGGTTAAGTCTGAACCGTACTAAGGGCCCCATCTTTGGAGGCATTTATGCTTCGCGCCTAGCTGAACATTTGGAAATACCTAGTAGGCATGCGGAGAAACAAGAAACATCACTGCCCCGTGCTTATCTAGATTACAAGAGTATGATAGCGCATGATTTTCTTGTTAAGAGTCGCGATGGGGAGCTTAAATATAAATTATACTTTGATAAACATCACCCTGAGACTATTACTTTGCCTGCTCCTTATTTGTTTAACTTGTATGCAGAGCCTCATATTGTTCCGTGGTCGGCTGTTCAAACCTATCGGAACCCTGCACCGGCCCTGGAGTCGGAGCCACAAGATGAGCCTCCACGACTATCTGTTTATTCTTGGGATCCAGAGGAGGCTGCCACCCAGTGGCAGTCAGAGTCTTCTTTGTCACACTACGACCCCAGCTTCACCTACGGATATCCGCCAGGCCATCCCTGGCAATAGACCAACTTAGGCCAAAATCCTAAGCTTGGGGGAGTACGTATTTCCCACCAACATTACATTCATGTTCACACACACTAATTGCTAGATGTCAGTGCTCATACTTTTTCACTGTAATATCCATGCTAGTTTATCTTCTTTTTCCTGCTTTCTTCTTGTGTGTTTCATAAACCTTAAGAAAAGCCAAAAAATTAGTAGTAGTTTATTTCTTTGCTTGTAGTAGAATTAAAAAGAAAACCCAAAAATATTTCCCGTTCTTCTTTTACTTGTTGGGAGCTTTCCCGTGTAAATAGTTTTTATTTCTTTTTCTTTCTTTGGGGGTCGAGGAGACCATATTGAAAATGCTTAGTGGCTCTTTTATGCATGATTCATTATTTATACCTAGAGCCCATATTACTTGTCTTCTCTCTTGAGTTGAATGCTTGCGATTCCAGCTTAGTCCAAAGGCACGCACTCTTATTATTATACACACCGCTCGGTCGTATGCAAGTGAAAGGCAATAATGATGATATATGATGGACTTATTAAGAAGAGAAAAGCTGGTATGAACTCGACCTCTCTTGTTTTTGTAAATATGATGATTCATCGCTCTGATTCAGCTATTATGAAGTAAACATATTTGCAATGACATTTAGAGATTATAGTTGCTTGTGCCATGCTTGATTAGCTATGAGTTATAATGGTTTACCTTATGCGTGCAACATGCTATTAGAATGATTATGATATGGTATGATGGGGTGGTACCTCCTTTAAATGCATTGAGTGACTCGACTTGGCACATGTTCACGCATGTAGTTGAATCCAATCAACATAGCCTTCATGATATTTATGTTCATGGTGGATTATATCCACTCATGCTTGTACTCGGTGTGAATTAATTTTAATGCATGTTTACGATCGTTGTCGCTTTCTCGCTTGGTCGCTTCCCAGATTTTCCTAGCCTTCACCCGCATTAAGCGGAATACTACTTGTGCATCCAAACTCCTTAAACCCCAAAGTTGTTCCATATGAGTCCACCATACCTTCCTATATGCGGTATTTACCGCCGCAAGTAAATTTGTATGTGCCAAACTCTAAACCTTCAAATAAACATTCTGTTTTGCATGCTCAAATAGCTCATATGTCAACTATAGCTGCCCTTATCTTCCGTGTTAGGCGGGTTATTCTCAAGAGGAGTGGACTCCGCTCCTCATTCACGAGAAAATGGCTGGTATCCGCGATGCCCAGTCCCATGATCCAAAAAGATCAAAGCAAATCAAAATAATTAAACAAAACTCCTCCTGGGACCCGTTGAATGTTGGAGGCACTCGTTGTTTTGAGTATGCCATGGATTGATGCTTGTGGAGGAGGGGGAGTATAAACTTTACCATTCTGTTTGGGAACCGCCTATAATCTGTTTAGCATGGAAGATATCGCGCCTTTTAGTTGTTATGTTGACAATGAAAGTATGCCGCTCAAAATATAATTTATCTCTATTTCAAAACCGAGCTCGCACCTCTACAAATCCTCGCTTCCTCCGCCAAGGGCCTATCTATTTACTTTTATGTTGAGTCATCACCCTTCTTATTAAAAAGCACCATTGGAGAGCACAATCGTCGCTTGCATTCATTATTATTGGTTTATATTGGGTATGACTTGACCGGATCTTTTTACCATGAATTACAATGTTTAGTCACCCTTGATCTTTAAAGGTGCTCTGATTTATGTTTTGCGGTCTTAGAAAGGGCTAGCGAGATACCATTTTTTATATCATGTTATGATTATTTTGAGAAAGTTTTGTCATCCGAGTTTTGTTATTATGGCTCGCTAGCTGATTATGCTATTGATATAAGTAATTGTGAGACCTACGTGTTATTGTGAGTATGGTTAGTTCATAATAATTGCTGAAACTTGAATGCTGGCTTTTCATGTTTACAACAACAAGAGCAAACAGAGTTTGTAAAAGTTTTTCTTTTTCTCTTTCAGTTTGTCAACGGAATTGCTTGAGGACAAGCAAGGGTTTAAGCTTGGGGGAGTTGATACGTCTCTGTCGTATCTACTTTTCCAAACACTTTTGCCCTTGTTTTAGACTCTAACTTGTATGATTTGAATGGAACTAACCCGGACTGACGCTGTTTTCAACAGAATTGCCATGGTGTTGTTTTATGTGCAGAAAACAAAAGTTCTCGGAATGACCTGAAACTCCACGGAATATCTTAGAATAAATAATAAAAATCCTCGCTAAAAATGAAGGCCGGGGCCCACACCTGCTCACGAGGGTGGGGGCGCCCTCCCCCTGGGCGCGCCCCCTACCTCGTGGGGCCCCTGGTGGCCCTCCGACGCCAACTCCAACTCCATATATTGGCTTTTGGGGAGAGAAAAATAAGAGAGAAAGTTTCATCGCGTTTTACGATACGGAGCCGCCGCCAAGCCCTAATCTCTCTCGGGAGGGCTGATCTGGAGTCCGTTCGGGGCTCCTGAGAGGGGGATTCATCGCCGTCGTCATCATCAACCGTCCTCCATCACAAATTTCATGATGCTCACCACCGTGCGTGAGTAATTGCATCGTAGGCTTGCTGGACGGTGATGGGTTGGATGAGATTTATCATGTAATCGAGTTAGTTTTGTTAGGGTTTGATCCCTAGTATCCATTATGTTCTGAAATTGATGTTGCTATGACTTTGCTATGCTTAATGCTTGTCACTAGGGCCCGAGTGCCATGATTTCAGATCTGAACCTATTATGTTTTCATGAATATATGTGTGTTCTAGATCATATCTTGCAAGTCTATTGTCAGCTACTATGTGTTATGATCTGGCAACCCCGAAGTGACAATAATCGGGACCACTCCTGACGACGACCGTAGTTTGAGGAGTTCATGTATTCACTATGTGCTAATGCTTTGTTCCGGTTCTCTATTAAAAGAAGGCCTTAATATCCCTTAGTTTCCAATAGGACCCCGCTGCCACGGGAGGGTAGGACAAAAGATGTCATGCAAGTTCTTTTCCATAAGCACGTATGACTATATACGAATACATGCCTACATTACATTGATGAACTGGAGCTAGTTCTGTGTCACCCTATGTTATGATCATTACATGATGAACCGCATCCAAAGATAATTATCCATCGCTAATCCGTGCCTACGAAGTTCTCCATATATCGCTCTCGCTTATTTACTTTTCTCGTTGCTCTTCATATAATCACTACAAAATACCAAAAACATTACTTTTGTCAGTTTTTACTTTTGCTACCATTACCACCACTATCATATTACTTTGCTACTAAACACTTTGCTGCAGATACTAAGTTTCCAGGTGTGGTTGAATTGACAACTCAGCTGCTAATACTTGAGAATATTCTTTGGCTCCCCTTGTGTCGAATCAATAAATTTGGGTTGAATACTCTACCCTCGAAAACTGTTGTGATCCCCTATACTTGTGGGTTATCACACATAATAGGTTACTATAGACTTGCAAGATAGGATCAAGAACACACATATATTCATGAAAACATAATAGGTTCAGATATGAAATCATGGCACTCGGCCCCTAGTGACAAGCATTAAGCATAGCAAAGTCATAGCAACATCAATCTCAGAACATAGTGGATACTAGGGATCAAATCCTAACAAAACTAACTTGATTACATGGTAAATCTCATCCAACCCATCACCGGCCAGCAAGCCTACGATGAAATTACTCACGCACGGTGGTGAGTATCATGAAATTGGTGATGGAGGATGGTTGATGATGATGATGGCGACGAATCCCCCTCTCCGGAGCCCTAAACGGACTCCAGATCATCCCTCCCGAGAGAGATTAGGGCTTGGCGGCGGCTCCGTATCGTAAAACGTGATGAAACTTTCTCTCTGATTTTTCTCTCCGCGAAACGGAATATATGGAGTTGGAGTTGAGGTCGGTGGAGCATCAGGGGGCCCACGAGACAGGGGGCGCGCCTGGGGGCGCGCCCACCCTCATGGACAGGTGTGGGCCCTTGGTCTTGATTCTTTCGCCAAGATTTTTATATTTTCCAAAACTTATCTCCGTGGATTTTCGGTCATTCCAAGAACTTTTGTTTTCGCACATAAAACAACATCATGGCAGTTCAATGAAAACAACGCCACCCAGTGTTAGTTTCATTCAAATCATGCAAGTTAGAATCCAAAACAAGGGCAAAAGTGTTTGGAAAAGTAGATACGTTGGAGACGTATCAGATCCCATCTTGGGGCCTTTTCTGTCATGCTGCTGGAGGGGGATTCGATCACAGAGGGCTTCTTCATCAACACCATTGCCTCTTCGATGATGTGTGAGTAGTTTACCACAGACCTTCGGGTCCATAGCTAGTAGCTAGATGGCTTCTTCTCTCTCTTTGATTCTCAATACCATGTTCTCCTTGATGTTCTTGGAGATCTATTCAATGTAATACTCTTTTGCGGTGTGTTTGCCGAGATCCGATGAATTGTGGATTTATGATCAGATTATCTATGAATATTATTTGGTTCTTCTCTGAATTCTTATATGCATGATTTGATATCTTTACAAGTCTGTTCGAATTATTGGTTTAGTTTGGCCTACTAGATTGATCTTTCTTGCAATGGGAGAATTGCTTAGCTTTGGGTTCAACCTTGCGGTGTCCTTTCCCAGTGATAGTAGGGGCAGCAAGGCAAGTATTGTATTGTTGCCATCGAGGATAAAAAGATGGGGGTTTCATCATATTGCTTGAGTTAATTCCTCTACATCGTGTCATCTTACTTAATGCGTTACTCTGTTCTTTATGAACTTAATACTCTAGATGCAGGCAAGAGTCAGACGATGTGTGGAGTTATAGTAGTAGATGCAGAATCGTTTCGGTCTACTTGACACGGACGTGAGGCCTATGTTCATGATCATTGCCTTAGATATCGTCATAACTATGAGCTTTTCTATCAATTGCTTGGCATTAATTCGTTCACCCACCATAATATTTGCTATCTTGAGAGAAGCCACTACTGAAATCTATGGCCCCGGGTCTCTTTTCCATTATATTGAATCTTGTTTACATCTTACTAGTTTTTAATTTACTATTTTGCAATCTTTTACTTTCCGATCTATAAACCAAAAATACCAAAAATATTTACTTTACCGTTTATCTATCTCTATCAGATCTCACTTTTGCAAGTGACCGTGAAGGGATTGACAACCCCTTTATCGCGTTGGGTCCAAGTTGTTGATTGTTTGTGCAGGTATTCGGTGACTTGTGCGTTGTCTCCTACTGGATTGATACCTTGGTTCTCAAAACTGAGGGAAATACTTACGCTACTTTGCTGCATCACCCTTTCCTCTTCAAGGGAAAACCAACGCAAGCTTAAGAGGTAGCAAGAAGGATTTCTGGCACCATTGCTAGGGAGATATACGTCAAGTCAAGCCATACCAAGTACCCATCATAATCTCTTCTCTCTTGCATTACATTATTCGCCATTCGCCTCTCGTTTTCCTCTCCCCCACTTCTAAAATGATTTTCGAAAACCTTTTCCTTTTCTTCGCCCCTCTTCCGTTCATCTCTTTTCACTTGCTTCTTGTGTGCTTGTGTGTTGGATTGCTTGCTTTGTCACGATGGTTCAAGATAATACCAAATTTTGTGACTTTTACAATACCAACAATAATGATTTTATTAGCACTCCGATTGCTCCCACTACTAATGTTGAATCTTGTGAAATTAATGCCGCTTTGCTGAATCTTGTTACGAAAGATCAATTTTTTGGCCTTCCTAGTGAAGATGCCGCATCCCATCTAAACAATTTTGTTGATTTGTGCGATATGCAAAAGAAGAAAGATGTGGATAATGATATTTTTAAGTTGAAGTTATTTCCGTTTTCGCTTAGAGATCGTGCTAAAACTTGGTTTTCATCTTTGCCTAAAAATAGTATTGATTCATGGAATAAGTGTAAAGATGCTTTCACCTCTAATTATTTTCCTCCCGTTAAGATCATCTTCCTTAGGAATGACATTATGAATTTTAAGCAACTTAATCATTAGCATGTTGCACAATCTTGGGAGAGGATGAAATTGATGATAATTGCCCTACACATGGTTTGAATTTGTGGATGATTATACAAAAAATTTATGCCGGATTGAATTTTGTTTCTAGAAATCTTTTAAATTCGGTCGCGGGAGGCACTTTTATGGAAATCACGAGAGGCTACTAAACTCCTAGATAATATCATGGTTAATTATTCTCAATGGCACACCGAAAGATCCACTAGTAAAAAAGTTCAGGTGATTGAAGAGATTAATGTTTTGAGTGGAAAGATGGATGAACATATGAAATTATCTGCTAATAAAAGTGTTTCTTATGATCCCAATGATATGCCTTTGTCCACTTTGGTTGAGAATAATAATGAATCTTTGGATGTGAATTTTGTTGGTAGGAACAATTTTGGTAACAACACGTATAGAGGCAATTTTAATCCTAGGCCGTTTCCTAATAATTCGTCTAATAATTATGGTAATTCCAACAACAACTCTTATGGAAATTTTAGTGAGATGCCCTCTGATTTTGGGAATAGTGTTAAAGAATTTATGAGTTCGCAAAAGAATTTCAATGCTTTGATTGAGGAAAAATTTCTCAAGATCGATGATTTGGCTAGGAACGTGGATAGAATTTCTCTTAATGTTGATTCTTTGAAACTTAGATCTATCCCACATAAGCATGATATCAATGAGTCTCTCAAATCCATGATAATTTCCATTGATGAGTGCAAAGAAAGAACGGCTAAGATGCGTGCTAAAAAAGATTGGTTTGTAAAAGCGTGTTCTTCTTGATTTCATGATAATAATGATGAAGATCTAAAAGTGATTGATGTGAATCCTATTAAATCTTTGTTTTCCAATATGAATCATGATAAATATGGGACTGGAGATGAGTCAACTTTAGTTAAAAGGCGTCCCAATGATTCAGAGTTTTCATATCTAGATTCAAAAATTGATAAAAGTGGGATTGGAGAAGTCAAGACTTTAAGTAGCAATGAACCCACTCTTTTGGATTTCAAGGAATTTAATTATGATAATTGTTCTTTAATAGATTGTATTTCCTTATTGCAATCCGTGTTAAATTCTCCTCATGCTTATAATCAAACAAAGCTTTTACTAAACATATCGTTGATGCTATGATGCAATCTTTTGAAGAAAAGCTTGAATTAGAAGTTTCTATCCCTAGAAAACTTTATGATGAGTGGGAACCTACTATTAAGCTTAAGATTAAAGATTATGAATGTTATGCTTTGTGTGGTTTGGGTGCTAGTGTTTCCATGATGAAAGGATCGATATGGTTGACTAGAGGGGGGGGGTGAATAGGCAACTAACAATTTTTAAGCTTTTCTTTACCAAATTAAACTTTGCAACAAATAGGTTCTCTAGATATGCAACTAAGTGAGCAACCTATATGATGCAATAACAACTAGCACGCAAGCAAGCAAGAGATGTAACAATAAGTAAGCTTGCGAAAGTAAAGGCACGAAATAACCAAGAGTGGAGCCGGTGGAGACGAGGATGTGTTACCGAGTTCCTTCCTTTTCGGGGAAGTACGCTCCGTTAGAGCGGTGTGGAGGCACAATGCTCCCAAGAAGCCACTAGGGCCATCAGATTCTCCTCACGCCCTCACACGATGCGAGATGCCGTGATTCCACTATTGGTGCCCTTGAAGGCGCGACCAACCTTTACAAGCAAGGTTGGGGCAATCTCCACAACAATCGGAGGCTCCCAACAACAACAACACCACGAAGCTTCACCACAATGGAGTATGGCTTCGAGGTGACCTCAACCATCTAGGGTGCTCAACACCCAAGAGTAATAAGATCCACAAGGGATAAGTGGGGGGAATCAAATATCCTTTGGTGGAAGTGTAGATCGGGCCGTTGTCACCCAATCCCGAGCAAATCAACAAGTTTGATTGGCTAGGGAGAGAGATCGGGCGAAAATGGAGCTTGGAGCAACAATGGAGCTTAGAGGTGGAAGAGGTAGTCAACTAGAGGTAGAAGACATCCCTTATATAGTCGTGGAAAAAATCCAACCGTTATCCACAAGTTCTGCTTCATGACTCACGGTACTACCGCTCCAAGGAAGCGGTACTACCACGAGGCAACGCGGTACTACTGCGGATGATCACGGTACTACCGTGGCAATCGCACAGCCGACAAGCTCGACGGCGAGCAGATTACACGGGCGCGGTATTACCGCTTTCCCCTTGCGTACTACCGCAAGGCAGAGGGTCACGTCTCGAAGGGCGCGATGAAATAAATTACATCCGTGTTTACTCAGTAGAAACTAGGGTGGTGCAAAACCCGACGCAGTATTACCGCATGAGAGGCACGGTATTATTGTGGTCGGCGCGATGTAAAATTACATCCGCGCTTACTACCGCGACATCATCGCGGTACTAGGTCGAAGGGGCACGGTACTACAACTCCTAGGGAGCGGTATTACCGTGGGCCTCAGCGGTACTATCAAGATCTGGCGAAGCGGTACTACTGCTAGCGCGGATGTAAAAATTACATCTGCCCTACTACCGCACCGAGCGGCACTAGGTTAGGTGCCACGGTACTACCGCACCGTAGGGGCGGTACTACCGTGACACGCCATGCATATTACCGCTTGTACTGCGGTACTACCGCAAGTACAGCAAAGAGTCGCCAGCTTTTCCACACAACCAAGATAACGATGGGTAGCTCCAAAGTGCAAGGAAAGGAGGGACAAGTGTACTTGTGATTCCACCCTACCTTTCCGACGCGGACCCCCTCTTAATAGTACGGCTCTCCTACGACTCAACTCCACCAAAGTGAAACGTAGAACAACGCCGGCTTCGACAATCTCCGAGGGGCACCAAATCGTCTTGTGCCTAATGATGAAGTATCTGAGGGACTCAAGGCACACGATTAGTCCGCAAAAGCATTGTCATCAATCACCAAAACACTTAGGGATAAATATGCCCTTACAATCTCCCCCTTTTTGGTGGATTGATGACAACACGGGATTTGCACATAGATAAGATAATTTAGAGCAGTGGCAAACCCCACTTCTCCAAAATATAGACGGGGCTCCCCCTAGATGTGTGCACTTTAGATGAATGCTTTGGACTGCATGGCACACAAACTAGGATCAACACTCCCCCTATATTTTAGATACCAAGACATGATAATAAGCATAGCATAGCATGAAAGTAGCACAATATAACACAAGCTAGCTAGGATAGATAGAGTGCATATGTCTTACACCATACGAGGTAAGATAACCAAGGTTCAAACGAGAAAAAACAGCAGAGAGTTCAAGTGAAAGCAGCAAAGCAGCAAACACACGACACACAAACTCGCAAATCCCTACACTCTCTCCCCCTTTGGCATCGAGACACCAAAAAGGCAGAGAGGACACCTACAGACACAAGAGGTGGCTCAAGCAGAAGTCGCCCCAAGCCTCTTCGCGACGCCTCTGCACTGGAATGGACTCTTGACCTCCTCCTCGTAATCAGTCCACCAGATCCTTGCTTCTCCATCCACTCGGTCTCGGAGTGATGTGCTCCTCGACCCGCCAGACACATCCTCGCCATAGAGCTGCAAGACCTTGTTGTGCCGGGCGACGACTCTCCTTGACTCCACGTGAGCCCCAGATCGCCCTTGGCTTGCATGCGTAAAAGAGACTTCATCTTATCCTTCAACTTCTTGGCCCAAGATGGCCTAGAGTCACTCCGAGAGGGCCTAACAGAACGGCCCTCGGCGCCAAAGAACATCCTCATCAACAGCAAGCAGCCCTAGCAGCAGACGCCAAAGACGAGTAGCAAGCAGTTAGCCCAGCTGGGTTTGACCCGTGACAAATGGGCTCATGGCGAATCTTGTCCGGAGCCAGAACTCCTCCTCGTGGTACATCTTCTCCCAAGTCTTCAAATCAGCGTAAACAGTAGGGCCCAGAATAGGCACCTTGCGGTTGAACACAAGAAATCGAAGCTCACACCACATGATGTGAGAGACATCAAGTGGCTGAGTCTCGAGACGAGCGAGCCTCCCGGCAAATCAACATCATGTCCACCATATAGGCATGAACCTTGTCTTTGTCACCGGCGCGTGGGAACAAGGAGTTGCGTAAGATGCGTACATGATATCCGAAAGGGGTTGAGAACCAAGATTGTCTTGCTATTGGCGGCGCCTTCTCAACCATGAACGGGTGAGCTTGTCCTTGTCGGCAGAGTCAAGATTGCCATGAGGGCTAACACCCACCGGAGTGTCAAGTCCATCATCGCAACTTGAAGCAAATCCATGAACTCCTTCTAGGTAGCGTACATCTTGCGCCATTGGTCATCCAGTCATCCTTCTTTCTTCATTGGAGTGAAAGTACATCAAGCAAAGAACCGACATATGGTCTCGTGGTCATAGTCCGTGGAAAGAGATCACATGCTCAATGCCAAACTGCTCCACCAAGTCCGAGCCTCCCCAAAGTAGTCACGAACTTGTCCTTCCTCATGTGGTGCATATCAATCCACTTCACTTCCACATAGGTATTCTCGCTTATTCTTGATGACATCCAAATAGATTTGGGTTTGGGTCTTGTTCCAACAGTTCACACCCTCCGACAAAGGAGCGTGGGGTCACATAAGGGTGAAGCTGCCTGAGACGGACATACTCTGTAGGGCCTATCTCATCCATACCCCTGGTGGGCTCCTTGTGCTTGCTAGCGGTGGTCTTGACATTGCGCTTGGACGCAGATGACCCCTCGGGAACTTCTCCTGGGTTGCGCAGACGCTTGGAGCCAGTGTCACGAATGGGATTGGACCGGCGAGAGCCACTACCGAGACACACACGCAAAGCACCAAAACAAAAGGCTAAAAGAATCAATGCAAAGGCCATAAGACAAAGACATGAAACCCATAGAAGATAAACGAGAAAGTTGGCATGCGATAGATGTGAGCCACGGTAGATCTGCCATGGTTTGCGGTACTAAAGGCTTAGTACAGCCCGCACGCTGTAGTACCGCAAGGGGTCATGGTAGTACCGTGGTGGGGCAGTAGTAAACTTTAGTATCAAGACGGTGCGCTGTAGTACCGCACCCTAGGGCGGTAGTACTGCAAGCGGTAGTACCGCTCCTCACGGGCGGTAGTACTGCGTCACGATCTAACAGAGTTGAATCAAAAAGAACCGCTGGCCATGGCGGTGCTACGGTGATCGATATAGCGCAAGACAACAATACAAGTGTAAATCCTATGCAATACCACACTCCTTCATCCTACTCTTGCAGAGATTTAGTCTAGGAATCTCAAGAACATACAAGCCTCCCCGAAAACCTAGAAGAACCAAAACACAATAAAAAAAAGGAGAAGGATTTGGGGAAAAACCTTGGTCCATAGCAAGAGCACGTGGTGGGGAACGATCCCACCGGACGGAATCACCGGAGGGCAGCCGGTGGAGGAGGTCCGGCGACGAACGCCGGCTCCGTTCGTGAGCACGAGAGAGGAAGAGACGACGTGGAGAGAAAGAGGACGAATGGGTATGGGGAGTTAGAACTCCCCCTGCCCGGCCTTATCCCCACGCGCTCGAACTGGTGCGGTAGTACCGCGGGTCACTGCGGTAATACCACTCGGGCGGAAGTACCGCGCCGAGGCGGTAGTACCGCTCAACCAGGCGGCAGTAAAAAATTACTACCGCTTGGGGACGGTAGTACCGTGCTCCCATCAGCGGTAGTACCGTGGTTAGCCGCGGTAGTACCATGGCCGACCGCGGTAGTACCGTGAGCTCATGACACCGAAGGTTTCAAACAAGAGAAAAAAAACGCCTTTGCACGGAAAAACAGACACACACCCAAAACTACAAAACAAGCACATACCAAGGGAACAACAAGAAATCCCTAAGTGACAAAGCCTCTCGAGAAGAGAGGGCGGTGGCCGAAGCCACCTATGTTTGAGTTGGATGGTATGGCACCGCGAAGAATTATCCTTGGGCCCATGACCAAAACTCGTCTTTGAAGCACAAGTACCATCAAAAATGGCTAATGTGAAAGAGGTGATCTATTTATGCATAATGGGGGGAGGGAGAGTTCATTGAGAGAACAACACTCCCCTATGTCCATGCCTACACCTAAACTAGACAACAAGTTGAGTGTGGTGGGGTGCACGGTTCAAGTCACATTGCTCAAATCAATGATATTTAGCTCATGCCTTAACTCGCAAATCTTGCTTCATCCAAGGGCTTCGTGAAAATATCTGCAAGGTTATCATGAGTGTTGACATACTTGAGCTCGATCTCCTCGCCTAATGTGATCCCGGATGAAGTGATACCTAATCTCAATGTGCTTCGCCTTGAAGTGTTGCACCGGGTTGAGAGAAATCTTGATGGCACTTTCATTATCACACCAAAGAGGCACTTTGTCACAAATGACACCGCATTCTTTAAAGTTTGCCTCATCCATAGGAGTTGAGCACAACAACTACCGCCGCCACATACTCCGCTTCGTGGACGAGAGAGACACACAACTTTGCTTCTTGGAAGACCAACTTACCAAGGAGCAACCAAGAAATTGGCACCTCCTAAGTGGACTTCCTATCCACTTTGTCTCCGCCCAATCGAACTGTGAAACCTTCAAGCTTGAAGTTTGCTCCTCTTGGGTACCATAAGCCAAAGTTTGGGGTATGAGCCAAATATCGAAAGATTCGCTTGACCGCCACAAAGTGACTTTCCTGTGGTGCGGCTTGAAAACGTGCACACATCTACTCAACATGATATCCGGTCTAGATGCACAAAGGTAAAGCAAGGAGCCAATCATGGAGTGATATACCTTTTGATCCACCGCTTTACCATTGGGATCGATGTCAAGTTGGCACTTGGTAGGCATTGGTGTAGTAGCCGGCTTGACATCACTTAGCTTGAATCTTTTAAGCATGTCTTGAGTGTATTTGGCTTGGTTGATGAAGGTTCCTTCTCTTCTTTGTTTGATGTTGAAACCAAGGAAGAACTTCAACTCTCCCATCGAAGACATCTTAAACTTGGAGGTCATGAGAGCAGCAAATTCTTCATTGAAAGCTTTGTTAGGGGAACCGAAGATAATATCATCAACATATAGTTGGCATACAAACAACTCCGCGTTGACCTTCTTAGTAAAAAGAGTGGGGTCGATTAGCCCTACTTCAAATCCACGATCTTGTAACAACTCGGTAAGGTGGTCATACCACGCACGTGGGGCTTGTTTAAGGCCATAGAGTGCCTTATCGAGTTGATACACATGATCCGGAAAGTAGGGATCCTCAAACCCGGGGGGTTGCTTGACATAGACCAACTCATTAATAGGACCATTAAGAAAAGCACTTTTCACATCCATTTGTTGCAACTTAAAGTTGTGATGGGAAGCATAAGCAATCAACAAACTAATGGATTCAAGACGAGCAACGGAGCAAAGGTTTCACCGTAGTCGATACCCTCGACTTGGGAGTAGCCTTGTGCTACCAATCTTGCCTTGTTGCGAATGATGTTCCCGTGAGCATCTTGCTTGTTCTTGAAGATCCACTTGGTTCCAATGACGTTGTAGTTCCCGGATGGTCTTGGCACCAATCTCCACACCTTGTTGTACTCGAAGTTGTTGAGTTCTTCATGCATGGCATTGAGCCAATCCGAGTCTTCGAGCGCCTCATAGACCTTTTGGGGTTCGACACAAGAGACAAACGCGTGATGTTCACAATAGTTTGCCAATTGTCTACAAGTGCTTACCCCCTTTCTTAGGCTTCCAATCACATTTTCCATGAGATGGCCTTGGGTGGTGAGCTTGGAAGCGATCTTCGCGGCACGACGCTCTAATTCCTCCTCGGGTGTGGAAAGAGAAGGGTTGACTTGATCATTTTGAGCGCCATCTTGAGCTTGTTCTTGATCTTGAGGTTGCTCTTGATCTTGAACTCGCTCGAGGGGGAGAACTTGACCTTGGGCATCATTTAGAGGTTCACCACCATCTTGAGGTTGATCTTGCCCTTGATCTTGTTCACGAGGTTGAGGGCCTTCACTTTGTCCTTCGGAAGCATGTGGGTCTTGGGTTGGTGATGGCTCCACTTGAGTGGAGCATTGTCCTTCTCCTTCAGCCACAAGGGGTTCCTCAATGGGTAGGATTTGACCAATACCCATTCTTCTTATGGCTTGGGGAGGAATTTCATCACCTATATCACAAGTACCACTTTGCTCCACTTGGGAGCCAAGATTTTCGCCAAACTCCACGCTACATCGCCTCCTCAATGAGTCCGTGGACTTGTTGAGGACATGGTAAGCATGAGAGTTTGTAGCATAACCAACAAATATGCCCTCATGAGCTCTAGCCTCAAATTTAGACAATCGAACACCTTTCTTGAGAATGAAACACTTACAACCTAACACCCTAAGTACTTGAGGTTGGGCTTGTCACCGTGAGGATCTCATAAGGAGTCTTGTTAGATATTACCACTAGTGTAAACCGCCAAGATTGGGCCGGGTTAGCTCGCTAGTGGTATAGTTATGAAAAGGCCCAAGGCCTATAGTCGGTTTAGAGCTTATAGCCGTGAACCGCCCGATGTATGACTTGTATTGTAAGTTAGAATAGAGAGATACCAACCGGGTACGAGTACGAACCGTTGGGACTCGCAAACCGACGGGCGCCACTGTATATAAGGGGCGACCCGCGGCGGTTCAAGACAGAGAACAACAAATCGAGCCTAGGCGGCTTATTTGCTCCCTAGCCATCGAGACTACATCAATTCCATCACAACTAGACGAGGCTTTTACCTTCATCAAGGGGCGAACTAGTATAAACCTCGTGTCTTTGTGTCCGCTTTAACCCCGCAAGTAAACCCGTAGCGATGGCTCCACGACTAAGTCCTCATACTAGGACATCCGCCGTGACAAATCCATCGACGCTTGGCGCCACCATGGGGCTATCGCGACGATGGTTTGACGATCTTGGAGGGCAAGCTCAAAGGACTCAAGGCTACGCTCGGGCCGGATGACCAAGAGTCGCCGTGGCCGGATCTACATCGACAATGCCGGATGGGGTCCCGAGGCCGATTCAATCGAGTATGGATACCGGTCCCTTCGGCGCATACACGCCTTCATCGGCAAGATCGGAGGGTTCGAGCCGACATCCGCACCGACCTCGCCGAGACGGCTCAACACACAAGAACCAGCCCGGCTAAACCGGCGGTGAAGCATGTTCGCTGGAGTTACCCAGGAAGGGAATGTGATACCGGTTCGTAGTACGTAGCGAGACCGCTGCTTATTCCGGCGATGAATCCTCAGCAGAGAGACAGAGTCATTGTACCACCGCAGGATGGTATGATCGGGGCTGTTCCGACGGTGATAGTATTCCGACCCCTGCCACCTGAACCGGATCGGCGATTCATGGTCGGCAGACGCAGCCGCAAACCTTTCGCCGACCGCAGCGGGCGATATTTTCCTGCTCAGCAAATGCAGCAGGGGGCAGGAGGCCTTGGGCGTCCGCCGTTCAAGTTTTGTCGATCTGTTTGATGCACTGGCAGCGCTCATGGCGGAAGACAATCCGGCAGATCAAGAGGCTCATAATGCAGAGATTGCAAAGGTGAGAGAGCAGATCACGCAGGCCAAAGCGGATCTAGCGGCAGAGAAGGAGCGCATGGCCTCAGAGCGGGCCGCTTTAGATGCGCAAGCTTACAGACTCATGCTCACCGTGAGCGCCCGCAGAGGTGTTAAGGCGGAAGTACAGATCGCCGCCGTCCGGATTTGACCCTAGAACCTCTTTTCAGACACCCGAGCTGGACCCAAGAACCCGCCCCAAAGACAGGAGGTAAACCGGACTGAGGTACCGGGAGCGGGAGCGACGGTCCAACCACGCCAGATGGAGCCCCCACAGCAGAATATGATGATTCCTCCGCAGGTACAGACGCCCCCGGGGCATTACTCTAATCCTATGGACAACCTTGTTGCGGCCGCCGCACGATTGAGGCGATCCCACCAAGGAGATTCCCCACAAGCGCTTGAGACACGCCGGTCAAGGAGCTCCGGACTGCACTAATCCAGCAGAAGCGATTCATATAGCCGCGATCGATTCACTTCTACGCCTGGCCCAAGCCGGAGCTACAAGAAGCGCATGGATGAACCGCCCTATCAAGTAACGCGACGGACCGTGAAGCGCCAGAGGCAACAACCCGATAGGCAGCGCCAGAATGCTCAGGAGGTGGTAGATCGGCCCGCACGCAGGAGGCCGAAGTTAGCAGACAGATGATGCGGTTCAGCATACGCCGTTCGCCTACCTCCTTCACAGACCAGAGTCTCTCCGCTTTGGGAGTGCCTCTGCTTAACCCCGCTTGCAACGCATGCGCTGCCTAAGGATTTTAAGGGCCCGCAGAAGGTGCCAAATTACACCGCAGATCTATCCCCGAGGCATGGGTTGAGAGTTACGAGATGGCCATGGAGATGCTTGACGCTGATGAAGCGGCATGTGCAAAATACTTTACCATGATGATGGAGGGCACAGCCTGCATTTGGTTGAAAAGCCCGCCGCCCAATTCTATCAGCCATGGGGTCAAGCACGGCCCACCATCCGAATTTTAAAGATACATGTAAACAACCAAGTCTATAGTAGACCTAGCGGCTTGTGTTCGTGAAGAAGGAGTCAACAACCTGCTGGGTACGACGTGTGTCTGAAATCTTGCACTCCTCGACCGGATCAATGCCGACTCGGCGATCATCACATTGGAAAGCAACCGCCGTTTGAGCCTCTGAAATTTAAGCCGGGGCGATGAAGCGGTTCTGCAATGATATGGGAACCCTCATGTCCGCCTAGTAAAATATGCCGATTCGCATAAAGATTAAGGATCCCAAGCGATGATGATGAAGCAGGAAAGGAAAGAAGAATGGCAACCCAAGCTGCAGCAGTCAAACCGTAGGTCATGGAAATCGGGCAAGCGCAAGGCCGATGATTTTGTAGCTAACACTAATGCGCAGGATGAGGCCCGCGAGAGGCAAGGCAAATCGGGTCCAAATGATGGTGCGGGCCGCTTGAATTACTTGTTGAATCAGCCTTGTCCCAAACACGGACGAAAGAAAACCCATCGAATCATCTTTGGAAAGACTGTTCTATTATGCAAGCGCTCAAAAATTCGATGCTTTCCGATATGACAAGGGATCGTGGCGGTTCAGATCCGGTTTCCATGGGCCGGTCAGACGGAGCTTCCTGTTCAGGCACAACCAGGGCAATTTCAACAACCAGAATAATCAAGGTAGCCAAAGAAGCAGCAAGAAGCAGCAGCCAGCTATCGAGCCAGCCAAAGCAAATGAACGGCGGCAAGATTATGTTTTCACAACCAGTTTGGACAAGCGGATCGAAAGCTTCACAAACGGGTCAGAATTTTGCTGAACCGCCGTGCCACAAGATTTATGCTGGTCGTAACAGCCTATCGTATGGAGCAGAGAGGACCATCCCCGGTTGATAATCCGGTCACTGGCTTTGGTGGTAGACCCCCAAGTTGGGGCTATAAATTTACTAAGGTTCTTATGGATGGAGGAAGCAAAGATCAATATATTGTATTATGACACTTTCCGTCGCATGGGTCTCACAGATAAAGATCTCGCATCGTCCAATACGGTGTTCCATGGTGTAGTGCCGTGCAAATCTGCTTATCCTGCTGGCAAGATAGCTTTGGATGTGGCCTTTGGAGATGAGCATGACTCCGGTCCTAAAAGCTAACCTTGAAGTGGTAAAAACCTGAGCCCATATCATGCCCTGCTTGGACGGCCGGCTTATGCTAAGTTCATGGCGCGACCTTGTTATATCTACTTGCAACTTAAGATGCCGGGTTACAGGAACAATAATAAAGGCATGGAAGCCGCCGAGTCGCTTTGGAATGTGAGGAAGGAGATGCACTTACGCAGGCGGTCTGTGCTACGAGGAGTTGAAATTTTATAAGGATAATGTTGATCCGCAGATATGACCCTCCAAGAAGCCCACTACGGAGCATGAATCGGATCTGAAATTCAAATCGGCGGTCAAACCAAGCTTGTTGACTTTGTGCCAAAGCGATTCATCCAAGCAGCTTTATCACAAGACCAACCCGATCCTAAATAGGAAAGCGCGCCATCGAAGTTCATCCGTGAGAACCGACATCTTTGCATGGAAGCCATCCGACATGCCGTGTACCGAGAGAACTCACCGAGCACACACTTAATGTGGATCCTAAGTATAAACCGTGAAACAGTTCCTCCGCCGGTTTAATGAGGAAAGACGCAAGGCCATTGAGAAGAAGTAGCCAGCTTCTAGCACCGGCTTTATCGCTGAGGTGTTTCATCCAGAGTGGCTTGCTAATCCGGTGCTGGTCCTTAAGAAAACGGCACCGGCGATGTGTGTGGACTACACAGATCTTAACAAAGCTTGTCCAACAGATCCTTTTGCTCTCCCCGCATTGATCGATCATTGATGCCACGGCAGATGTGAGCGCTTAAGCTTTTTAGATGCATACCGATACCATCAGATCAAGATGGCGGTCAAGGACCGTGAGAAAACGGCGCTTATAACTCCCTTTGGAGCCTTCGTTATGTATCTATGCCTTTTGGCCTCAAGAGCGCCTAAGCCACGATCAACGGTGTGTACGTAATTGCTTGCATACACAGATTGGACGAATGTGCATGCCTATGTAGATGACATTGTGGTGAAATCAAGGCGTAAGGAGACACCGTGGACGATTTGAAGGAGACTTTCGACAACCTCACAGATTTATAAGATGATGCTTAATCCGCCAAATGTGTTTTTGGTGTTCCGCCGCAAGCTATTGGGATTCCTGCATCTAACAGGAATCGGCCAATCCAGAGAAAATTAAAGCGATCACCTCACCGGCTAAACCGGTGTATCAATGATGTCCAACGCTTGGCGGGCCGGATTATGGCATCGAGCCGGTTTATCACCGCCTTTGGAGAGAAGGCTATTCCTTATACCAGATGCCGAGGAAGACAGATCGGTTGTCTCGAGTCCACCATGCGACGAAGCTTTCGAGGACCTAAAGCGGCATCATTAATCCGCCTGCCCTTGCAGCTCCAGTTGACAACGAACCATTGTTCTTATATGTGGTAGCCAATGCACGAGCGGTGAGCGTAGCCATTGTGGTTGAGCGCAAGGAGGCAGGAAAGGAATATCCGGTTCAACGGCCGGTTTACTATATCAGTGAGGTACTCATTGAGCCCAAGCAGAGGTATCCGCATTGGCAGAAGCTAGTTTATGGTGTTTTTATGGCCACCGAAGCTGAAATAGTATTTTCAAGGGCATCCTATTACAAAGGGTTAGTTCAGCTCCTTTGGGTGATATCATACAAAACCGGAGGCGATCGTCGGATTGCAAAATGGGCCATTGAGCTTAAATGCATGGACTCAAATATATACCACGCACAAAGCAGGAAATCGCAAGCACTTGTCGACTTCATTAATGATTGGACGGAGTTACAAACACCGAGGAGAAGCCGGATCACACATAATCGGACTATCCACTTCGATGGGTCCAGGCAATTAGAAGGCTCGGGGGCTGGAGTCGTGTTAACTTCCCCACGAGGTGATAAGTTTTGTTACGTTCTCCGTTTAATGTTCCCTTGTACTAATAATGCAGCTGAGTATGAAGCCCTACTTCATGGTCTCCGGATGGCTAAGGAGATGAACTTAAGCCGGGTTAAGTGCTTTGGTGATTCGACCGTGGCGCAGCAAGTATCCGCACTTGGGACTCCAAGGACCCTCTCATGGCTGCATATCGACGAGAGGTGGATAATATAGCGGGTGCTTCAAGGATATCAAGTAGATCATGTGGACCGCCGGAAGAACGGGCAGCAGACGCTTTTGCCGTCTCGGTTCTCGCCAGAACCGTTCCCCTAATGTCTTCTCGACATCTTGCATAACCCGCCGGTTCAGCTCCCGGTGAAGCGGATTTGGCAATTCTCGACCCGAGGCCCAGTTGGTGGCAGCATTACACGCTATTCGGATTGGACGGTGCCTTATCTTGCGATATGACTCGAGGAGAATTGCCGACGATGAGATTCTCGCCAGCAGTAACCCGCTGCTCCAAGTCCATGACGATTATCAATGGTGAGTTGCATCATCGCAGCGCTTCAGTATGCCCAACGCTGTGTTTCCCGAGGAAGGTGGCGAATTTTACGAGAAATCCATGAAGGGGATTGCGGGCACCATGCCGGTTCAAAGTCCCCGTGGCGAAGGCATTCCGCCATAGATTCTATCGGTTAACGGCTCATGCCGATGCGGAGGATTTGGTCAAGCATTGCGATGGGTGTCGAATTCTCCAGCGTGCCCATATACCGCACAGAGTTGAGGATGATCCCAATAACGTGGCCGCTTATGACGGGGGGCTGGATATGGTCGGCCTTTTAAGAGATCCAAAGATAAGAAGACCCACCGTTAGTGGCAAAGGACAAGTTCACCAAGTGGGTTGAAGCGAGCTCGCAAGAAGTGTGATGCGCAACAAATGCATAGCTCATCAAAAGGTGATTTTCCGGTTTGGCTTTCCACATAGTATCATCACCGATAATGGCACCAATCTGTCCAAGGGAGCTATGAAAGAATTTTGTGAACGCGAGCATATCCGCTTGATGTATCGCCGCGGCGCACCCTCACCCAACGGGCAGGCGTAACGTGCTAATCAGAAATCTTGCGAGGCATCAAACCACGACTTCGGTCCCATTACGAGGACACCAGGTGCCGGGTTGAAGAGCTCCCATCGCTATGGAGTATCAATACTACGCCAAACCGTCCATCGGCTACACGCCTTTCTTCATGGTTTACTGAGCGAAGCGCTTCCCCAAAGGATATCCGCATGATTCGCCTGTAGCGGCTTATGTTGAAGCGACAATGAAGCGGCGCGACAGACGCTTTGGACCTGCCGGATGAGGAGCGTGATGTAGCAGCCGCCGGTCACGATTTACCAAGAAGACCTTCGTCGTTATCACAGCCGCCGGTTAAAACCAGAGCCTTTCAGAAGGCGATTTGGTGCTTCGCCTCATCCAAGATCGACAGATATGCACAAGCTATCCCCACCTTGGGAAGGGCCCTTTGTGGTCGAAGAATCGCATAACGGCTCCTATTATCTGGTTGATATTCGAGAGCATAAAGACTCACGACATCGAGGAGGAGACCAACAGCCGTGGAATATAGCTCATCTTCGACCTTACTACACATGAGTCATTGGCTCAGCTTTATGTACATAGCATAACAATGTATATATTATCTTTTGATATAATAAAATCAGGGCCTCAGCCAAAGCGGGTCTCTGCTTTTCTTTTCATGCGTGGTTACACGGAGCGCTTCGCTTTTTTTTCATAGCGCCTCCGCTTACCCCTTGACAATTATATTTATCACTTGGGGCTTGGTCGATCCCAACCAAGGCTACACCTCTTGATAGGCTTAAAGCCACTAAATCATTTGGGGACACGGTCACGCCCGAACCGTCACGCCTCTTGGTCGGCCAATAGGGCCACGCCACTTGGGGGCTTGGTCGAACCCGAACCAATGTCACGCCACTTGGCCGGGCGATCGCCACGAGTCTTTTGGGGACCTGGCTGACTAGCACCATCGCTACACCTTCGGGGGGCTTGGTTGCATCCGACCATGGTAATGCCATCTGACCAGCTTCATGCAGCTTTCCTTTTTGCAAAGAGTTATTGCCTTTGTTGCCATATCTTGGTATCTCGATTTTGTTATGCTTCCAACATGCTGAATATTTTTCCGTTTAGTGTCAAGAATAAGTCGATAGTGCACGGTCCGTATTTCCAAGTTTTTACTTTTTCCGGTTTACCATCTTCCGTTCATCTTTATGGAGAAACTCGGGGCTTGTGTTCATTCAAAGACGCCTATATGGGGGTTATTGCTTCCCAGACGGTTATGATTTTTAATAAGAAAGCCTCCGCTTCAAGATTGGTTACGCCACTTTTATGCCCGTGATATGGCAGGTATTTGTATCACATACTAATTAATTTTCAATACATAAAGACATATTGATGTTATAAACCGGTGGGCGGTTTCGCCGCCATCAAGTTTACTCTTTGGTTGCAGGAACGGTGAATCAAACAAGGTTTACTTGATGCACGAAGGCATACTCGAGCAATAAAGTTTGGCTACAGCTATTACAAGGCAACACAAAGGCCCAAATGATCATTGTTTTCTAAACCGCTACCGGTTCAAGATCTGTTCTTCGCCCTCCCCGCTTCAAAGATCCTCTTCTACCCATTGGCCGAAATCCACGTAAGTCCAAATGATGCCCATCGCTTGAAAACAGCTTCTTCATGAATCAAAGTCGACGGTTCATCGTCGAGCGTAAGTGTGCTTACGGATTGAGGGATTAAATTTTCCGCTCAAAAGTTGGAGCGACACACGCTTGTTCGATCATTGTATTGGGCTTGATAGTGCTCCAAATCGCTTCTTCCGCCAATTGACAAGCAAGTGGGCGATCAAGACGGTTTATTGCACGCAAGTCCTCTTCATTAAAGTCCGAGCCATCTTCCTTCACACCGATAGCCCCGGCTGCTTCCATCGGATCAAAATCCGCACCTGTGCTTTCGCCCGGATCGTATGCTGATGGCTCCGGTTCGTGCAACCGACTTCTTTACCTCCTCAATCCGGGAAGGTAGGATCGACAACCGTTCAAGGTGTCTTGAATCAAGGACGGCGCCGGTTGTTGTGTGACATTGTGGTAATCACACGCTATTCGAATACACCTGTTCTACTAAGGTGTACACAGCTTTTAGCTTCTTCCGCACGCCATTCCCCAAGTGCCCAACGCGGTGCTCGTGATTTCATAAAATGACAGTTTTAAACCGGAGTGATGGAGATACAGAACAAGTAAATTGCACTTATTTGCAGGAGGCGTACCAAAGATGGCCGCTGTCATAGAATGCACTTGCCGCTTCACGGCTGTCAGATCATCTACCACCGGTTTAAGGGCGGCTTCAAAGATTTTCCGCCTGCTTGAGCAAGTTGGCCTTCTCAAGGCCCGCATAGCTTGTTCCTTCTTCATTTTGTCCTTTGTTTCTTCCGCAGCAGCTGTGGCAATAGTCAGCTCTTTCTTGGCCTTGTCTGTCTCGGCTCATTGGGTCTCCAATGCTGCTCAGAATCGGTAATCCGCCATCCTTGATCGCCACGTCAGCCTGCACATTGATAGCATCATCAGCCAGCAATTGAAGTGCAAGTCTCAACCACACAACATTGTTATATGCTTGACACTTGGGGGCTAATGTACCTTCAATTTTTTCTACTACTAATACATGGAAAAGTCCCAAGTTCAATACATGTATTCAACTCGGCACTTGGGGGCTAATGGCTATTTGACTTTACTAAAAGTGTTTGATAAGCAGTTTTTTTGAGTACCGGTATGGGTTTGCATACTTAAACCGGCCTTGGCGGTCGTCAGGGAAGATTGCAAAGTTTATCAACGAAAATTATCAAGTGCCGCTTGATCAAAGATTGCAAACCGCCCTTGGGGGCTACAAGGATCACTATATCGATATGGAGGAAAGGAGCGCACCTCAAACTTATCTCTCATCGCCACCAAGCCAGCTTCATAATCACGGCCATCAGAAGCCGGTTCGTATCCGAATGAAGGTCTTGGGCGCCATAGCGCATATGTTTCCAGCTCTACATTCCATTTTCCTTTCTTAAAAGCGCCGAGTCCTCTTTACAAGGTGTCGGTTAGAGTTGCGGTATTTCCGGTTCAGAGTGGCCTGCTCCAAGATTACCACGCCCTCATCTTTCGATTCGACGGATTGAGTGGGCACAGAGTTTTGGCGGGCTGTGAGGCTTTTCAGACCGGATGGTACCGGCAAAGCGGATTAACGACACCGAAACATCCGTAGGCCTCCTCCGAATCACATCTTCTTGAACCGGGATTGCTCGGTATCTTCAAAAGCAACATTTTCATGATCCCAAGACTGCCAGATCTCAAGCGGCAGCCTCTTCAGTGGTTTTTTCTAAACGAGCTTTCTTGCTGGGCTTCGGTTTGGTCCTGAAGAAACAAGGATAAGGCACGTACATTAACCAAGAAATTGACAAGTATGTGGTCACATTGACTTACCCGACAGCTATCTTCAGTGGTGGCAGCTGAGTAGCTGATGATTCACCAGAGGATGAATGAGAGGTGACCTGATAATCGGAGTCGGACGGATTAAGAGGTTGACGGAATAAACCCGCTTTGGAATTCAAGGTAATAAAATGGTTGAAAACCTCGGTGCGGCGCTTTCGAGCCGGGTTGTTTGGTAAACCGCGGAAGTAACTACCGTCCACTATGCCGGGTTGTGCGGCGGCCTCGTGGTCAAGCGCTCTTCATAAGAAGTTTGGGATCCAAGTGAGCAAGAGGATGAGAAAAGTTAACTTTCCGGTTTGCCGTGCCAAATTTCGTGAAGGTAAGCTTGTTGAATCGGAAGAGAGAATGATTACCTCGGCAAATCCAGCGTTCGGCTTCAGCCATCCCGACAAGCATCGCCATCAATAAGACGGTAAAAACAAGCCAAGAGAATCAAGTTCGGATTACCCACATCATCATCGATGGCCGGATCAAGAGGCCGTGGTTTTCCTCTTGTGGGCGGATTTCTTGACAACTTCGCTTTTGGGCGGTTTGGCGCCCAGCCTTGTCCGCTTTATCTTGCGAGAGCTTCTTGCTCCGAACGGATCATCACCCGGATCGGAAATAATTGAGAATTGCAAGTATGAAAGTAATGGCAAAAATTAATGACGGCACAATCAGAGCTCACCGCAGAGGAGCGTTGAGGGTGCAAGAAGGAGCTGCCGGTTTGGGCACAGAGGTGCTCCGGTTCGCTCAAAGATTTTCTCACTAAGTCTCAGAATCTCGTCTTCGTGACAATTCTAATTTGGTGTGTCGGAGTGGGTCATCGACATCGCGGTATATCGACACATCAAACCGAACGCCGCTCAAAGGCAAGATGCCCCAAGATAACCAAAGAATGGGCAGACGATTCCAATCAAACCGCTGGCCATAAAGGCCCGGAGCTTGGACAGTTGGGGAGCGATCTACTTCTTTTCTTTTGGCGGTCGGTCGTTGCGAAAGGGATGTGTGTTCTTGAGCCGCCTGGGCGGAAACTGTAAAGGATTTTCACCTTCGTGGGAGGTGTCTTTGCAAGAGAACCAAGTTGCATTCCATTCTTTGGGGTGAGAGGAGCTTCACGTGGGGATAAGTTATCTCTTCCTCTTCGATAGCCATACCGCCTAACTCAAGATTTGGGCCATCGGTGAATTCGCACGGCGGTTTAGGTGGAAAAGATCTCGAATAACTCGATGAAGGCTCCTCTTGCGTATAAGCTTCGACAAAGACTTGAAAATGACACAAGTTGGTAACAGAATTGGGGCCGATATCTTGGGGGCGAGTTGAAAGTTGGCCATTACGCCCCAGAGAACTTTGACCCGGCGGTTTGAAACCCCGAATAAGTGATCTGCGAAAACTATGACTTCACCTTCCCGAGGAGGAGGACATTCTCACCAGAACCCTCCAATGGATGGTGTTTTGTTATCCAAAGCGCCAATGGACACTAGTTTGCTCGATTCGCCTCGAGACGCGAAGGGACCCAGTTGCATTCATACACCTGTTTGGCCGTCATGACGTCTACAAGGAGAAGAATCCGATTTAAGAAAATATTCATACGGGGCAATTGATCCAAGATATGACAAACCGGAGGATGATCCGGTGAATCAGTTCGATACAATATGGTGTCAGATATATGTTGGCGGTTCAACACAGGGGCTAATGGTGTGCCGATGCCGGTTTAGCAATTTTTGTATCTATGGTGAGTTAAACCGCCTAATCTTGGCTTCAGAGGAAATCGATAGAAACAAGTTTCACAAGAGTTCATGTTTATAATGGATCAAACGCGGGTTTTCAGAGAACAGGAAAGTCGTCGCGAAAGAAAAGAAGAGGCAGGAAATGCACTATGAGGTATACATATATATATATACGGAAGAGCTATGGGATTTAGATGAGAAAGCGCAACAGATACGCACGAATCTTCGTTTGGCACAAAGCAGGGATCATAATGTTGCTCAGAGGCTAGAAAGGTAAAAGCATATGAAGAACACGGATGAAGCTTGAACCCTAGAACAGATCTAAAGATAATGAACAGATTAACGAAGGATAAGAGATTTACCGGAAGCAGAGGAGTTGATGCGAGAGGCCGCAGGGTTCTGGTCCGAACAGGTTGATGCAGCGGCCACTGACGAAGCAGATGTCGATGGCGACGACGGAGCTCCAGACGCAGCGGCGCAAGGAAGAAGACGAAGAGGAAGCGAAGGAAGAAAACCGAATGACCCTTCGGTCTTATTTATAAGGCAGAAAAATTAGGTCAAACGCGTGAATCCAGGGATGGTCATTAAAGAAGGCGCTATAAAGGATGAGTTTCAAAATGACGTCATGCCGGTTTACGGTGGCGTAAACAATGATGTCATGCCGTTTGCAAAGTGATGATGAGGTGATGACTTATTACACAAAGAAGATATCCAAGATGCAGTTTTATCAAGGATTGACATGAATCAGTTCAAATCAACTGGGCCTAATGTTAGATATTACCACTAGGTGTAAACCGCCAAGATTGGGCCGGGTTAGCTCGCTAGTGGTATAGTTATGAAAAGGCCCAAGGCCTATAGTCGGTTTAGAGCTTATAGCCGTGAACCGCCTGATGTATGACTTGTATTGTAAGTTAGAATAGAGAGATACCAACCGGGTACGAGTACGAACCGTTGGGACTCTCGCAAACCGACGGCGCCACTGTATATAAGGGACGACCCGCCATGCGTTCAAGACAGAGAACAACAGCTCGAGCCTAGGCGGCTTATTTGCTCCCTAGCCATCGAGACTACATCAATTCCATCACAACTAGACGTAGGCTTTTACCTTCATCGAAGGGGCCGAACTAGTATAAACCCTCGTGTCTTTGTGTCCGTTTTAACCCCTGCAAGTAAACCCGTAGCGATGGCTCCACGACTAAGTCCTCATACTAGGACATCTGCCGTGACAAATCCACGACAAGTCTTGTTCAAGCCTTTGCGAAGATAGAGCCGATTGGATGCATGACATGCGGTGTTGATGGCTTCGGCCCAAAAGTTGTACGGAGACTTGAACTCCGCCATCATGGTCCTTGCCGCATCCATCAACGTCCAGTTCTTCCTCTCTGCAACACCATTTTGTTGAGGGAGGAGCCGCATATTGATGCTTGATCCCCTCATCACTAAGAAACTCATCCAAGGTGTAGTTCTTGAACTCGGTTCCGTTGTCGCTTCTTATTGTCAAGATCTTTGCATCATGTTGACGTTGAGCTTCATTTGCAAAGTTGATGACGGTTTGTTGGGTCTCACTCTTCCTCTTGAAGAAGTATACCCAAGTGTATCTTGAATAATCATCCACAATCACCAAGCAATACTTCCTTCCTCCAAGACTATCAAAAGATGGAGGCCCGAATAGATCCATGTGAAGGAGCTCCAAGGGTCTCTTTGAGTAGATGATGGTTGAGGGAGGGTGAGCCTTTTCATGAAGCTTTCCTTTGATACAAGCACTACAAGCACGATCTTTGGCAAAACTAACATTTGTTAGTCCACGAACATGGTCCCCCTTGAGAAGACTTTGCAAAGATCTCATATTGACGTGGGCTAAACGGCGATGCCAAAGCCATCCCACGTCAACTTTAGCCATTAGGCATGTCGCGGTCTTAGTGGGTTGCTCCGAAAAGTTAACCACATAGAGGCCGTTCTCGGCATGCCCAACAAAGGCTACTTTAAGAGTCTTGCTCCACAAGAGGGCCACGGTATCAATATCAAAGAATGTAGCAAAGCCCATGAGTGCAAGTTGACGAACGGAAAGTAAATTGAATGCAAGGAACTCAACAAGCATGACTTTCTCGATCGTTAGATCATGAGAAATGACAACCTTGCCGAGACCCAATACCTTAGAATGTGATGCATCACCCCACTCGACATTGGTGGGCATAGATGGAATCTCTTGCACGCCCACCACCAAGTCCTTGCTCCCGTCATATGATTTGTTGCTCCACTATCGAGCAACCATGATCCCCACCGAAGCAAACACCTACACGAGATCAATGCTTGGTTTTAGGTACCCATTTAGTAATGGGTCCTTTGATGTTAGTAACAAGGGTCTTGGGAACCCAAATAGACCATTCAATGCACTCATAAGAAGAACTAACAAATCTAGCATAAACATGTCCATCACTAGCACGGCACAATACATATGAAGGGTTAAAGTCGCCGGCTTTGTTTGAGGAAATGCTTTTGCCCTTTTGGACAACAACTTCCTTCACTTTCTCCTTCTTCTTCTTAGAAGCACCCTCTCCCTCTTTCACGAACGTTTGTTTGAGGGGAGGAGGACGATTGGCCTTGTTGTTCTTCTTCTTCTTGCTCTTGGACTTGGGTGCAAACCCAATTCCTTCTTTGGCCACAACTTCCTTTTGATTGCTCAAAAGGTCGTTGAGGTTTTTCTCACCTTGAATGCATGTCACAAGGCCTTTCTCAGTCCTTCAACTTGGCATTTTCCTCCACAAGATGCACATGCTCACAACAAGGGTTAGTAGCACATGCATTATCAATTAATACCATATGAGGAAAGGTGGCCTTTTCCTTGATTAGCTTAACTTGGAGTTGAGCATGAGACTCTTTGAGGCTAGCATGAGTACCCTTCAAGACCTTGTGGGCCTTGTCAAGTATCTCAAACTCCTCTTTGAGTCTAGCATGATCAACCCCAAGTTTAGCCTTCTCGGAGGTTAGCACACGAGACATGACAAGAGCATGATCAAGATCTCTCTTTAACTTAGCATGGTCATTGAGGGAGTCCTGGACTAGGGGGTGTCCGGACAGCCGGACTATCATTATCCGCTGGACTCCAAGACTACGAAGATAGAAGATTGAAGACTCCGGCTCGTGTCCGGAAGGTACTTTCCTTGGCGTGGAAGGCAAGCTTGGCGATACGGATATGTAGATCTCCTACCATTGTAACCGACTCTGTGTAACCCTAGACCTCTCCGGTGTCTATATAAACCGGAGGGCTTTAGTCCGTAGGACAACATACATCTCAACAATCATACCATAGGCTAGCTTCTAGGGTTTAGCCTCCTTGATCTCGTGGTAAATCTACTCTCGTACTACCCATATCATCAATATTAATCAAGCAGACGTGGGTTTTACCTCCATCGAGAGGGCCCAACCAGGTAAAAACATTGTGTCCCTCGCCTCTTGTTACCATCCGCCTAGACGCACATTCGGGACCCCTACCCGAGATCCGCCGGTTTTGACACCGACATTGGTGCTTTCATTGAGAGTTCCTCCGTGTCGCCACCGATAGGCTTGATGGCATCTTCAACCAGCAACGCTGTCTGTGGTGAGACTTTTCTCCCGGACAGATCTTCAGATTCGGCGGCTTTGCAATGCGGGCCAATTCTCTTGGCCATCCGAGCAGATCGAAGCTACGCCCGCCGTCAGTCGATTCGAAGTTTAAACTTCACGGCCAATCTCCGCGGAGACTTGATCTTCGACGGACTCGAGCCTGACGCCAAGCGCCGCAAGATCGGGACGATGGGCACGATCTAGCTCTACCACGGACAAGGTGCCTTGGTGGCAGACTTCGATCCGCTTCGCCATTAGCCCGAGCCGATCGCCAGATCGAGGGTCGGTGGATAGACACCGCCGGGCTTCAACATCCACGGCGATGGAGCCAACATCGACCTTGTCCCTCGCGAGACTCATGATTCCGAGGTGCCGACTCCTCCGGACTCAACCTCCCGCGCCTCTATCAATCAATCTGATCGGGCGCCGTTATGGAATTCACCGCCGCGGACATATTCCAACACTCGCCTTTTGGCGATATCCTAAACTCGTTAAAGCATCTCTCGCTATCAGGAGAGTCCTGGCCGGACTATGGCCAGGATGGTTGGAGCACGGACGATGAAGAAATTCAGAGCCCACCCACCACCCACTTTGTAGCCACTGTCGAGGATTTAACCGACATGCTAGACTACGACTCCGAAGACATCGACGCTATGGACGACGATGCCGGAGATTTAACAGAACCAGCGCCACGGGCACTGAAGGCCACCTCGTCATATGACGATACATGGTGGATACCCCAAAGAAGGGAGGGCGAAGAAGCAGCGGGGCACTTTTAAAGAAGCAGCCCAAACGCCGGCGTCGGCGGCGCCGCTTAAACCCCGCCACAAAGAAGAATAGAGATTCCGCACAGAGACAATAGCACTCGAGAGCGCCGAAGACAATCCCTCTCGCACGACTCAACGCAGAGGATGCGGAAGCAAGCCCTCACGAAGGGCGGCATTTAAGAGGTCGAGGATCATAACTATATACCTCCTCTCAAGACGGCAAGCCTCAATGACGACTTAACTCGCCGCGCCAGAGGACCCTTCAACAAGAGCTTTTTAAGCACAGGCTCATCGCCACGGCAAGAAGCCCAAGAAGGAAAAATGAAGCTCAAAACAGCGGAAGACACGCCGAATAAGATGGAGCAAAGTACTCAAAACCGCAGATAAATACGGCAACGACCACCAATCAAAGAGCTACCCGGCGAAATCGCTACTGAATTGACGAAGAGGCCATAGAGCCTCCACCGTCAAATGGCCCAGCCAGTCCATCTACTGCACTCCAAAAGGAAGGCCCCAGAAGCGAGAGCAACACGTCAAGTGTCCGTGATAGCGGCACATACAATTACAAGGGCGCCAGACACCCACTATGTTTCACCGATGAGGTGCCGGACCATGAATTCTCAAAGAGGGTTTAAACCCATAAACATAGAGGCCTACGATGGAACAACAAACCCCGAGTCTGGATAGAAGATTATATATCGCATATACACATGGCCAGAGGAGACGATCTCCACGCCATAAAATATCTACCCTCAAGCTCAAAGGGCCAGCCGTCATTGGCTCAAAAGCCTCCCGAAAACACTTGTTGGAAGTTGGGAAGAGCTCGAGGAAGTTTAGAACAAATTTTCAAGGGACTTATGTCCGCCCTCCGGATGCGAGATGATTTAAGCCATATAACTCAACAGCCCGAGAGTCAGCCGGAAATTCAGGAACAGGTTTCTTACCAAAAGAACCAAATAGTCGATTGTCCGGACGCCAAAGCCTTAGCAGCTTTCAAGCACAATGTCCGAGACGAATGGCTGCCAGCACCTCGCCAAGAGAAACCGAGGACAATGTCCGCACTAACAAGCCTCATGACCCGCTTCAGGCGGGAGAGGATAGCTAGCTAGCAAGAAGCAGCACCAACACCCAAGCACGTCCGAGATAAGAGATGGAAATGGAAAATCACGGCGCAGAAAAGAGCAGCGCCGGAATAAAGAGAAAAGCCCAAAGAGCACGGCAGTCAACGCCGGATTCAAAAGCTCGCGGCCAAATAAAACTCAACCTCTTAAGGATGACAAGGACGAATTGTCCAATTTAAACAAATTTTGGGTCGGATATGTCAAATCCACAAGACTTCTAAGGCTCGCAAATCACACCCACAGGATTGTTGGGTTTTAAACAGTCCGCCGATTAAATGCCAAACACAAGGGGCTCGACGCGTCAGCGAAGAAGATAAACCCCACAAGACAGGCACCGAAAACAAAAGACTTTCCCACAAGGGGTCAAAGCAAAACTCACTTCATGTGATGACACGGAAAAATAGTGCGGCACTTTCTAAAAGAGCTTCAAGACGGTCCAACCCAGCAGATCGTAGAGATTGATGTCAAAACCAATCACTTTCGACCACCGACTATTCCGGCGCTCAAAACGCGGGACGGACTCCACTGATATTGAATCCCATAATAGACGGATTACAATTCACTAACATCCTAATGGACGGAGGCAGTGACTTAAACCTGCTATATTCAAACACAATCCATAGGATGGGGATAGACCCTACCAAAATTCGACAAAGCCGCACTTCCTTCAAAGGAGTGACGCCAGGCCCTTACGCCAGGTGCACAGGCTCTATATTACTGGACGTCGTGTTCGGATTACCAAACAATTTTCGACGCGAAAAATTAATTTTTCATATCGTCCCATTCGAAAGTGAATATCAAGCACTCTTGGGACGAAAGGCTTTTGTCCGCTTCAACGCCATACCGCATTACGCGTCTCTTACACTCAAGATGCCCGGTCCACATGGCGCCATTTCAGTGCGAGGGTCAGTTAAGGACCCCGGACTCGGATAGACGAATCCGGGCTCAGCAGGCTAGGGGCTCCCTAGCCGCATACCCCTTCACAGGGGGCTGCGCGCACAAACAAATCGCGGTTTCATATAAACCTCACTTCAATTATTTATATCTCTTATTTTTCATATTTTTCGCACGAATTGTTTCTACAACTAAACATTCCTCTCTTTCTACAGATGAACAACGTGCATACCTGTCCAGGATAACGGCGCAACAGAGACACAGGCGCAGACATGCAGTAGGGACCCGTGGAAAGGATTCTTTTCAGATTAAGACCCTGCGTAGACCTTTTTTACTGTCTCTTGTTGTTACTCTCCCTTGGTTTCTTCCTATAGCCAAAGCGGAGCCTGACACTTTGGCATCGGCCGCGTCAGAGGACCATGCCCGTACCCGGACACTAGGGGCTTAGGGCATCTTTCTGCCCATTATCATAAAGTCCAAACACCTTCGGGAGTGTTCGGCGTCTCGAGTTAGGCATTATATGCATCAGCTCCGAATCATGTCTTTGGTCAAATGTTGGGTTTGCCCGGCTCCTGTGTTTTGCTGCCTTACGCTCAGATCATCGGCTAACGCGCACCGGGAGAACTATCGCGATTGTGCCCCGCCTGGCCGGGCGAGCACCTCAAGAGAGAAAGCCGAAACCGATCATGATGATACAGCGAGAGACCGTCAACCACTCGATCGACATTTGGAATGTTTAGAATTTCGCTTTGTGAAGGACCGCTTCTCGGTCAGCACTTACGCACTTCGAATTCGAGAGGTGCGGGGCCACCAGGGCTATATCGTAGCCCCACCCTCGAGCTCCACCGCTAAGTGAAAGAGATAAAGCATTATAGTCCGGATTGCCTCGTTAGCTCGCTACCACCTCCTTATAACAGACCGACGCCGGATTAAGTGTGAAAACGCTATATTTTGCGTAACACCCCACCACCTTGTGCGAGGGGCTGTCAAGACTGCATCTTTCAGTGTTATACACAAGTATACGTGAACGGCAAGACAGAGAAGTTTTACTACTTGGAAGCACAAGTATAAAAAGCAACCATACCATAATCATTGATCTACAAGTTAATGCGCTCAATTGAACGTTACATTCTTCGAAAGCATCGCGACTCTATTACACAAGCGCCACGCATAACCTCCCCGAATAGTGCTCGGCAGGAGCCGGTTTTCATCCAACCTCGGGCAAGAACAGCGGTGGCGCCCATCTCCGGACATCTGCGCCTCACACGGGCGAGCCATCCGCGCCCTCGATGCAGCCGACCGCTTCATCTCCTTGATATGCGGCACCACCCCAAGGAATTGCTGCAGAAGTCGAAGTAGCTCATAGCCTTGACCTCTCGCCGCACATGGGCCACGATGTCGATCATGGCCATCCGGACAATCTATTTAGTTCGCCCATTCGCCAACCGTCCGTCGGCGAAGAGGGCGATCCGGACCGTGGAATTGAGACCAATATAACTCTTCCGTCTCGTGATCCCCGGCTCCGGAAGTGCTTAACGGCATCACCGCACTCGCAGCTAAGTCCATATACGGATCCTCCGAACTCCACAACCGCCAAATTGAGCGTATTTTGCATCCATAAACCGGCGACGATCGAGAAAAGCTTGCCACCGCGATTTCTCGGCTTGGCGCAGCTCCTCCTTCATAGTCCGCATTGCAGAGCGGGCATCCTTGGCTTCGGCGGTGGCCTTCTTCAGTCATCCCGCTCCGATAAGCGCCCTTTTCAAGAGCCTCATTGCGGTCGGTAGCATCCCTTACTTTGTGGCCAATTCGCCACCTCCGCCTACTTAGATAGTGCGCGCTTTTGCTTTCAACTCTCGGCACCCTTGACGCAGTCACAGAATCTCCTTCGGGCTTGCTCCTTAGCTAGAGCAAGTTCGCCCAAGGCTCTCCACAGCAAAGACTGCTCAGATAAACAACATATAACTTATCAAAGGCGGCTTTGACCCACTCAATAAAGCGGCCGCGAGAACTATTTTACCTTGCGACTCGTCAAGTCGCCTGTTGACAAGTGCGATGTCCTCATCTGCCACGTTAAGTTGCCGAGCTAACTCGGCAAAATCCCTAGTCCGGCTAGCCCCCAGACCATCCGCCACCTGCATAGGAAGGACGGAATTCATTACTTTAGATTTCGATCCTCAGTACGCTGTCGTTCCCGACAACCTACCGAGTCTCAGGGGCTACTATCTATACAGGGCGCATTTTTTATATGCAAAACTGTTAAAAGACAAAGGGGTGCGCCATTTTCGCATACCTCAAATCCCGCCAAAGAAGCTCATGGCGGCATTACATAATCCGCTTTCAGCGACGAAATCCTTCCAATCACCATACGCATTAACGCTGCGGTGATCTTCAAATGGACGCCTCTCAAGCAGACTCTTCAGCCTTCTCCTGCCGGACTCGTGGGTGCCGAACTCTCTAGCCCTCCGGACTCGGGATACCTCCGTGATTTACACTTCGGGTTCGCTTTGCCTCATCTGGCGGCGCCGCAGATGGAGGCGACGCTTCCATCATCTCCTAAGAAGGTCCCCAAAGATGAACTCATCTCGAGAAGGCTGCAGATCCGAATCATGATATAAATACTTCGGTTACCTACGGAAGCACAAATGAAGGTATTTCCTTACTAATTAACTCTTTCTTTTATACTCACGGCTCGATGGAGAGCCGATCCTTTGGTGATGATTGTGTGTCCGGATTCTCTCCGGGCGCCGGACCCCCCGGGGAAGATCTCTTCCCACGTTTAGGGGCTTTGGCCTCCGGATCCTCGGAGGCGGTCCTCTTCTCCCCCTGAGGGGAGGGATTCTTGGTTCCCTCCTCCTCTGTCGCCCCTTTGGGCAAAATATTAGCTCCTCTACTTTCCCCATTGCCCCCTTCTGCGGGAGCAACCTCCAACATTCTGACCAGCACGGGCTCCAGTGCGGTCTCTGGGAGGGGGGCCGGACACCTTATTAGCCTGGATCGCGCCACCCATTCCTGTAAAGAACAAAAGGGTAAGGATGCGAACTCTAGAAGGGCACGCAAACAGAATGTTCGGACTCTGAGCCATTTACCTGAGTATCTGGGCGAATGCGGCTTAAACCTGCATCCTCGGCTGAATCCGGACACGCCACCTGCGGTCCGAAGAACAACTTGTACATCTCCACGGGTGTTGCACCCATGAAGTGTTGGAGAATCCGAGGTCCCTCCAGGTTGAATTCCCATAGACGGAGAGGACGACGTTTGCAGGGCAGAAGATGCCTAACTAGCATAACCTGCATCACCTTGACCAGGTCGATCTCCCTTGCTTGGAGATCTCGAATCCGCCCCGCAGCAAGGCACGCCTCTCGGACGGCCCCCGCTTGAGCCCTTGGTCGACCCACGACATCACCGGCGTGGAGGTCCCGGCGGAATGAGGGCGGCGGCTTTGCTCGCTACCCTCGGAGCGGTGATATAGAACCACTCATTCGCCACAGCCCGAGTTCCTCTTGAAGGAACCTCGAGCCACGGGCGCCGACCTTCTTGCTTATGGTCGCCCGCCCAAGACTCCGCTGACGCCCCGATCATCTTCGCTCCACCTTGAAGGTCTTTAGCCACAGGCCGAAGTGGGGGATGACGCGGAGGAAGGCTTCACAGACGATGATGAATGCGGAGATTTGGAGGATAGACTCCGGAGCCAAGTCGTGGAAGTCCAGCCCGTAGTAGAACAGGAGCCCTCTCACAAAGGGATCCGTCGGGAAGCCTAATCCCCGACGGAGGTGAGATACGAAACGACGATTCGCCGGGCTCGGGCTGCACGGCCTGCCCAGGGGCAGCAACTCTCTTGAAACCTCGTAGGCTGTGCACTTGGCCTCACGCAACTTCAATATGTCCTCCTCCGTGATGGAGGAGGGCATCCACCGCCTTGGAGGTCGGAGCCGACATGATTGAGGATCCGGCGCCTAATCAAGCTCGTGTTGGAACCGGGAGCGGAGGAAAGATTCGATCGAGATTGAAAACAAGGACAGGCCTTGGTCCTCTTATAAAGAGGAAGAAATACCAAGGGCCGTCTCCGTGACCGTTTGGGATTCCCCTTCGATAGAGGAGGCGTGGCGACGGGAGCGGTTGGGTTACCCACACACGTATTGATGAGAATCCCGGAATAAGGGGAACACGATCTCTGCTTCGACAAGACGTGCCAAGGAGACCGCTTCGCTAAACGTGCTGAGGTGGAATAGTAGAAAACGATTCAAACGAGGGCTTGGCTGCGGTGTGATGTCACGCCGCGTAATACGTCAGCAGATTGAGTCAGTGTATATGTTTTATTCTCTCTACGGTGGAATGTGGAAATTATTTTTGCAGAGCCGGACACTATCCTGGTGTTCATTATCTTCTCCGGATTATTCAAGGGAGGAACCCGCCTTGCAATGCCGAACATTATGCACGCCGGACTTATCGTCATTGAAGACCGGTTCAGGGCTACTTGAGAGTCCTGGACTAGGGGTGTCCGGACAGCGGACTATCATTATCCGCGGACTCCAAGACTACGAAGATAGAAGATTGAAGACTCGCTCGTGTCCCAAGGTACTTTCCTTGGCGTGGAAGGCAAGCTTGGCAATACGGATATGTAGATCTCCTACCATTGTAACCGACTGTAACCCTAGCCCTCTCCGGTGTCTATATAAACCGGAGGGCTTTAGTCCGTAGGACAACATACATCTCAAACATCATACCATAGGCTAGCTTCTAGGGTTTAGCCTCCTTGATCTCGTGGTAAATCTACTCTTGTACTACCCATATCATCAATATTAATCAAGCAGGACGTAGGGTTTTACCTCCATCGAGAGGGCCCGAACCTGGGTAAAAACATTGTGTCCCTTGTCTCTTGTTACCATCCGCCTAGACGCACAGTTCGGGACCCCCTACCCGAGATCCGCCGGTTTTGACACCGACAGTCATCATTGTGTGACTCCTCAAGAGTCAAACGATGCACACGCTCTTCCTCAAGAGCATTAGAAAGATCCGATATCTCATGGGCATAGTCACGACTATGACCTTCCATCTTGGAGATGGTTTCTTCGTGAGCCTCGAGCATGTCATTGGCCTCACCAAGTTGTTCCAAGAGAGCAACAAAGTGCTTCTTGGACTTTCCCTTGAGCTTACTCATAAAAGACTCAAATTCATTCACTTCCTCATTAGACTCAACATGCCCATCAATGCAATCCTCCACGGAGGGATTAGTAATGATGGTGGTTGTGATGTTGGGGGTTACCTTGTTTGAAGCCTTAGCCATGAGGCATCTAGCGGTGATGTTTTCATTGGGTGATTCTAAGAGAGACACCCGGGGAGTAGCAATGGCAATGGACGCCATGGCCGTTGCTTCTTCATTCTCATCATCATCATCATCCTCTTGGTATTCTTCTTGAACCACCAACCCACGAGAGGGAGTCTTCTTGGCGAAGTTGTTCTTGTTGGGGAAGGACTTGGCTTTGTCTTTCCGAATGAACTTGCCACCATTGTCTTCCCGCTTCTCGTAAGGACAATCCGCAACGAAATGGCTCACATTGCCACAGTTGAAGCAAGTTCTAACTCGTTGCTTGCCCTTGACGCCACTTGAGTTGTTTTTGTTGAAGTTGAGTCTTGAGCTCTTCTGGCTCCAAAATTGTCTTGAAGCAAGGGCCATGTGCTCATGATAGTCAAACTTGGTGTCTTCGGGGTTGCTTTCCTCATCTTCCATTTCTTCCTCTTCTTCCATAGTAACCTTGGCCTTCAAAGCAAGGTTAGGCTTCTTTGCTCTTTGAGAACGGAGCACCGCATTGTCGGCGGTCTTGTCCAAGATGCTCATTGCAACGAACTCATCCAACACTTCACTTGAGGTCATGGTGTGGAAGTCCGGTCGTTGACGAATGACGGAGGACATGGCCTTGTTGTAGGGCATCATGGCCTTGAGGAACTTCCGCTTGATCCAATTTTCATCCGTGTCCTTGCTTCCATGATCTCGAAGTGCGACCGCGAGTTTGGTCACTCTTCAGAAGACTTCACGGGGTTCTTCATCTTCTTTCATAGCAAACTCATCGGCTTCATCTTGATCCACTTCATAGTTGGAGCGTTGAATGCTAGCACTTCCACGGTAGAGACCCTCAACACATTTCCATGCTTCTTTAGCCACGACATGGGGTCGAAGATGAGGGAGATCTTCGGGAAGAATTGCATCTTGGATTATGAAGAGAGCACTCTCATTGAATTGATTGTCCACGTCTTCTCGAGGGGTGAAGTTGCTTGGGTCATGAGGGTAAAAACCTTCTTCAATGATTCTCCAAAGGTTAGTATTCACATGTTTCAAATGGCGCTTAAAGCGATAGACCCAATTATCAAAATCTTCATGTTTCTCATATTTAGGAGGTGGACCGGCATGATTCAAATGAGTAGAGGGGATTGGCCCTTTATAGACCGGGGGTTCCACATGGGCAAAGATGCCGGTGCCATTTATACCACTAGTAGAAGGACTCTTTTCATTGTTAGCTTCCCCCTTGTCGGAGATAGCATCCGTCACCTTGTTAGTAGGATCACCCACTTTCATAGGCGCGGTAGATAGTTTAAGTCCCTCTAGAAAATCATTAAACATGCTTTTAACCTCGGCCGTCATGGGGGTTTTCAATGTGTCTAAAGCCACATTGAATTCCTCACGAGAGACCGAGGTTCCCCCTTCGGCCGAAGACGAGATGGGATTTACACCGGAGTGTTCCTCCGCACCATCGTTGGTGTCAACCATACTCTTCGGACGGCAAAGTCCTTAATAAAGAGACGAGGCTCTGATACCAATTGAAAGGATCGATATGGTTGACTAGAGGGGGGGGGGTGAATAGGCAACTAACAATTTTTAAGCTTATCTTTACCAAATTAAACTTTGCAACAAATAGGTTGTCTAGATATGCAACTAAGTGAGCAACCTATATGATGCAATAACAACTAGCACGCAAGCAAGCAAGAGATGTAACAATAAGTAAGCTTGCAAAAGTAAAGGCACGAAATAACCAAGAGTGGAGCCGGTGGAGACGAGGATGTGTTACCGGAGTTCCTTCCTTTAAGGGAAGTACGTCTCCGTTAGAGCGGTGTGGAGGCACAATGCTCCCCAAGAAGCCACTAGGGCCATCAGATTCTCCTCACGCCTCACACGATGCGAGATGCCGTGATTCCACTATTGGTGCCCTTGAAGGCGGCGACGAACCTTACAAGCAAGGTTGGGGCAATCTCCACAACAATCGGAGGCTCCCAACAACAACAACACCACGAAGCTTCACCACAATGGAGTATGGCTTTGAGGTGACCTCAACTGCCTAGGGTGCTCAACACCCAAGAGTAACAAGATCCGCAAGGATAAGTGGGGAATCAAATATCCTTTGGTGGAAGTGTAGATCGGGCCCTTGTCACCCAATCCCGAGCAAATCAACAAGTTTGATTGGCTAGGGAGAGATATCGGGCGAAAATGGAGCTTGGAGCAACAATGGAGCTTAGAGGTGGAAGAGGTAGTCAACTAGAGGTAGAAGACATCCCTTATATAGTCGTGGAAAAAATCCAACCGTTATCCACAAGTTCTGCCCGCGACTCACGGTACTACCGCTCCAAGGAAGCGGTACTACCGCGAGGCAACGCGGTACTACCGTGGATGATCACGGTACTACCGTGGCAATCGCACAGCCGACAAGCTGACGAAGAACAGTATTACACCGGCGCTGGCATTATCGCCTTCTTGCGGTACTACCACAAGGCAGAGGGTCACGGCACGGAAGGGCGCGATGAAATAAATTACATCCGTGCCTACTTCCACGTAAACTAGGGTGGTGCAAAACCCGATGCGGTACTACCGCATGAGAGGCGCTGATATTACAGTGGTCGGCACGGATGTAAAAATTACATCCGCGCTACTACCGCAACATCTTCGGTACTAGGTCGAAGGGCGCAGTACTACAACTCCTAGGGAGCGGTATTATCAGGCCCCGCGGTACTACCGCTACCGACGAGCGGTACTACCGTTAGCGCGGATGTAAAAATTACATTCGCCCTACTACCGCACCGAGCGGCACTAGGCAGGGTGCCGCGGTACTACCGCACCGAGGGGCGGTACTACTGCGGACACGCCAGCGGTACTACCGCTTGTACTGCGATACTACCGCAAGTACAGCAGTAGTCGCCAGTTTTCCACACAACCAAGATAACGACGGGTAGCTCCAAAGTGCAAGGAAAGGAGGGACAAGTGTACGTGTGATTCCACCCTACCTTTCAGACGCGGACCCCCTCTTAATAGTACGGCTCTCCTACGACTCAACTCCACCAAAGTGAAACGTAGAACAACGCCGGCTTTGACAGTCTCCGAGGGGCACCGAATCGTCTTGTGCCTAATGATGAAGTATCTGAGGGACTCAAGGCACACGATTAGTCCGCAAAAGCATTGTCATCAATCACCAAAACACTTAGGGATAAATATGCCCTTACACATGATTCCAAAAACTTTGTGTGATGTGTTAGGATTCCGCGTATTTGATGATTGTTCTTTAAATTTGCATCTTGCGGATTCCACTATTAAGAAACCTATGGGAAGGATTAATGATGTTCTTATTGTTGCAAATAGGAATTATGTGCCCGTAGATTTCATTATTCTTGATATAGATTGCAATCCTACATGCCCTATTATTCTTGGTAGACCTTTCCTTAAAACAATTGGTACAATTATTGATATGAAAGAAGGAAACATTAGATTCCAATTTCCGTTAAGGAAAGGCATGGAAAACTTTCCTAGGAAGAAAATTAAATTGCCATATGAATCTATCATGAGAACCACTTATGGATTGCATACCAAAGATGGCAATACCTAGATATATTCGCGTTGTTATGCCTAGCTAAGGGCGTTAAACGATAGCGCTTGTTGGGAGGCAACCCAATTTTATTTTTGTTCTTTGCTTTTTGTTCCTGTTTAGTAATAAATAAATCTTCTAGCCTCTGGTTATATGTGGTTTTATGTTTTAATTAGTGTTTGTGCCAAGTGAAACTTTTAGGATAGCTTACGGTGATAGTTGTGTTGATCCTCCTGAAAATCAGAAACTTTTGCACTTAATAAATTAGTTTTTAAAATTCATCGAAACGTGATTTTGATCTCATTCTTTTGGCTGTGGATTGGTACACAAATTTATCAGGTTTTCCTAATTTGGTTGGATTTTTAGAGTTACAGATTACTACAGACTATTCTATTTTTGATAGATTCTGTTTTTCGCTTGTTGTTTGCTTATTTTGATGAATCTATGGGTAGTATCGGGGGGTATGAACCATGGAAAAGTTGGAATGCAGTATATATTACACCAATATAAATAAAGAATGAGTTTGCAACAGTACCTTCAAGTGGTGGTTTATTTTCTTATACTAACGGAGCTCATGAGATTTTCTGACGAGTTTTGTGTTGTGAAGTTTTCAAGTTTTGGATAAGGATTTGATGGACAATGGAATAAGGAGTGGCAATAGCCTAAACTTGACGATTCCAAAGGCACCCCAAGGTAAAATTCAAGGACAACCAAAAGCCTAAGCTTAGGGATGCCCCGGAAGTCATCCCCTCTTTCGTCTTCATCCATCGTAACTTTACAAGAGGCTATATTTTTATTCACCACATGATATGTATTTTTGCTTGGAGCGTCTTGTATGATTTGAGTCTTTTCCTTTTAGTTTCCCACAATCATCCTTGCTGTACACACCTTTTGGGAGAGACATGCATGAATCGTGATTTATTAGAATACTTGATGTCTACTACACAACCTTCTTCTTGTAGACGCTGTTGGGTCTGCAAGTGCACAAGTTTGTAGGACAGTAGCAAATTTCTCTCAAGTGGATGACCTAAGGTTTATCAATCCGTAGGAGGCGTAGGATGAAGATGGTCTCTCTCAAACAACCCTGCAACCAAATAACAAAGAGTCTCTTGTGTCCCCAACACACCCAATACAATGGTAAATTGTATAGGTACACTAGTTCGGCGAAGAGATGGTGATACAAGTGCAATATGGATGGTGGATATAGGTTTTTGTAATCTGAAAATATAAAAACAGCAAGGTAACTAATGATAAAAGTAAGCACACACGGTATTGCAATGATAGGAAACAAGGCCTAGGGTTCATACTTTCACTAGTGCAAGTTCTCTCAACAATAATAACATAGATAGATCATATAACAATCCCTCAACATGCAACAAAGAGTCACTCCAAAGCCACTAATAGCGGAGAACAAACAAAGAGATTATGGTAGGGTACGAAACCACCTCAAAGTTATTCTTTCGGATCAATCTACTTAAGAGTTCATACTAGAATAACACCTTAAGACACAAATAAACCAAAACCCTAATGACACCTAGATACTCCGTTGTCACCTCAAGTATCCGTGGGCATGACTATACGATATGCATCACACAATCTCAGATTCATCAATTCAACCAACACAAAGTACTTCCAAGTGTGCCCCAAAGTTTCTACTGGAGAGTCAAGACGAAAACATGTGCCAACCCCTATGCATAGGTTCATGGGCGGAACCCGCAAGTTGATCACCAAAACATACATCAAGTGGCACGTGAAATCCCATTGTCACCACAGATAAGCACGGCAAGACATACATCAAGTGTTCTCAAATCCTTAAAGACTCAATCCAATAAGATAACTTCAAGAGGAAAACTCAATTCATCACAAGAGAGTAGAGGGGGAGAAACATCATAAGATCCAACTATAATAGCAAAGCTCGCGATACATCAAGATCGTGCCATAGAGAGAACATGAGAGAGAGAGAGAGATCAAACACATAGCTACTGGTACATACCCTCAGCCCCGAGGGTGAACTACTCCTCCTCGTCATGGATAGCGCCGGATGATGAAGATGGCCACCGATGATGGGTTCCCCCTCAGTGGTGCCTAACGGGCTCTGAGAGGTTTTTGGTGGCTACGGAGGCTTGCGGCGGTGGAACTCCCGATCTATCTTCTGTTTTGATGTTTTTAGGGTATAAGGGAATATATAGGCGAAAGAAGTCGGTCGGGAGCCTCAAGGGCCACGAGAGGGTAGGGCGCCCCGGGCGGGGCGCCTGCCTCGTGGCTCCTCGATGATCCCCGCTTGCACTCCAAGTCTCTGGGTCATAATCTTCCAAAAATCACGCCAAGGTTTCATTCCGTTTGGACTCGTTTGATATTCCTTTTCTTCAAGCTTCAAACATGCAATAAAACAAAGAATATGGGCTGGGCCTCCGGTTAATAGGTTAGTCCCAAAAGTAATATAAAAGTGTAAAATAAAGCCCATAATCATTCAAAACAGATAATAAAATAGCATGAATGATTCATAAATTATAGATACGTTGGAGACGTATCAGCATCCCCAAGCTTAATAGCATGCTAGAAGGTGAATGATAAAAGAAAGAATTTATGAAGTGTGAATGCTAGAAGGTGCACAAGTTTGATCAATGATAATTTCAATCACCTTTTCTAGCATGATAATATGTCATAACAGTAGTTCATCTCATAAAACTTCTCACGATAAAGTAACAAGCAATTCACATGTCAAAGCATAGACCATAAACTTTCTTGAAAACTAGCAAACTTCATTCTCAGTCATCAAACAATTGCAATTCATCTTATTTTCAGGAATAGCAAACTCCACATACTCAACTATCATATAGTCTTCTACAATTGCTAACACTCACACAGTACTAATGGTTATGGAGTTTCAATCGGACACTGAGAAAGATAGGGGCTTATAGTGTTGCCTCCCAATGTATTCACCTTTGGGTGATGTCAACAATAATAGTTCATGCTAACTTACATCCAATTGGATATATATATATATCAGGATCTTCCCAACACGAGGTGCTTGCCAAAGGATAAAATGAAAAAGGGAAAGGTGAAGATCACCTTGACTCTTGCATAAAAGTAAAAGACATAAAGTAAAAGATAGGCCCTTCGCAGAGGGAAGCAGAGGTTGTCATGCGCTTTTAGGGTTGGATGCACAAAATCTTAATGCGAATGAACGTCACTTTATATTGGCACTTGTATATGGACCTTTATTATGCAGTCCGTCGCTTTTATGCTTCCATAACAAGATCTTATAAAGCTATTTTCTTCACACCAAAAGATCATACATATTTAGAGAGCAATTTTTATTGCTTGCACCGATGACAACTTACTTGAAGGATCTTACTCAATCCATAGGTAGGTATGGTGGACTCTCATGGCAAAACTGGGTTTAAGGATATTTGGAAGCACAAGTAGTATCTCTACTTGGTGCAAGGAATTTTTGGCTAGCATGAGGGGGAAAGGCAAACTCAACATGTTTGAATGATCCATGACAATATACTTTAACTGAGATGTGCGAAAACATAACCCATTACGTTGTATTCCTTGTCCAACATCAACTCTTTAGCATGTCATACCTAATGAGTGCTCACAATTATAAAAGATGTCTAAGATAGTATATTTATATGTGGAATCTCTCTTCCTTCAATATTCTTTCATGAATTGTTCAAATGACCAATACAATGCTTGCTAACCTTCAATAAATTTACAAACTTTACTTCTTAGATGTGAAGTCACTACTCCCCATGGGATAAGCAAATGAGACATATGTAATTTCAGATTTATGACAATCAACTCATTCAACAATTTACTCATAGGATATAAGTGAAGCACACGAGTAAATGACAAACTACTCCAACAAGATATAAGTGAAGAACAATGAGTAGCTAAATAATTATGTAACTATGCGAAGACTCTCTCTCATTTAAGAATTTCAGATCTTGGTATTGTATTCAAGCAGCAAGCAAAATGAAATAAAATGACATTGCAAGGATAGCACAACTCATGTGAAGAAGCAAAAACTTAGGCTCAACTGATACTAACCGATAGTTGTTGAAGAAGAAAGTTGGGATTCCTACCGGGGCATCGCCAAGCTTAGATGCTTGAGAATTCTTGGAATATTATCTTGGGGTGCCTTGGGCATCCCCAAGCTTAAACTTTTGTGTCTCCTTAATTCCTCTCATATCATGGTTTCTCTTTTTATCAAAAGCTTCATCCACAACAAACTCAACAAGAACTCGTGAGATAGGTTAGTATAAACCAATGCAAAACCTTATTATTTTCTACTGTAACAAATCACTACAATTATTATTCAACATTGCATACTAAATGCCTCTGCATATTTAATACTCCTATCCTCAAATAGAATCATTAAACAAGCAAAGATATGCAAACAATGCAAACATAACAGCAATCTGTCAAAACAGTATAGTCTGTAAAGAATGCAAGATTCATCATACTTCCCTAACTCCAAAAAAATTTCGCGAATACGCAAGCCGCGTATCTTCGTATTGATAGAAGGAGATAGTAGCATGGGGTTACAACGCATACAAGGCCATGTACGCAGAGGCATGGTGCACAAGCGTTGGAGCAGACTAGAACAAGGGGGCTGCTCAGCCCTAGGTGTCTCCTCTAGCAACTACTCGCCAGGAATGATGTTAAGCAGTCCGTTGGCGCCTGCCTTAGCCCAAAGGCGCGCCTCGTCTTTGATGGTGTTGGAGATCAGCGAGAGCGAAGGGGTGGCCCGGTCGAAGATACACGCGTTGCGGTGTTTCCATAGCCACCACGCCTAACTCCAAAAATTATGAAATAAAATTCCAACTGTAGTAAATTTATCAGATCTCATTATGCAAAAAGTTTCAACATTATACCATTCTCTGACTTTTCTAGGGAATTTTTGCAACAGCGGTAAACTTTCTGTTTTCAAACAGCAACATGTATACTAGCAAAATAAGCATGGTAAAGGCTATCCTTGACATTTTTATTGAAACTAAAGATGAAAAACATTATTATAAATAAGAGCAAGCAAATACTAACAAAAATAAAATGACGCTCCAAGCAAAACACATATCACGTGGTGAATAAAAATATAGCTCCAAGTAAAGTTACCGATAAACGAAGACGAAAGAGGGGATGCCTTCCGGGGCATCCCCAAGCTTAGGCTTTTGGCTATTCTTGAATATCCTGGGGTGCCTTGGGCATCCCCAAGCTTATGATTTTGCCACTCCTTATTCCATAGTCCATCAAAGCTTTACCCAAAACTTGAAAACTTCACAACACAAAACTCAACAGGAGATCTTATAAGCTCCGTTAGTGAAAGAAAACAAAACCACCACATAAGGTACTGTAATGAACTCATTCTTTATTTATTTTGGTGTTAAACCTACTGTATTCCAACTTCTCTATGGTTTATAAATTATTTTACTAGTCATAGATGCATCAAAATAAGCAAACAACACACAGAAAACAGAATCTGTCAAAAACAGAACAGTCTGTAGTAATCTGTATCAAACGTATACTTCTGGAACTCCAAAAATCCTACAAAATTAGGAAGTCATAAGAAATATGTGTACCAATCCAGATCAAAAATAATCAGATAAGAAGAACGTTTTTGTTAATTAAAAAAACTAATTTACTTGGTGCAAAAGTTTCTGATTCTCAGCAGGATCAACACAACTATCACCGTAAGCTATCCTAAAGGTCTTACTTGGCACTTTATTGAAACAAAAGCTATAAAACATGATTACTACAGTAGAATAATCATGTGGACACACAAAAACAGTAAGGACAAGTATTGGGTTGTCTCCAACAAGCGCTTTTCTTTAATGCCTTTCTAGCTAGGCATGATGATGACAACGATGCTCACATAAAGGGTAAGAATTGAAACATAATGGGAGCATCATGAAGCATATGACTAGCACATTTAAGTCTAACCCAATTCCTATGCATAGGGATTTTGTGAGCAAACAACTTATGGGAACAATAATCAACAAGCATAGGAAGGTAAAACAAGCATAGCTTCAAGATTTCCAACACATAGTGAGGAAACTTGACATTATTGCAATTCCTACAAGCATATGTTCCTCTCTCATAATAATTTTAAGTAGCATCATGAATGAATTCAACAGTATAACCAGCACCTAAAGCATTCTTTTCATGATCTACAAGCATAGAAAATTTACTACTCTCCACATAAGCAAAATTCTTCTCATTCGGAATAGTGGAAGTATCATAAAGACTTGAACACTAAAAATGTTTCCACATTAAAAGAGTAATGTTCAGGAAAAGGGTAATCAACATAATCATCACTACTTTTTATAGCATAAGTTTCATCACAATAATCATCATAAGTAGCAACTTCGTTCTCATCATAATCGATTGAAACCTCTTCCAAGATAGTGGAATTACTAAATAAAGTTGACACTCTTCCAAATCCACTTTCATCAATATAATCTTCATAGGTAAGAGGCATGCTATCATCATAACAACTTTGCATATCAAAACTTGGGATGCTAGAAATATCATCTTCATTAAACATAGCATCCCCAAGCTTGGGACAAACATTAATTTCAGCAAATATATTCTCAAATATTTCATCCTCCTCAAACATAGCTTCCCCAAGCTTGGGCCTTTTCATATCATAAGCATAATCACTCTCATCATTAATAGTATGGATAGCACCAATAGTATAGCAATTATGATCATGACAATGAGTAGTAGGAGCAACATCATTTGGAAGGGATACCTTTTTACCTTTGTTTCCCCTTCTTTTCCTTTTCTTTTTCACATTATGTGTGGGTTCAACCTTCCTCTTTGAGCTCCTTATTGATGAGATTGGTTGAATAGAAAGCTCCTCCTCGTTACCTGATTCATCATAAGAAATAATAGGAGGATATTGGGAAGTCTCTTCCCTTTCATTAGTATTCTCATCATCTTCTATTTACTTTCTTTTCTTTATGTAATTAGCAATATAAGGATTTTCAATGCAATTCACCGCACAATACAAGTAAATCTTCTCTAGATCAATATCAAGGAATTTCTTATGGCAAATTCTGGAAGGTACTTATTTAAACGTTTCAATTCCTCATAACCCAAAAGTAAACTAAGTTCATTGTAATGTGCAAGGGAGATCAAATCATCACAATTTTTGGACACGATTCGATCATGAAACAATTTGCATCGGAGATGTAAATGACCACGTTCATTGCAAAGTTCACAAGTACGGCAAAGGAAATTTAAATTTTCAGCACTCACATTTAGACTTTCTTGCAACCATTTAGTTTATAAATGCTTATGCCTCTTACAATATCTATCTTCCCTATTTGGTGTGTACTTGCAAACCCAATCTACTCCACAAAAATCAACATGCTTATAGGAGACATTTTCATCATAACTAGTGCAATCATCATTAGTACTATGGATATTCAAAGAGTTTATACTAACAACATCGCAATCATGCTCATTATTCAAAGATTTAGTACCAAACATTTTAATGCATTCTTCTTCTAGCACTTGAGCACAATTTTCCTTTCCATCATACTCACGAAAGATATTAAAAAGACGAAGCGTACGAGACAAACTTAACTCCATTTTTTTTGTAGTTTTCTTTTATAAACTAAACTAGTGATAAAACAAGAAACAAAAATATCCGATTGCAAGATCTAAAGATATACCTTCAAGCACTCACCTCCCCGGCAACGGCACCAGAAAAGAGCTAGATGTCTACTACACAACCTTCTTCTTGTAGACGTTGTTGGGCCTGCAAGTGCATAGGTTTGTAGGACAGTAGCAAATTTCCCTCAAGTGGATGACCTAAGGTTTATCAATCCGTAGGAGGCGTAGGATGAAGATGGTCTCTCTCAAACAACCCTGCAACCAAATAACAAAGTGTCTCTTGTGTCCCCAACACACCCAATACAATGGTAAATTGTATAGGTGCACTTAGTTCGATGAAGAGATGGTGATAGAAGTGCAATATGGATGGTAGATATAGGTTTTTGTAATCTGAAAATATAAAAACAGCAAGGTAACTAATGATAAAAGTAAGCACAAATGGTATTGCAATGATAGGAAACAAGGCCTAGGGTTCATACTTTCACTAGTGCAAGTTCTCTCAACAATCAGAACAAAGATAGATCATATAACAATCCCTCAACATGCAACAAAGAGTCACTCCAAAGCCACTAATAGCGGAGAACAAACAAAGAGATTATGGTAGGGTACGAAACCACCTCAAAGTTATTCTTTCGGATCAATCTATTCAAGAGTTCATACTAGAGTAACACCTTAAGACACAAATCAACCAAAACCCTAATGTCACCTAGATACTCCATTGTCACCTCAAGTATCTGTGAGCATGATTATACGATATGCATCACACAATCTCAGATTCATCTATTCAACCAACACGAAGTACTTCAAAGATTGCCCCAAAGTTTCTACCGGAGAGTCAATACGAAAACGTGTGCCAACCCCTATGCATAGGTTCATGGGCGGAACCCGCAAGTTGATCACCAAAACATACATCAAGTGGCACATGAAATCCCATTGTCACCACAGATAAGCACGACAAGACATACATCAAGTGTTCTCAAATCCTTAAAGACTCAATCCGATAAAAAAACTTCAAGAGGAAAACTCAATTCATCACAAGAGAGTAGAGGGGGAGAAACATCATAAGATCCAACTATAATAGCAAAGCTCGCGATACATCAAGATCGTGCCATAGAGAGAACACGAGAGAGAGAGAGAGAGAGAGATCAAACACATAGCTACTGGTACATACCCTCAGCCCCGAGGGTGAACTACTCCCTCCTTGTCATGGATAGCGCCGAAATGATGAAGATGACCACCGGTGATGGGTTCCCCCTCCGGCAGGGTGCCGGAACGGGCTCCCGAGAGGTTTTTGGTGGCTACAAAGGCTTGGGCCGCGGAACTCCCGATCTATCTTCTGTTTTGATGTTTTTAGGGTATAAGGGAATATATAGGCGAAAGAAGTCGGTCGGGGGAGCCTCAAGGGGCCCACGAGAGGGTAGGGCGCGCCCAGAGGGGTGGGCGTGCCCCCCTGTCTCATGGCTCCCTCGATGATCCCCTGGCTTGCACTCCAAGTCTCCTGGGTCATAATCTTCCAAAAAATCACGCTGCCGAAGGTTTCATTCCGTTTGGACTCCGTTTGATATTCCTTTTCTTCGAAATACTGAAACAGGCAATAAAACAACAATATGGGCTGGGCCTCCAGTTAATAGGTTAGTCCCAAAAGTAATATAAAAGTGTATAATAAAGCCCATAATCATTCAAAATAGGTAATAAAATAGTATGAATGCTTCATAAATTATAGATACGTTGGAGACGTATCAATACTCTAGTACTTCACTTATATCTTTTTAGAGCACGGCGGTGGCTTTATTTTATAGAAATTATTGATCTCTAATGCTTCACTTATATTTTATAGAAATTATTGATCTTTTAGAACAACATGGTAATTTGCTTTGGTTATAAAGCTAGTCCTAATATGATGGGCATCCAAGATGGATATAACAAAAACTTTCATATAAAATGCATTGAATACTATGAGAAGTTTGATTCTTGATGATTGTTTTGAGATATGAAGACGGTGATATTAGAGTCATGTTAGTGGAGTAATTGTGAATTTGATAAATACTTGTGTTGAGGTTTGTGAGTCCCGTAGCATGCACGTATGGTAACCGTTGTGTAACAAATTTGGAGCATGAGGTATTAATTGATTGTCTTCCTTATGAGTGGCGGCCAGGGATGAGCGATGATCTTTTCCTACCAATCTATCCCCCTAGGAGCAGCGCGTAGTACTTCGTTCAATGACTAATAGATTTTTGCAATAAGTATGCGAGTTCTTTATGACTAATGTTGAGTCCATGGATTATACGCACCCTCACCCTTCCATCATTGCTAGCCTCTCTTGTACCACACAACTTTCGCCGGTACCATACACCCACCATATACCTTTCTTAAAACAGCCACCATACCTACCTATTATGGCATTTTCATAGCCATTCCAAGATATATTGCCCTGCAACTTTCCACCGTTTCATTTATTATGACACGCTTCCTCATTGTCATATTGCTTTGCATGATCATGTAGTTGACATCCTATTTGTGGCAAAGCCACCTTTCATAATTCTTTCATACATGTCACTCTTGATTCATTGCACATCCCGGTACACCGTCGGAGGCATTCACATAGTCATATTTTGTTCTAAGTATTGAGTTATAATTTTTCAAGTTGTAAGTAAATAGAAGTGTGATGATCATCATTATTAGAGCATTGTCGCATGTGAGGAAATAAAAAAGAGAGGCCAAAGAAGCCAAAATAATAATTAAAAAATACCAAAGAAACCAAATAAAAAAATGAGAGAAAAAGAAGGAAGGGACAATGTTACTATCCTTTTTTCCACACTTGTGCTTCAAAGTAGCACCATGGTCTTCATGTTAGAGAGTCTCATATTTTGTCACTTTCATATACTAGTGGAAAATTTTCATTATAGAACTTGGCTTGTATATTCCAATGATGAGATTCCTCAAATGCCCTAGGTCTTGATGAGCAAGTAAGTTGGATGCACACCCACTTAGTTTCTTTTTGAGATTTCATACACTTATAGCTCTAGTGCATCCGTTGCATGGTCCTACTCAGTCACATTGATATCTATTGATGGGCATCTCCATAGCCCGTTGATACGCCTAGTTAATGTGAGACCATCTCCCTCTTTTTGTCTTCTCCACAACCACGATTCTATTCCACCCATAGTGCTATGTCCATGGCTCACGCTCATGTATTGCGTGAAATTTGAAAAGGTTTGAGAACACCAAAGTATGAAACAATTGATTGGCTTATCATCGGGGTTGTGCATGATTTGAGTATTTTGTGCGACGGAGATGGAGCATAGCCAAACTATATGATTTTGTAGGGATAAGCTTTCTTTGGCCATGTTATTTTGAGAAGACATAATTGCATTGTTAGTATGCTTGAAGTATTGTTGTTTTTATGTCAATATTAAACTTTTTTTTGAAACTTTCGGATCTAAACATTAATGCCACAATAAAGAAAATTACATGGATAAAAAATATGTTAGGTAGCATTCCACATCAAAAATTCTGTTTTATCATTTACCTACTCGAGGACGAGCAGGAATTAAGCTTGGGGATGCTTGATACGTCTCCAACATATCTATATTTTTTTCTTGTTCCATGCTATTATATTATCTGTTTTGGATGTTTAATAGACATTTATATGCTATTTTATATTATTTTTGGGACTAACCTATTAACCGAGAGCCCAGTGCTAGTTTCTGTTTTTTTGCCTATTTTAGAGTTCCGCAGAAAAGGAATACCAAACGAAGTTCAAACGGAATGGAACTTCCTCGATAATCTTTCTTGGACCAGAAGGAAACCAGAAGACTTGGAGATGAAGTCGGAGACGCAACGAGGCATCCACGAGGCAGGAGGGTGCGCCCCAGAGGGTAGGGCGCCCCCCTACCTCATGGGCCCCTCGGGGGTCTCCTGACCTAGCTCCTTCGCCTATGTATACTCTTATACCCTGAAAACATCCAGGGGAGCCACGAAAACACTTTTCCACCGCCGCAACCTTTTGTACCCGTGGGATCCCATCTAGGGGCCTTTTTCGGCATCCTGCTGGAGGGGGATTCGATCACGAAGGGCTTCTTCATCAACACCATTGCCTCTCCGATGATGCGTGAGTAGTTTACCACAGACCTTCGGGTGCATAGCTAGTAGCTAGATGGCTTCTTCTCTCTCTTTGATTCTCAATACCATGTTCTCCTTGATGTTCTTGGAGATTTATTTGATGTAATACTCTTTTGCGGTGTGTTTGCCGAGATTCGATGAACTGTGATTTTATGATCAGATTATCTATGAATATTATTTGGTTCTTCTCTCAATTCTTATATGCATGATTTGATATCTTTGCAAGTCTCTTCGAATTATCGGTTTAGTTTGACCTACTAGATTGATCTTTCTTGCAATGGGAGAAGTGCTTAGCTTTGGGTTCAATCTTGCGGTGTTCTTTCCCAGTGACAGCAGGGGCAGCAAGGCACGTATTGTATTATTGCCATCAAGGATAAAAAGATGGGGTTTCCATCATATTGCTTGAGTTAATTCCTCTACATCATGTCATCTTACTTAATGCGTTACTCTATTCTTAATGAACTTTATACTCTAGATGCAGGCAGGAGTCGGTCGATGTGTGGAGTAATAGTAGTAGATGCATAATCGTTTCGGTCTACTTGACACGGACGTGATGCCTATGTACATGATCATTGCCTTAGATATCGTCATAACTATGCGCTTTTCTATCAATTGCTCGGCAATAATTTGTTCACCCACCGTAATATTTGCTATCTTGAGAGAAGCCACTACTGAAACCTATGGCCCCGGGGTCTCTTTTCCATTATATTGAATCTCGTTTACATCTTACTAGTTTCCGATCTACTATTTTGCAATCTTTTACTTTCCGATCTATAAACCAAAAATACCAAAAATATTTACTTTACTGTTTATCTATCTCTATCAGATCTTACTTTTGCAAGTGACCGTGAAGGGATTGACAACCCCTTTATCGCGTTGGGTGCAAGTTGTTGATTGTTTGTGCAGGTATTCAGTGACTTGTGCGTTGTCTCCTACTGGATTGATACCTTGGTTCTCAAAACTAAGGGAAATACTTACGCTACTTTGCTGCAGCACCCTTTCCTCTTCAAGGGAAACCAACGCAAGCTCAAGAGGTAGCAATACTACAATTGGTTCAGTGTGTAGGTTCGCCAAAGTGATCATCCGCGTCTTTAGTCCTGTCTATCTTCATGCACCAAACGAGAAAGAGATAAGAAAGTTGATGGCAGCAAATGAGAAGTGATATTGGCCCGACATGCTAGGAAGCTTTGATTGCATACATTGGTCTTGGAAAAACTGCCCGAAGGCATGGCACATGCAGTATTGTGGCATGTCTCGTGATGCAACAATTGAGCTAGAGACCATAGCATCCGAGGATTTATGGATTTGGCATTGCTTTTTTGTATGTCGGGTACTCTCAATGATATCAATGTGTTGCAACGGTCTTATTTGTTTGTTAGACTTCCTAGTGGTGATGCTCCTACTTGTAACTACAAAGTGAATGGGCGTGAACACACAAAGGGGTACTATCTTGCAGATGGTATTTACCCTTCTTGGTGTACATCTGTCAAGAGCATCAAAAAGCCCAAAATTAGGAAGCATATTGAATTTGCAAAGGCACAAGATGCTGCCCGAAAAGATATTGAAAGAGCCTTCGAGGTTTTGCAATCTAGATTTGCCATTTTTCGTGGTGTTGCTCGTTTTTGGGACAAGTGAACCCTGAACAACATCATGACATGTTGTGTGATTCTTCATAACATGATCATCGAAGATCAGAGGGACATGAACTTTGAGTTCTTCTACGACAATGTCGGTAGCCGTGTGAAGTCAGCTAGAGACCCTCACCGCATACAAGCATTCCTTTACACATACCGGCAGATTGAAGACGCAGACACCCACTATCAGCTTCAGGAGGATCTCATTGAGCACCATTGGCAAAGGCATGGGTGGTAAAACCGGACAATTTTACATTAATTTCATTTAATTCATATGTGATTTGTATCATTGGATAATTATTGTATTAGCACAATTCTTATATTGAATTATTAGTTTAATTCAGTGATTTGAATAATTAATTTGGATTCATAATATTCACATTTTTTCCTTATATTAAATTCACAATTATGTATAATATATGAGATATGTGTCAAATAAAAAAAAACATGTATTTTGCGGGGTGGCACGAGCTACGGTCAAACCAGATTTTTCACAAATTGTAAATGTACTATAAAAATCCGTAATATAAGGGTCTGCTAGAGATGCTCTTAGTATACCACACACGTCTTCAGAATGTGGCACACGGACTGTGATCCGATCGGATACTGCACATCTGCAGCTTTCATGTAGTTTATGAATGGCACGTGTAACATATACACGTGCGCGGCTCTCAGTGTTGAATACGCCATTTCCTGTTTGTCTCCTGGTGGCAGTTTTTTTTAGCAGCAACAAAAAAGAAAAATGGAGTTGTTGTCAAGGTTTGATTGTATTCTCTGTTTAAAGTAATATATGCTTATTCTGTATGGTAGGAGTAGAAATATTCATGATGGATGTTGACCGTTGTGGCATTTCTTGGGACGTCGGACTGCACTTCTAAACTTGACACGTCTTTGCTATCATTATTGTTTTTCTTAACTAAAGACATCTAAAGGGCATCTTACATTTGAGTAATATATAGAGGAAAACAAAAGCATATACAATGGAGCGACAGCTGGATGTAGAACAGTCGGTAAAACAAATAAAATTTGATTGAAAAGTACCCCATACTAGTCTTCTTCCTTGCAGCATTCATCAAAGTTTAAAAATTACACTGAACCAATGACAGAGGGAAATGACATTATGAACGCACTCGCCATACCAGTTGAAGACCCCAATTTCGCCCCTTGAGACAAGGTTTATAAAATCGCTAAAGAAACATCATTTGGAGTATCACCCCACACATAACAGACTTGCAACCCACCACCACCAGTACAAAGGGCTGAAAAAATCGGATCAAGTCGGAGAATAACACAGAAGATGATGTGGAAGTCGCCGCATCAATACTCAGCCAATAGCTCTTTTTAAAAGACAATGAACTGCCAAAATCCAAAAGGAACGAACAGATCTAGAGACACAAAATCTCGCAAGCCCTTCGTTGACGTCGGATCAAATGTCGTCAAGGTAAACAGAGACCAGAAGGACCTTATTCCATCACATCATCGCCGCCATTATCTCATGGACGTCGGCAGCAAAACAAAAACCTAAAAAAGAGACGAACAAGTCCTCGCTCCTCTTGCCGCCGACGAGTGCCTCCGGGAGAAGAGGGGGACGCGTCCAGTTTTTTCTTTTAGTAGGAAATGTTCAATTATTATTGTTTTTTTAGCATCAGTACAAACACAAACGCTCATATACACACGCATACACTCACCACTATGAACGCACACACGCACACTCTATCACTGTGAGCACCTCCGAGAGACTGAGCCGGTATATCATCTTGAGATTTACGAAGTCACCGTAGGCGCCTCGTCGTCGCGGGAACGTCTCCTCGCACTGAAAGCACATCGCCGGAAATCCTGAAATAAATCCAGAATAATCGCGAAGACCGGATTTAAACCTTCGCATTTTTGGGAATCTGGCTGTCCACCTAACCATCTCAACCACAGGTTGGTTCACAGACGTTTACTAGACATCAAAGTCTTTTTCTTTTGAGTTGCCCTGGAGTCGTTACGTAAGCTGGTGGGTAACACTACGTGTCATTGTCTCCCAGATATTGAATATCCTTTTCCGAGCACGAGGTCGCATTTACAAAACTATGATTGAGATGCCCATGAACAAGTGACATGTCACAGACTACACGTTTGAAAAACAAACAACATAAAAAGGAAAAAGAAAGAACACGATAAAAGCTTCTTCATTTTTATCTCCCTTTTCGTCCGTCCGCTAGAAATAGGAATGCATGAAAGGAAAAGCTTGTCAAAAAGAAAAGACACGCTGTTTGACCTGCGGGTCGGCCGTTTTAGAGCTGAAAGCCAATGAAACCGGGGGCGGTGCCTTTTTTATCCAAAAGAAATAAAAATGAAAGCCTAAGAACTTGCAGTTGCGTCGTAGGGGTATATACTTTTCGAAGACGACGAGAGAATGTACGGCGAGAACGACACAAGTGAGTGCGGCCTACGTGCACCGTATCGGAAACCAAGCGCGCCTCGCGGCCACGTACGCGCGTCCTCCGCCGCCCACGTACGAGTACACAGCCGGAGTCCCCGCTCGCGCGTCGAGACGTGCCTGGTCTCGCTCGCACCTGCGGTCGCAGGCACCCCATGTGTGCCGTGCGCGGCTGGGCTGGCCCCGCCTCCTCACTTGTTTAATCGATGTCACGGAGTACGAGAAAAGACCGCAACCGCGAGCAGCGAGACCATGGCTGATGGCTCCACGCGACGACAAACGCAGGACCGCTGATGAGTGATCGCCGTCGAGCACGCGGGTGAACGCACGGCGTTGCTTTGCTGATTCACACCGTGAACGCGACAGGACTTGGTACCGCCAGCGCACTGACTGAAGAAATGCTAACCAGCTCAGGGCATCTCCAATTGACCCCTAAAACAGACATACAGTATCCATCTGTGGTATTGTCCGAACACGTCCGCGAATATTGATACCGAGGATGATCATCATATTCGTGTACCTTAAACGTCATTCTAGTTCGGCCAATTGTATTTCAAATGCACAACAATATGAGCAAATTAAAGTGTGATGTTCATAGTGTCTGACCACAAAAAAGACAAATGCTTATAATTTTCACATGCGTTCCATTAAAAAAAAGTATCAACCCGACAGTCCCACCTCTGCCACTCTGAGCCTCCTCGCTCACTCTGTCGGCAGCTACTCTGCACCATTCGCCTCCTTCTCGGCCGCCAAACGCTTCAACATCTTGACATGAACGGCGCGCACAATCATCACCACATCGTCATCCAAGTCGTTCATTCTCATGGTCAACACTTTAGTATCCTTTGAAGCTGCATCGAGCTCAATCCTTCTCTTTTCCAGCTTGGTCTTCTTCTCTTCGAGGTTGATCTTCCTCTCAGCCGCCACCATAAAGACATTAAATATCTTCACCTTCTTTTCCTCCTTCACGTCGGAGCGGTTGACACATTGTTGGGGATATAACTATTTGTGTAAGCCGCCCAGAAGGGGCCGGGTTACGCAAAGAGGATTCACCAGAGAGAAGCCCAAGACCAAGCATGAAGATGGCGGTTCAATAAAGGGCTTAAGGCCCACAGGCGACTTAAGGACCGTTGTAGTAAACTGCCATAATGGCATGACTTGTATCATAAGGTAGATTTAACTAGTCACCGAGCCGGACACTGTTTATAAGCCGGCCGGGACTCTGTAAGCCACAGGGAGCCAACCCGTGTATATAAGGGGACGACCTGCTGGCGGCTTAGGGCAAGAAAACAACTCATCGAGAGCCGGACATAGCGTATCTCGCTTCACGGTCATCGAAACATCAATACCAACCCAACTAGACGTAGGCCTTACCTTCACCGTAAGGGGCCGAACTAGTATAAACCTCTCGTGTCCTTTGTCCCGATTAACCCCCTCAGGCTTCCTACTTGCGATGGCTCCACAACTAAGTCCTTTCACAAGCACATCTGACGTGACAATTCCACGACGGTTGGCGCCCACCGTGGGGCAGCGACGGTGGATTTGAGTTCTTGAAGGCAACTTCAAGGGCTCAAGGGATACGTAGTGGGCGGATGACCAAGAGTCGTCGCGGCAAGATGTACATCGACGACGAAGGCTGGGGTCCCGACGCTCTCAATTGAGTACGGTCGGGTCCCTTTGGCGGAATCCACGTCTTCATCGGCCGGACCGGTGAGCCGGGCCCTGAGCCGGACAACTGCACTGACCTCGTCGAGACGGCTCAGCGTGTGAGGAAGACCCGGATTCAACCTGTTACGGAGCGTGCCTTCGTGGGCTGCATCCACGGAGAGGAACTCTCTGAAGGATCTGGAGATGTGTAGGATCGGAAGTATGTCTAGAGGGGGGGTGATTAGACTACTTGACAACTTAAAAATTTAGCCTTTTGGTTTGAGTAGTTTCTTAGCAAGTTCACAATGATAACCAAGTCAAGTATCACCCTACACATGCAATTCTAGAGTTATGGCAGCGGAAAGTAAGTTGCATGTATAGTAAATGAGAGGTGGAGAAGAGCAAACGCAATGGAGACACGGAGATTTTTTCTCGTGGTTCCGATAGGTGGTGCTATCGTCAATCCACGTTGATGGAGACTTCAACCCACGGAGGGTAACGGCTGCCATGAGTCCACGGAGGGCTCCACCCACGAAGGGTCCACGAAGAAGCAACCTTGTCTATGCCATCATGGCTTACGCCCACGGAGGACTAGCCTTACTCGGGTAGATCTTCACGAAGTAGGCGATCTCCTTGCCCTTACAAACTCCTTGGTTCAACTCCACATCATGACGGAGGCTCCCAAGCGACACCTAACCAATCTAGGAGGCACCACCTCCAAAAGGTAATAGATGGGGTTGGTGATGATGAACTCCTTGCTCTTGTGCTTCAAATGATAATCTCCCAACACTCAACTCTCCTCACCGATTTGGCTGTGGTGGAGGAAGGATTGAGTGGAAAGCAACTTGGAAAGACTAGAAATCAAGTTTCATATGGTGGGAGTGGAGCAACTTGATCTCAACACAAGGGTAGGTAATTTTCTTCTCGAAATGTAAGGTAGGAGTGGTAGTTCTTTCGATGGCTCTCTCCACGAATGAAGAGGAGGTGGAGGGTATTTATAGCCTCCACACAAAATCCAACCGTTACACACATTTGAGCAATCTCGGTCGGACCGAAGTTGACAACTCGGTGGGACCGAAAGTTCAAATCTTGTGAGCGTTGGGATTTTCGTGGGACCGAAAATACAATCTCGGTTAGACCGATTCTTCCAAAGTCTAGGGTTTGCCAATCTCGGTGGGACCGACTTTCTCATCTCGGTGACACCGATTTGAGTCTGAAGGTTCTGAAGCTTGGCAACACCTTTTCGAATGACCGAGTTTGGAATCGGAAAATCCGAGATTCTAGGGTTTTGGCTATATGGTGAGGTGGTTCATCTCGGTGTGGTGAGTTTGGAATCGGTGGGACCGAGATTACTTATGAGTTTATGTTGGAATGAAAGATTGCTGATTGTTTGAGAGATAAATCATTAAGCACTTTAGAGCAACCAGATCATCATCATAACCTCATCCCCTTTTAATAGTATTGGCTTTCCTATGGACTCAATGTGATCTTGGATCACTAAACCAAAAATGGAGTCTTGAGCTTTTGCCAATGTTTTCCTTAGCATTTTGAGGGGTCCACATCATCGGTCATTGCCATACCCATATCAATGAACTTTCTCAAATATTCTCAAGAAATGATTAGTTCAATGATATATATGTTGTTATTAATTACCAAAACCACCTGGGGATTAGTTGCACTTTCAATCTCCCCCTTTTTGGTAATTGATGACAACATATAGATCAAAGCTTCGACAAGTGATATAATTAATGAATAACATCGTCGCTTTGAGAAGTATGTGATAAGCAAGAGCTCCCCCTAAATTTGTGCATTATTTAAGATTTGCGTTTGAATGCAAATGCACAATCGATTAGGATCATGGGTTACTCTTCCATGTCACATACATCTTGGTGGAGCGCACAAAATGATAAGAATGAATATTATGCACCCAATCACCAAGACATGAGTAAATGATCATACAAGATATGAATGAAATATGATAGACATCAAGCACACATTAAGCACAGTATGATCAAGCACTCATCAAGATAGAGCAAACGTAGTATCAAACACACGAAGTATCTCAAAGAACTCAAAAAGTATCTCAAGGAAAACCGCAAACGAAAGAGCAAAACGAAGCACTCTCTCTCGAAGCCCTATGATCTATACAATTTCTCCCCTTTGGCAACAAGTTACCAAAAGTTCGAAGGTATAGAGCTAATCGTCACTCGGGACTCTGCCGGGCGGCTCTGTCTGCGTCGATGGAGTGGAGATGGCTGCATCTGCTGAACGCTTGCTGAAGTCTGTGGAGCTGGAGGAGTGGATCTTGAGCTGGTCTTTGGGCCCGACGGAGCTGTAGGAGGTGCTTGATGTAGTAGCCCAGGATCGACATCGGAATAGCAATGATCTGGGCTTTGTGGGCACTGCAGCAGGCTGCTCATAGTCATCTGGACCATGTCACCTTCCATCTCCTTCATAAGTTCTCGCTTCTCCTCTTAGCTTCCTCGATATCGCATCAAGCTTGTTGACGGTGACTGCACTTCACCACCTTTTCGACGCGTCGAGCATGGAACTTATCCTCAACGATCCTCTCAAGGCTCTCCCGAGATTGCACTATGCTGGCCAGCGTAGCTCAATTCTCTGAGTGGCTTCAAGAAGTTGTTCGCAACACTCTTGGGCTTTCTTCTTTGCTTCCTTCTCGGCTTTAGCTTGTTTAGCGACTTCAGACTTAGCATGTCCTTCTACGGTGGGAGCATTCTCGGTCATCACAACCTCGTTGTCCTCATGTTCAGAGCTGCAGTGGCAAGTGGGGTCTATCCAACAGTAGGTGTCCGTGCCAAACTTGGCATTAATGAGCATCTGAATATGCGGAGCAAACCCACACGACCTCTTTTGGTCACCGCTTTGTCCTCTTGATAGTCTCAACTATCGTGTCCATCACCTTAAAAGGTGTCTTCGATCTAGAATGTGCAGCATGTTGATAGAGTACCCTCTTATCATGCGGTGGTCCCCGACTTAGGCATCAAAGTTTGCCTCGTAATGGTGTTGGTGGTTGGGAGACCTGCTGAAGGTAGTAGACTGATCCAAGCTTCCAAAACTCTACATCCTTCTCATCAACCTCATTATACATGTTCTTCATTGACTCGTGATTTTTCTTGAATGCCATACACATCAATGTCATCTTCCCTTGAAACAGTGCATTCAGAATGCTCTCCATTCCTCAACTCAGATGAAATCTCGCCTACATCATCCATACAATCCTGCCATCTGGATAGAAGTGTGCGGTGGCATAGAACCGCATGATCATCTCATCGTTCGAGCGATCGACCGACCAACAAACTCGCAATCCCACAAGCGGTGAAGCTTTCGTGCACATGTGGGAAATAGTCTCTGTGCTCTTCACCGTCGATGTATTCCCGATCTACATATCTGTGTCGAACAATTGGCTTCTTATCCATGAGCACTTTGCCTCATAAAAGTCTTGTTGCTCTCTAGTGTGAAATCTTGGGTCAATCGCTGTTCTTCTCCTGGCCGCATATGGATCTGTTTGCCTCCATAGCTCGAGTCCTTTGTCCTTTCTCTCCTTCATATTTTCAGCTCGAGGATGAGCTTCATTATGAATCGGCGTTTCTGTCTTAGCTTGAGCGTAACATGAGCCTCATCATCGATTCTGCAGTGGCACATTGTCCTTTTTCTTCTCTGAAGCTGGAATATTTCTCACAGTCTTCCCGGCTTGGCAGCTGGTTTGGCTTGGGCTGCCTTTTTGGAGCTGAAGGCTTAGCTTTAGGAGGTGCTCCCTTACGATGGCATCACCCATCAACTTCGCTTCGAGGTGGCTGAGGTGCTTCCTCATCGAATCATCATCATCATCGCCATCTCTTCATGAACTTTCCTCTTCCTCTTGGAAGTCTTCTTGATTTTGCCGGAGGTTTCTTCCATGCCGAGCTTCAGGCAACAGAGGATTTTGTCACTTTGCTTGTGCCTTTCTTTGATTGTTGCCCTTGATAGCCCTTGGCAACCACTTGCCTTTTGGCTTAGAAGTTATTTCCTCTTGAAAGAACAAAATCTGAATCTTCCTCATCTGAGTTCCTCTTCCTCCTGGCCTCGTGGCAGCAGCAGGCGATCCACTTGGAGTGCTTCTCTCTCATCATCTGAAAAACTGCTTGCTTCGGACTTGTAGCTGCCTCTGGAATCTCAACCGGCATCTCGGACTGTTTTGACTATCACTTCCTTGAGACATGTCCGACAACCCGTGAATAGAGTGGGTATGGGCGTAATAGAAGAGTTATCACAAACTGCAGAGGATTTTGCAAAAGAATGAGTTCAAACTTTAGTTTTAGGTTTTCACAGAATACATGTCGGTCGACCGAGTCTATCAATTCGTGAAACCAAACGTCTAAACAGACCACATACACCACTTTCGGTTGGACGAAATGGGTTTCGATCTAGCCGAGACAGCTAGGGTTTCACTAAATCTTTACTTGGTCTTACCGATTTGCACAACTTCGGTTTCACCGAACGCGTGCGGCAATGGCGGAGGCCAAATCGGTCGATCCGAAAATGCAAAATCGGTCACACCGAGATGTGTTCGGCGAAACCTAACCCTAAAATTTTCACTCGAAATTTGTTCTATGATCTAAATAGCTGGATATGGAGATCTCAAACTTGGCAAGAATCATGGCAACACCTATCGTGCATAGAATCAGCGATTGGAACACGAGAGGATGAAGCTCACCCAATGCGGTGGAGCTTCACTCACGGCGGCAACGATGCGGTCAAGGCGAAGACCGTTGACGGCGATGGAGACCAGCGGCGGGCGCATGAGCGACGGCGGAGACGATCCGTAGACCAAGGCGACGGCGTGCGAAGAGTTTTGAGGGCGAAGCGTTTGAAGAAGTAATCAACACGCTCGTCCTCGAGTATATATACTCTTGGTTGTCGGTGGGACCGAAGTTTGTAACTTCGGTGGGACCGAGATGGTTAATCTGCGTGCGATTACACATCGATCACGCCGAAAATCAAACTTCGGTTTCACCGAGGTGAAAACCTAGATCAATCCAAGTGATCTCGGTCCATCCGATTTGATATATCGGTTTGACCGAAAGTACTTAGAAGGTTTTGGAAGTTAGGCTTTTGACGGATCGGTGGCTCCGAGTGCTCCTCACTCGGTCTGTCCGAAAAAGTTTTGTTCAAAGTTTGTGATATAAGCATGAATAGAGTTTGAGACAAGAAAGCATAGATAGCTAGGGGAAAAACTTAGGCATTCTTGTCCATCCATTTGGTCAAAAAGAAAGAAAACCATAAAGACCAAAGCAACAAATGGATGTCCTCGAATGGATAAAATCATGCATCCAACATGCTCACACAATAAGATAGCAAATGAAATATGTGTCAAACATGCACAAACAAAACACTAACAGCTAGCACACAGTTTGGCGATGACTAGGTCATCTATATATGAGTATATTGACTTAGGAGTCAAATGAGAACATTTGATCATAGGTCATACTCATCGTTTAAGCACAAGTGGGGTTACCACTTTTCCATAAAGCATTAATGTGTTCACATCGTTAGGAGATGCTTTAGCTCATTTCTTTAGAGCAAAGCTCCCCCTTGATGTGAGAACCCCTTTTAAAGGGTCAAACTAACCTTGGGTTGTCGTTGAAGACTTCATGTAGATGTTGAAGATGTGGATGCTCAATGTTGATGAAGATCATCAAGAGTTGGGAGCAATCCTTTGGATTCGGCACTTTCAAGTACCTACATGGGTTAGTCCCACAAGGAACAAACAAGAATATCCATGGACATAGATTGAAGTTCATAATAGATGATGTCCATGAAAGCGATGATTACCTTGTCCCTTGACTTACCAACATGAGGGTTTGTGACTCCATGAACTAGTGCAAGATGTGGAAGTTGATTGCACAAGTCCTTGCCAAAATGAATATGAGTGAAGTATATTGGCGGAGTCACCCTCAAGAACCTTCTAGTTCTTCTTCTTCGGAATCCACATCATCTTGATGGGAATCCTTGGGGTAGTAGTTGAGCTCGTTGAAGTAGAACTTGAAGTTGCCTTGGGAACCCACTTGACCATGGCCTTGGGTGCTTCAATGAATGCATCAATCTCCTCTTGAAGCTTGTCCTTGCCTTTTAGCTTGTGGTCTTGTGGTGGAAAGTCATCTTGAGCTTGTTCCTCATTGGAAGAAGTAGGATCATACTTCTTCTCTTGAGAGACAAACTTTGGAGTGGGATATTGACCTTCTTCCCATTCAACACCCTCGGCGTTGAACTTTCGCTCAAAACCAATTCCTTGATTCTTCCGTGTCTTCCTTGTTTGCGAACAATTTCCTCAAAGCTCTTGCTACCGCAAGACTTTTGTAGACACCTTTCTCTATAATCCCTTTCAAAAGACTATTTTCTTGCTCAAGTGAAACTTGGCTTGAAACATTGTTAGTGGAATCAAGAGAATTACTAGAAGCAACAACATTTGATTTAACATGATTATTGTTACTACTAGATGAAGAATTTTTCTTATGCTTGTCATGCTTAGTTTTAATAGGTGGCAAGAAATTAGACAAGAGAAGTCGTTTGGCAAGATATGAAGAACTCTTCTTTCAAGATCGTCATTGATAGCTTTTAGAAACTCATGCTCTTGCTCTAGATTGAGCTTCTCGAGCGTAGCTTCTCATGAGATCTTAGGAGCTCTCTATGATCTTCTTGAGTTGTTTCATGAGCTAACTTAAGAGTGTTTAGTTCTTTAGTTAGGCGCTCAATCTCCTTCATAGCATTGTCATTCGACTCATCTCGACTATAAAGACTACTAGCATGTTCATCATTACTAAGCTCACTAGATTTATCATGTAAAGCTCATCTTCACCAAGCAAGTCATCCTCATCACTATCAAAGTCAATGAACTCAGGATGTGTTACCTTGGGGCCTTTTGCCATGAAGCATCTTCCAATTCCCTCATTTGGTGAATCAAATATGTCATAGGAGTTGGAGTTGGAGGATCGAGAGCAAGACCGCAACACCTTCATCTTGATCAGTATTCGGAGTTGGAGTGATAGCTTCTTTGGAGTGATTGTCGGAGTCGGAGCGGAAACCCATTCACCAACATGAGCTTGATGTTTTCTTCTTGTGTAGCTCCTTGATGACTTGTCCTTCCTTTCCTAATCCTTGCTTCTCCGAGAGGATCTTCGTTCATAACGATCATCTTTACTCCTTCTCTCTTTTAGGTGACTCTTCTCTTGAGCTTCTTCTTCTTGGAGATTCTTCTCTTCTCTTGTGGGAGTCGAACACTCATTTGAGTAGTGTCGGGTCTTCCACAATTGTAGCAGATTCGATCACGACTAGAAGATCTCCTTTCATCATATGATCTAGACTTTGAGCTTCTTTCCTTGCTTCTACTCTTGTAGAATTTGTTGAAGTTCTTCACCATTAGGCTTATCTCTTCATTGGAAACTAGCTTGTCACTTGAGGATGTGGGAGCTTCAACTGCAGCTTTGTAAGCACCGCTTGACTTGTTGTGAAGCTCTTCTTTATCTTTAAGTGTCATCTCATGAGCAACAATCCTTCCAATGACTTCGTAGGCTTGAGATCTTTGTAGTTTGGCATCATTTGGATCAAAGTGCACACGGTGTCATACTTTCCATCCAAAGCTCTGAGGATCTTCTTGATGATGAATCGGTCGGTCATTTCTTCGCTTCCTAAACCTGCCATCTCATTGGTGATGAGAGCAAGCCTAGAGTACATTTCAGCGACTCCTTCACCTTCCTTCATCTTGAACTTGTCAAGTGACCTTGAAGAACATCTAGCTTTGATTCCTTCACGGACTCGGTACCTTCGTGCATTTCGACCAAAGTATCCCAAATCTCTTTTGCATTCTCAAGGCGGCTGATCTTGTTGAACTCCTCGGGACACAAAGCATTGAAGAGAATGTCACAAGCTTGAGCATTGTTCGTAACATCCGCAACTCATCCGCAGAGCTTCGCGATCCGAACTTTCCTTCCTCGAAGAACTCACCTTGCAAGCCAACACAAATAATGCCCCATGCGGCGGGGTTATGTCCAAGAATATGCATTTTCATTTTATGCTTCCAACTAGCAAAGTTTGAACCATCAAAGTAAGGACCTCTCTGAAAATTACCCTCACTAGACGCCATACTCTCCTAGGTTGTGAAACCAAGCTTATGGAGTCAATGCAATGGAAACCAATCCAATGGAGACCAAAGCTCGATACCACTTGTAGGATCGGAAGTATGTCTAGAGGGGGTGATTAGACTACTTGACAACTTAAAATTTAGCCTTTTGGTTTGAGTAGTTTCTTAGCAAGTTCACAATGATAACCAAGTCAAGTATCACCCTACACATGCAATTCTAGAGTTATGGCAGCGGAAAGTAAGTTGCATGTATAGTAAATGAGAGGTGGAGAAGAGCAAACGCAATGGAGACACGGAGATTTTTTCTCGTGGTTCCGATAGGTGGTGCTATCGTCAATCCACGTTGATGGAGACTTCAACCCACGGAGGGTAACGGCTGCGCGAGTCCACGGAGGGCTCCACCCACGAAGGGTCCACGAAGAAGCAACCTTGTCTATGCCATCATGGCTTACGCCCACGGAGGACTAGCCTTACTCGGGGTAGATCTTCACGAAGTAGGCGATCTCCTTGCCCTTACAAACTCCTTGGTTCAACTCCACATCATGACGGAGGCTCCCAAGCGACACCTAACCAATCTAGGAGGCACCACCCTCCAAAAGGTAATAGATGGGGTTGGTGATGATGAACTCCTTGCTCTTGTGCTTCAAATGATAATCTCCCAACACTCAACTCTCCTCACCGATTTGGCTGTGGTGGAGGAAGGGATTGAGTGGAAAGCAACTTGGAAAGACTAGAAATCAAGTTTCATATGGTGGGAGTGGAGCAACTTGATCTCAACACAAGGGTAGGTAATTTTCTTCTCGAAAATGTAAGGTAGGAGTGGTAGTTCTTTACGATGGCTCTCTCCACGAATGAAGAGGAGGTGGAGGGTATTTATAGCCTCCACACAAAATCCAACCGTTACACACATTTGAGCAATCTCGGTCGGACCGAAGTTGACAACTCGGTGGGACCGAAAGTTCAAATCTTGTGAGCGTTGGGATTTTCAGTGGGACCGAAAATACAATCTCGGTTAGACCGATTCTTCCAAAGTCTAGGGTTTGCCAATCTCGGTGGGACCGACTTTCTCATCTCGGTGACACCGATTTGAGTCTGAAGGTTTCTGAAGCTTGGCAACACCTTTTCGAATGACCGAGTTTGGAATCGGAAAATCCGAGATTCTAGGGTTTTGGCTATATGGTGAGGTGGTTCATCTCGGTGTGGTGAGTTTGGAATCGGTGGGACCGAGATTACTTATGAGTTTATGTTGGAATGAAAGATTGCTGATTGTTTGAGAGATAAATCATTAAGCACTTTAGAGCAACCAGATCATCATCATAACCTCATCCCCTTTTAATAGTATTGGCTTTCCTATGGACTCAATGTGATCTTGGATCACTAAACCAAAAATGGAGTCTTGAGCTTTTGCCAATGTTTTCCTTAGCATTTTGAGGGGTCCACATCATCAGTCATTGCCATACCCATATCACTGAACTTTCTGAAATATTCTCAAGAAATGATTAGTTCAATGATATATATGTTGTTATTAATTACCAAAACCACCTGGGGATTAGTTGCACTTTCAAGATGGTGGTGAGACGGCCGTCCTCTCAGACGGTGATTCGTCCGCCGACTCAACAGATTCGTTGTGCCAAGTGCAAGACGGCATGCTCGGGGGCTGTTCCGATGGCACCAGTATTCAGGACCCCTGTGAGCCACCAATATGGGCAGGAGTCTTCATGGCTGGGACTCAGCCCGGCTCAAACTCTACAGCTGCTGCAGCAGTAACGTCCGGGTTAGGAGCAGCCGGGGCAGGCGGCCCCGTGCGCCTGCCGGCTTAGGTGCTGATAGGCTCGGGGGGTGGAGTTGTTTTAACTTCCCCTCGAGGTGACAAATTTCGTTATGTACTCCGGCTTAAGTTTCCATGTACTAACAATGCAGCTGAGTACGAGGCCTTACTCCATGGTCTCCGGATGGCCAAGGAGATGAACTTAAGCCGGGTAAGGTGCTTGGGCGACTCAGATCTCGTGGCTCGGCAGGTGTCAAGCAAGTGGGATTCTAAGGATCCCCTTATGGCGGCTTACCATCATGAAGTAGATGCTGTGGCTGGTCACTTCAAGGGTTATCAAGTGGAGCACATTGATCGAAGGAAGAATGAGGCGGCTAATGCTTTAAGCCGGTTGGGATCTCAACGTAAGCCGGTGCCGCCTAACACCTTTCTTGATATTTTACATAACCCTTCTGTCAAGGTGCCTACCGAGGAAGAACTAGCGGTGTCAGACCCACAGGCACAGCTGGTGGCAGCTCTTCACGTTATCCCGGATTGGACAGTGCCATATTTGGCTTATATGACCCGGGGAGAATTACTTGAGGATGAGACCTTGGCAAGACAAATCGTCAGGCGCTCCAAATCTATGACGATTGTTAACGGCGAGTTACATCACCTAAGTGTCACGGGGGCGTTTCAACGCTGTGTGTCATCGGAAGAAGGCCAAGAAATACTTCGTGAGATCCATGAAGGGGATTGTGGCCATCATGCCGGGTCAAAATCTCTAGTAGCCAAAGCTTTTCGTCATGGTTTCTCTTGGTGACGGCTCATCTTGATCTGAGAGGATCCGTCGATAAATGTGACGGTTGTCAAAAGTTCTCACGACGGGCTCATGTGCCGGCTCAAGAGTTGAGGATGATCCCAATCACTTGGCCGTTTGCAGTCTGGGGGCTTGACATGGTTGGGCCTTTCAAGAGGTCTAAGGATAAAAAGACACATCTCCTGGTGGCAGTGGATAAGTTTACAAAGTGGGTTGAGGCAGAGCCAGTTAGTAAGTGTGATGCAGCCACGGCGGTTCAATTCATGAAAAAGGTGATTGTCGGTGTCAAAACCGGCGGATCTTGGGTAGGGGGTCCCGAACTGTGCGTCTAGGCGGATGGCAACAGGAGACAAGGGACACGATGTTTTACCCAGGTTCGGGCCCTCTCGATGGAGGTAAAACCCTACTCCTGCTTGATTGATATTGATGATATGGGTAGTACAAGAGTAGATCTACCACGAGATCAAGGAGGCTAAACCCTAGAAGCTAGCCTATGGTATGATTGTTGTAATGGTTGTTGTGTCCTACGGACTAAAGCCTTCCGGTTTATATAGACACCGGAGAGGGCTAGGGTTACACAGAGTCGGTTACAATGGTAGGAGATCTAAATATCCGTATCGCCAAGCTTGCCTTCCACGCCAAGGAAAGTCCCATCCGGACACGGGACGGAGTCTTCAATCTTGTATCTTCGTAGTCTTGGAGTCCGGCGGATGATGATAGTCCGGCTGTCCGGACACCCCCTAGTCTAGGACTCCCTCAGTAGCCCCTGAACCTGGTTTCAATGATGATGAGTCCGGCGCGCATAATGTTCGGCATTGCAAGGCGGGTTCCTCCTCCGAATAATCCGTAGAAGATTGTGAACAACAGGATAGTGTCCGGCTCTGCAAAATAATTTCCACATTCCACCGTAGAGAGAATATCATGTACACAGGTTCAATCTGCTGACGTATCTTGTAGCGTGATGTCACGCCACTACCAAGCCTTTACTTGAATCGTTTTTTATTACACCACCTCAGCGCGTTTAGCGAAGCGGTTTCCTTGGCACGTGTTGTCGAAGCAGAGATCGTGTTCCCCTTATTTCGGGATTCTCATCAATACGGACGTAGGTAACCCAACCGCGCCATTGATGGTGGCGCTTGGGAGATAAGCGAGTTTTACCAGGCCGGTGGGGACATATAGTCTTCGTCCGCCTATATATAAGGGGATAAGGATCCGCCTTTTTACCTACGCCTTCTTCCTCCTTTGCTTATCCATCTCCGCGAACTCGAGCTCCAGCGCCCAAGTTCGCGCATCTCATCTCAACCTTCTCCGACCATGTCCGGAGCGGGAGGTAAATGGTTGGCCTCCACCATTAAGGAGGAGCACATTGCCAAACTGCGCAGCGCCGGATACCTTTCCGGCGACATCGCGCACCGGCTGCCCGACAAGGGGCAGCTCATCCCCACCCCCAGGCCCCATGAGAGGGTCGTATTTCTCCCTCACTTCCTCCGCGAACTGGGCTTTCCACTTCACCCCTTTGTCCGGGGGCTCATGTTCTACTACGGCCTGGATTTCCATGATCTGGCGCCGAACTTCATCCTCAACATCTCGGTGTTCATCGTCGTGTGCGAGGCCTTCCTCTGCATCCAGCCCCACTTCGGCTTGTGGCTCAAGACCTTCAATGTCAAGCCAAAGGTAGTGAAGGGCACGCAGCGGAGTCTTGAGGCGCCATCTTTGGGCAAGATGCCCAACGTCCTCTGGTTCAAGGGCCTTCGTGGAGTCCGTCAAGGGGTGGCGATCGGGGTGGTTCTACATCACCGAGCCGCTGACCCCTCGTGGGTGGAGGCCCCGAGTTCAGATCTGGTATCCTGTGCAGCTCACCTCCGGAAAGAGAAGGGCTTGCTATGGGGTAGTTCAAGGAGCCGACGGACTCCAAGCTGTATCCAAGTGGTGAACAAGAAACTCATGCTTGTTAATGTGGTCCAAGTCATGCTCGTCCGCGGATTCTCCCATGCCAAAACGGGCATTCAACCTGTGGGAGTTTGATCCGCACAACACCAGGCATTGGCGGGCTCTTGACCTGACGTCTGGGCGCTGGAGGGTGCTGTTTAAGGGCGCCGAAGCCCCCGCATCCGCGACGGAAGATCGCGGATTTCACTCACAGCGTCCAGCTGACGAGGTAAGTGATTCTACCCCTTTATGGGACACTTGTTGTTAATAGTTCGACCCTAAGCGGGTTTCAATCTCCCTTTTCCTTTGACAGGACTGGATGAAGAAGGCCGAGCAGCTCATCTGCCTGGCTCCCATGCCAGAAAACCCAGTGGACGCCCGTCTAGCGGGGCTGCTGGTTCCGCACCACATGTGGTGCCGAGAAAAAGGCCAAGAAGGTGGCCACGAGTACTCAAAAGAGTTCCGTTTTGCCAGTGTCCGACGACTCGAGGCGATTCCTCCCGAAGATGAGGAGGAGGAAGAAGACTCTCTCCTGAGGAGGAGAGAGAAGAGGAAGGCCTCCCCAACAGGGGAAGCCGAAGGGTCAAGAGGGAAGAACTATTCCCGGACAGCTCCGCCAACGCCAACGTTGGCGAAGAAGAGGGCCCTCGAGGGCCAGCCTCCGCAAGATCGTAAGTATCCCGATTCGAATGATCTGCAATCTCTTTTGTGTCACATAGTGTCCTTCTAATGCCGCATCTTGCCTTGATCCGGCCGACGATGATCTCCCGCCGTCGAAAGGGTCGTTGGCTCCGTCGGATGTGGATTCCATTCTGAGTACCTCCACCCCTCGCGCCGCTGAGGACGCCGAGGTGGGATCCCAGGAAGGGACCCATCAGGAGGAGGCTTCGGAGGCGCCGCAAGGCAGCCTCCCGGACTTCGCGCCGGACTCCACACCGGAACCCGCAGTGGTTCTGGAGTCCGGCAGGCGGCCCCTTTGCAAGAAGGGCAAGACCGTGACACCGGCGGCCCCCATCCAACCGGAGGCGCCGGACAACTTGGTGGAGGCGCTCAAAGGCGCTTCCATCGAGGAAGAACACCGCACTATCATGAGTGCGGTGATTCAGAAGGATCAGCTCGCCAAGAGCGGGCTGACCGAAGCCTGCAGCAGCCTTCTAACAGGCTTTGAGGTAAGAAGTTATAATTATGTAATGTAATACCGCATAGACAGTAGCCCCTGATGCTCGGTTCGGTGCTCGGAAAGAAAAGCTGGACTGAGGATCTAAAAAGATATACGCAGGGTTACTAAAAAATTATGTCAATATGAGTTTGCAGGCTGCAATGCTGACCTCTGACTGCGGAGGTCGGTGCTTTGAAGCAGGACCTCGAGCGGTCCGAGCAAGAGCTCGGCCGTGCCAAGAAGCAGCTCGAGGACAAAGAAGGTGAGTAACACCACTTTGAATAGTTACCTTAAAGAAAAGGATTTGGGTTGCAATAAAAATAACAAGGATAACATGGTACTCCAGCAGGGCTTCGCCAAGCACCGCAAGAGACGAGGAGGGAGAGAGGTAGGGCTGCGCCAGGGAGAGGTCAAAACTCATGTGTTTGCAGCCCCAAAGACCTCAACTATATATAGGGGAGAGGGAGGGGGCTGCACCCCCTCTTGGGTTCCCACCCCAAGGGTGCGGCTTCCCAAAACCCATCTAGGGTGGCGGCCAAAGGGGAGAGGGAAACTTGCCCCCAAGTAAGGTGGGCGCCTCCCAAACCCTAGGCGCCTTGGGCCTGGTGGGCGCCCAGCCCACCTGGGGCTGGTCCCCTCCCACACTTGGCCCATGCTGCCCTCAGTGGCCGGTGGCCCCACTTGGTGGACCCCTGGGACCCTCCCGGTGGTCCCGGTACATTACCAATAGCACCCGAAACTTTTCCGGTGACCAAAACAGGACTTCCCATATATAAACCTATACCTCCGGACCATTCCGGAACACCTCGTGAAATCCGGGATCTCATCCGGGACTCCAAAGAACATTCCGTAACCACGTACATCTATTCCCTATAACCCTAGCGTCATCGAACCTTAAGTGTGTAGACCCTACGGGTTCGGGAGACACGTAGACATGACCGAGACAACTCTCCGGCCAATAACCAACAGCGGGATCTGGATACCCATGTTGGCTCCCACATGTTCCACGATGATCTTCATCAGATGAACCACGATATCGAGGATTCAATCAATCCTGTATTCAATTCCTTTTGTCTACCGGTATAGTACTTGCCCGAGATTCGATCATCGGTATCCCTATACCTTGTTCAATCTCGGTACCGGCAAGTCTCTTTACTCGTTCCGTAACACATCATCCCGTGATCAACCCCTTGGTCACATTGTGCACATTGTGATGATGTCCTACCGAGTGGGCCGAGAGATACCTCTCCGTCACACGGAGTGACAAATCCCAGTCTCGATTCGTGCCGACCCAACAGACACTTTCGGAGATACCCGTAGTGCACCTTTATAGCCACCCGATTCACGCCAGACATTTGGTACACCCAAAGTATTCCTACGGTATCCGGAGTTGCACAATCTCATGGTCTAAGGAAATGATACTTGACATTAGAAAAGCTTTAGCATACTGAACTACACGATCTTTGTGCTAGGCTTAGGATTGGGTCTTGTCCATCACATCATTCTCCTAATGATGTGATCCGTTATCAACGACATCCAATGTCCATGGTCGAAACCTGTAACCATCTATTGATCAACGAGCTAGTCAACTAGAGGCTTACTAGGGACATGGTGTTGTCTATGTATCCACACATGTATCCGAGTTTCCTATCAATACAATTATAGCATGGATAATAAACGATTATCACGAACAAGGATATATAATAATAATAACTAATTTATTATTGCCTCTAGGGCATATTTCCAACAGTCTCCACTTGCACTAGAGTCAATAATCTAGTTCACATCTCCATGTGATTAACACTCACAGATCACATCGCCATGTGACCAACATCCAAAGAGTTTTCTAGTGTCACTAAACTAGTTCACATCATCATGTGATTAAGACTAAATGAGTTCTGGGGTTTGATCATGTTTTGCTTGTGAGAGAGGTTTTAGTCAACGGTCTGCAAAATTCAGATCCGTATGAACTTCGCAAATCTCTAGGTCATATTGTAAATGCTGCTTCCACGCTCCACTTGGAGCTATTCCAAATGGTTGCTCCACTATACGTATCCGGTTTGCTACTCAGACTCATTCGGATAGGTGTTAAAGCTTGCATCAACGTAACCCTTTACGCCGAACTCTTTATCACCTCCATAATCGAGAAACATGTCCTTATTACTCCAAGGACAATTTTGACCGCTGTCCAATGATCTATTCCTGGATCACTCTTGTACCCCCATGCCAAATACGTGGCAAGGCACACATCAGGTGCGGTACTCAGCATAGCATATGTAGAGCCTACGTCTAAAGCATAGGGGACGACCTTCGTCCTTTCTCTCTCTTCTGCCGTGGTCGAGCTTTAAGTCTTAACTTCATACCTTACAACTCAGACAAGAACTCCTTCTTTGACTGATCCATCTTGAACACCTTCAAGATCATGTCAAGGTATGTGCATATTTGAAAGTACCATTAGGCGTTTTTGATCTATCCTCATAGATCTTGATGCTCAATGTTCAAGTAACTTAATCCAGGTTTTCCCTTGAAAAACTCCTTTCAATCAACCCTTTATGCTTTCCAGAAATTTTACATCATTTCAGATAAACAATAGTCATTCACATATACTTATCACAAATGTTGTAGTGCTCCCACTCACTTTATTGTAAATACAGGTTTCTAGCAAACATTGTATAAACCTAAAAGCTTTGATCACTCCATCAAAGCATATATTCTGACTCCGAGATACTTGCTCTAGTCCATGAAAGGATCGCTGGAGCTAGCATACCTTTTAGCATCCTTAGGATTGACAAAACCTTTCTGATTGTATCACATACTTATAAAACTGGTAAGGAAACTTGTTTTGACATCCATCTGCCAGATTTCATAAATGCAGCTAATTCTAACATGATTACGACGGACTTGAGCATCGCTACGGATGAGAAATCTCATCTTAGTCAACTCCTTGAACTTGTGAAAAACTCTTCGCCACAAGTCGAGCTTCACAGATGGTAACATTACCGTCCACGTCCGTCTTCTTCTTAAAGATCCATTTATCTCAATGGCTTGCCGATCATCGGGCAAGTCCACCAAAGTCCATGCTTTGTTCTGATACATGGATCCTATCTCAGATTTCATGGCTTCTAACCATTTGTCGAAGTACGGGCCCACCATCGCTTCTCCATAGCTTGTAGGTTCATTGTTGTCTAACAACATGATATTTAAGACAGGATCACCATACCACACTGATGCAGTACGCATCCTTGTCGACCTACGAGGTTTGGTAGTGACTTGATCCAAAGTTTCATGATCACTATCATAAGTTTCCACTTCAATTGGTATAGGTACCACAGGAACAACTTCCTGTGCCCTGCTACACACTAGTTGAAGTGACAGTTCAATAACCTCATCAAGTCTCCACTATCCTCCCACTCAATTCTTTCGAAAGAAACTTTTCCTCGAGAAAGGACCCGATTCGAGAAACAATCACTCTTGCTTCTAGGTCTAAAATGGGAGGTATACCCAACTGTTTTGGGTATTCTATGAAGTTGCATTTATCCGCTTTGGGTTCGAGCTTATCAGCCTGAAACTTTTCCGCATAAGCGTCGCAGCCCCAAACTTTCAAGGAACGACAGCTTAGGTTTCTCCAAAACCATAGTTCATACGGTGTCGTCTCAACGGAGTTACGTGGTGCCCTATTTAAAGTGAATGTGGTTGTCTCTAATGCCTAACCCATGAACGATAGTGGTAATTCGATAAGAGACATCATAGTATGCCCCATATCCAATGGGGTGCATTTATGATGTTCGGACACACCATCACACTATGGTGTTCCAAGCAGTATTAACTGTGAAACAATTTCCACAATGTCTTAATTGCGTGCCAAATCTCGTAACTCAGATACTCATCTCTATGATCATATCATAGACATTTTATACTCTTGTCACGATGATCTTCAACTTCACTCTAAAATTACTTGAACCATTCAATAATTCAGACTTGTGTTTCATCAAGTAAATATACTTAGTATCTACTAAAATCATCTGTGAAGTAAGAACATAACGATATCCACTGCGTGCCTCAGCACTCATTGGACTGCACACATCAAAATGTATTACTTCCAACAAGTTGCTTTCTTGTTCCATTTTACTGAAAACGAGGCTTTCAGTCATCTTGCCCATGTGGTATGATTTTCATGTCTCAAGTGATTCAAAATCAAGTGAGTCCAAACGGTCCATTTGCATGGAGTTTCTTCATGCATATACACCAATAGACATGGTTCGGATGTCTCAAACTTTACAAAAACGAGTGAGTCCAAAGATCCATCAACATGGAGCTTCTTCATGCGTTTTATACCAATATGACTTACATGGCAGTGCCACAAGTAGGTAGTACTATCATTACTATCTTATATCTTTTGGCATGAACATGTGTATCACTACGATCGAGATTCAATAAACCATTCATTTTAGGTGCAAGACCACTGAAGGTATTATTCAAATAAACAGAGTAACCATTATTCTCCTTAAATGAATAACCGTTGCGATAGACATAATCCAATCATGTCTATGCTCAACGCAAACACCAAATAACAATTATTTAGGTTTAACACCAATCTTGATGGTAGAGGGAGCGTGCGATGCTTGATCACATCAACCTTGGAAACACTTCCAACACATATCGTCAGCTCACCTTTAGCTAGTCTTCGTTTATTCCGTAGCTTTTATTTCGAGTTACTAACACTTAGCAACCGAACCGGTATCTAATACCCTGGTGCTACTAGGAGTACTAGTAAAGTACATATTAACATAATGTATATCCAATATAGTTCTATCGACCTTGCCAGCCTTCTCATCTACGAAGTATCTAGGGTAATTCTGCACTAGTGGCTGTTCCCCTTGTTACAGAAGCACTTAGTCTCGGGTTTGGGTTCAACCTTGGGTATCTTCACTAGAACAGCAGCTGATTTGCTGTTTCATGAAGTATCCATTCTTGCCCTTGCCCCTCTTGAAACTAGTGGTTTCACTAACCATCAACAATTGATGCTCCTTCTTGATTTCTACTTTCGCGGTGTCAAACATCGCGAATATTTCAAGGATCATCATATCTATCGCTGATATGTTATAGTTCATCACGAAGCTCCAGCAGCTTGGTAGCAATGACTTTGGAGAAACATCACTATCTCATCTGGAAGATCAACTCCCACTCGATTCAAGTGTTTGTTGTACTCAGACAATCTGAGCACAAGCTCAACTATTGAGCTTTTCTCCCTTAGTTTGCAGGCTAACAAAATCGTCGGAGGTCTTATACCTCTTGACGTGGGCACGAGCCTGAAATCCCAATTTCAGCCCTCGAAACATCTCATATGTTTCGCGACATTTCGAAATCGTCTTCGGTGCCTCAACTCTAAACTGTTTAACATTACTGAACTATCACGTAGTTATCAAAACGTGTGTGTCAGATGTTTGCAACATCCATAGACGACGTTCGAGGTTCAGCCCACTGAGCGGTGCATTGAGGACATAAGCCTTCTTCGAAGCAACGAGGACAACCCTCAGTTTACGGACCTAGTCCGCATAATCGCTACTATCAACTTTCAACTGAATTTTCTCTAGGAACATATCTAAGCAAGAGAACTAAAGCGCGAGCTTTTACATAATTTGCAAAGATCTTTTGACTATGTTCAGGATAATTAAGTTCATCTTATGAACTCCCACTCAGATAGACATCCCTCTAGTCATCTAAGGGATTACATGATCCGAGTCAACTAGGCCGTGTCCGATCATCACGTGAGACAGACTAGTCATCATCGGTGAACATCTTCATGTTGATCGTATCTACCATACGACTCATGCTCGACCTTTCGATCTCTTGTGTTTTGAGGCCATGTCTGTACATGCTAGGCTCGTCAAGTCAACCTAAGTGTTTCGCGTGTGTAAATCTGGCTTACACCCGTTGTATGTGAACGTTAGAATCTATCACACCTGATCATCACGTAGTGCTTCGAAACAACGAACTTTTGCAACGGTGCACAGTTAGGGGGAACACTTTCTTGAAATTTTCATGAGGGATCATCTTATTTACTACCGTCGTTCTAAGCAAATAAGATGCATAAACATGATAAACATCACATGCAATCAAAAGTGACATGATATGGCCAATATCATTTTGCTCCTTTTGATCTCCATCTTCGGGGCTCCATGATCATCATCATCACCGGCATGAAACCATGATCTCCATCATCGTGTGTCCAAGAAGTAGTCTCGCCAAATATTTCTTCTACTACTATGGCTAACGGTTTAGCAATAAAGTAAAGTAATTACATGGCGTTGTTCACTGACACGTAGTTCATACAATAAATTAAGACAACTCCTATGGCTCCTGCCAGTTGTCATACTCATCGACATGCAAGTCGTGATTCCTATTACAAGAACATGATCAATCTCATACATCACATATCATTCATAACATTCTTTTTGGCCATATCACATCACATAGCAAACCCTGCAAAAACAAGTTAGACGTCCTCTAATTGTTGTTTGCATGTTTTACGTGGCTGCTATGGGTTTCTAGCAACAACGTTTCTTACCTACGCAAAAACCACAACGTGATATGTCAATTGCTATTTACCCTTCATGAAGACCCTTTTCATCGAATCCGATCCGACTAAAGTGGGAGAGACTGGCACCCGCTAGCCACCTTATGCAACTAGTGCATGTCAGTCGGTGGAACCTGTCTCACGTAAGTGTACGTGTAAGGTCGGTCCGGGCCGCTTCATCCCACAATACCGTCGAAACAAGATTGGACTAGTAATGGTAAGCATATTGAACAAAATCAACGCCCACAACAACTTGTGTTCTACTCGTGCATAGAAACTACGCATAGACCTAGCTCATGATGCCACTGTTGGGGAACGTAGCAGAAATTCAAAAAAATTCTATGCATCACCAAGATCAATCTATGGAGTAATCTAGCAACGAGGGAAAGGGGAGTGCATCTACATACCCTTGTAGATCGCTAAGTGGAAGCGTTCAAGTGAACGGGGTTGATGGAGTCGTACTCGTCGTGATTCAGATCACCGATGATCCTAGTGCCGAACGGACGACACCTCCGCGTTCAACACACATGCAGCCCAGTGACGTCTCCCATGCCTTGATCCAGCAAGGAGAGAGGGAGTGGTTGGGAAGACTCCGTCCAACAGCAGAACAATGGCGTGGTGGTGGCGGAGGAGCGTGGTACTCCAGCAGGGCTTCGCCAAGCACCGCAAGAGACGAGGAGGGGGAGAGGTAGGGCTGCGCCAGGGAGAGGTCAAAACTCATGTGTTTGCAGCCCCAAAGACCTCAACTATATATAGGGGATAGGGAGGGGGCTGCCCCCCTCTTGGGTTTCCACCCCAAGGGGTGCGGCTGCCCCAAAACCCATCTAGGGTGGCGGCCAAAGGGGGGAGAGGGGAAACTTGCCCCCCAAGTAAGGTGGAGGCGCCCCCTCCCCAAACCCTAGGCGCCTTGGGCCCTGGTGGGGGGGGGGGGGCGCACCAGCCCACCTGGGGCTGGTCCCCTCCCACACTTGGCCCATGTTGCCCTTTGGGGCCGGTGGTCCCACTTGGTGGACCCCCGGGACCCTCCCGGTGGTCCCGGTACATTACCGATAGCACCCAAAACTTTTCCGGTGACCAAAACAGGACTTCCCATATATAAATCTTTACCGCCGGACCATTCCGGAACTCCTCGTGGCGTCCGAGATCTCATTCGGGACTCCGAAGAACATTCGGTAACCACGTACATCTATTCCCTATAACCCTAGCGTCATCGAACCTTAAGTGTGTAGACCCTACGGGTTCGGGAGACACGTAGACATGACCGAGACAACTCTCCGGCCAATAACCAACAGCGGGATCTGGATACCCATGTTGGCTCCCACATGTTCCACGATGATCTTCATCGGATGAACCACGATGTCGAGGATTCAATCAATCCTGTATTCAATTCCTTTTGTCTACCGGTATAGTACTTGCCCGAGATTCGATCGTCGGTATCCCTATACCTTGTTCAATCTCGTTACTGGCAAGTCTCTTTACTCGTTCCATAACACATCATCCTGTGATCAACCCCTTGGTCACATTGCGCACATTGTGACGATGTCCTACCGAGTGGGCCCAGAGATACCTCTCCGTCACACGGAGTGACAAATCCCAGTCTCGATTCGTGCCAAACCAATAGACACTTTTGGAGATACCCGTAGTGCACCTTTATAGCCACCCAGTTACGTTGTGACATTTGGTACACCCAAAGTATTCCTACGGTATCCGGGAGTTGCACAATCTCATGGTCTAAGGAAATGATACTTGACATTAGAAAAGCTTTAGCATACGAACTACACGATCTTTGTGCTAGGCTTAGGATTGGGTCTTGTCCATCACATCATTCTCCTAATGATGTGATCCCGTTATCAACGACATCCAATATCCTTGGTCAGGAAACCGTAACCATCTATTGATCAACGATCTAGTCAACTAGAGGCTTACTAGGGACATGGTGTTGTCTATGTATCCACACATGTATCCGAGTTTCCTATCAATACAATTATAGCATGGATAATAAACGATTATCATGAACAAGGGAATATAATAATAATAACTAATTTATTATTGCCTCTAGGGCATATTTCTAATAGTCTCCCACTTGCACTAGAGTCAATAATCTAGTTCATATCGCCATGTGATTAACACTCACAGATCACATCGCCATGTGACCAACATCCAAAGAGTTTTCTAGTGTCACTAAACTAGTTCACATCATCATGTGATTAACACTCAATGAGTTCTGGGGTTTGATCATGTTTTGCTTGTGAGAGAGGTTTTAGTCAACGGGTCTGCAACATTCAGATCCGTATGTACTTCGCAAATCTCTAGGTCATATTGTAAATGCTGCTTCCACGCTCCACTTGGAGCTATTCCAAATGGTTGCTCCACTATACGTATCCGGTTTGCTACTCAGAGTCATTCGGCTAGGTGTTAAAGCTTGCATCGACGTAACCCTTCACGCCGAACTCTTTATCACCTCCATAATCGAGAAACATGTCCTTATTACTCCAAGGACAATTTTGACCACTGTCCAATGATCCATTCCTGGATCACTCTTTTACCCCCTTGCCAGACACGTGGCAAGGCACACATCAGGTGCGGTACTCAGCATAGCATATGTAGAGCCTACGTCTAAAGCATAGGGGACGACCTTCGTCCTTTCTCTCTCTTCTACTGTGGTCGAGCTTTAAGTCTTAACTTCATACCTTACAACTCAGGCAAGAACTCCTTCTTTGTCTGATCCATCTGGAACACCTTCAAGATCATGTCAAGGTATGTGCTCATTTGAAAGTACCATTAAGCGTTTTTGATCTATCCTCATGGATCTTGATGCTCAATGTTCAAGTAACTTAATCCAGGTTTTCACGTGAAAAACTCCTTTCAATCAACCCTTTATGCTTTCCAGAAATTTTACATCATTTCAGATCAACAATAGTCATTCACATATACTTATCAGAAATGTTGTAGTGCTCCCACTCACTTTATTGTAAATACAGGTTTCTAGCAAACACTGTACAAACCTAAAAGCTTTGATCACTCCATCAAAGCATATATTCTGACTCCGAGATGCTTGCTCTAGTCCATGAAAGGATCGCTGGAGCTAGCATACCTTTTAGCATCCTTAGGATTGACAAAACCTTTCTGATTGTATCACATACAACCTTTCCTTATGAAAACTGGTAAGGAAACTTGTTTTGACATCCATCTGCCAGATTTCATAAATGCAGCTAATGCTAACATGATTCCGACGGACTTGAGCATCGCTACGGATGAGAAAATCTCATTGTAGTCAACTCCTTGAACTTGTGAAAAACTCTTCGCCACAAGTCGAGCTTCATAGATGGTAACATTACCGTCCACGTCCGTCTTCTTCTTAAAGATCCATTTATCTCAATGGCTTGTCGATCATCGGGCAAGTCCACCAAAGTCCATGCTTTGTTCTGATACATGGATCCTATCTCGGATTTCATGGCTTCTAACCATTTGTCGGAATACGGGCCCACCATCTCTTCTCCATAGCTTGTAGGTTCATTGTTGTCTAACAACATGATATTTAAGACAGGATCACCATACCACACTGACGCAGTACGCATCCTTGTCGACCTACGAGGTTTGGTAGTGACTTGATCCAAAGTTTCATGATCACTATCATAAGTTTCCACTTCAATTGGTATAGGTACCACATGAACAACTTCCTGTGCCCTGCTACACACTAGTTGAAGTCACGGTTCAATAATCTCATCAAGTCTCCACTATCCTCCCACTCAATTCTTTCGAAAGAAACTTTTCCTCGAGAAAGGACCCGATTCTAGAAACAATCACTCTTGCTTTCGGGTCTGAAATAGGAGGTATACCCAACTGTTTTGGGTATTCTATGAAGATGCATTTATCCGCTTTGAGTTTGAGCTTATCAGCCTGAAACTTTTCCGCATAAGCGTCCCAGCCACAAACTTTTAAGGAACGACAGCTTAGGTTTTTCCAAAACCATAGTTCATACAGTGTCATCTCAACGGAGTTACGTGGTGCCCTATTTAAAGTGAATGTGGTTGTCTCTAATGCCTAACCCATGAACGATAGTGGTAATTCGATAAGAGACATCAAGTATGCCCCATATCCAATGGGGTGCATTTATGATGTTCGGACACACCATCAGACTATGGTGTTCCAGGCGGTATTAACTGGGAAACAATTTCCACAATGTCTGAATTGCGTGCCAAATCTCGTTACTCAGATACTCATCTCTATGATCATATCATAGACATTTTATCCTCTTGTCACGATGATCTTCAACTTCACTCTGAAATTACTTGAACCATTCAATAATTCAGACTTTTGTTTCATCAAGTAAATATACTCAGTATCTACTAAAATCATCTGTGAAGTAAGAACATAATGATATCCATCAAGGTGCCTCGGCACTCATTGGACTGCACACATCAAAATGTATTACTTCCAACAAGTTGCTTTCTTGTTCCATTTCTTTGAAAACGAGGCTTTCAAATCATCTTGCCCATGTGGTATGATTTTCATGTCTCAAGTGATTCAAAATCAAGTGAGTCCAAATGGTCCATTTGCATGGAGTTACTTCATGCATATACACCAATAGACATGGTTCGCATGTCTCAAACTTTTCAAAAATGAGTGAGTCCAAAGATCCATCAACATGGAGCTTCTTCATGCGTTTTATACCAATATGACTTACATGGCAGTGCCACAAGTAGGTAGTACTATCATTACTATCTTATATCTTTTGGCATGAACATGTGTATCACTACGATCGAGATTCAATAAACCATTCATTTTAGGTGCAAGACCATTGAAGGTATTATTCAAATAAACAGAGTAACCATTATTGTCCTTAAATGAATAACCGTATTACGATAGACATAATCCAATCATGTCTATGCTCAACACAAACACCAAATAACAATTATTTAGGTTTAACACCAATCTCGATGGTAGAGGGAGCGTGCGATGCTTGATCACATCAACCTTGGAAACACTTCCAACACATATCGTCAGCTCACCTTTAGCTAGTCTTCGTTTATTTCGTAGCTTTTATTTCGAGTTACTAACACTTAGCAACCGAACCAGTATCTAATACTCTGGTGCTACTAGGAGTACTAGTAAAGTACACATTAACATAATGTATGTCTAATATACTTCTATCGACCTTGCCAGCCTTCTCATCTACCAAGTATCTAGAGTAATTCTGCTCCAGTGGCTGTTCCCCTTATTACAGAAGCACTTAGTCTCTGGTTTGGGTTCAACCTTGGGTTTCTTCACTAGAGCGGCAGCTGATTTGCCGTTTCATGAAGTATCCATTCTTGCCCTTGCCCTTCTTGAAACTAGTGGTTTCACTAACCATCAACAATTGATGCTCCTTCTTGATTTCTACTTTCGCGGTGTCAAACATCGCGAATATTTCAAGGATCATCATATCTATCCCTGATATGTTATAGTTCATCACGAAGCTCTAGCAGCTTGGTGGCAATGACTTTGGAGAAACATCACTATCTCATATGGAAGATCAACGCCCACTCGATTCAAGTGTTTGTTGTACTCAGACAATCTGAGCACAAGCTCAACGATTGAGCTTTTCTCCCTTAGTTTGCAGGCTAAGAAAATCGTCGGAGGTCTTATACCTCTTGACGTGGGCACGAGCCTAAAATCCCAATTTCAGCCCTCAAAACATCTCATATGTTTATGACGTTTGAAATCGTCTTGGTGCCTCAACTCTAAACCGTTTAACATTCTTGAACTATCACGTAGTTATCAAAGCGTGTGTCGATCTTCGTAACATCCACAGACGGCGTTCGAGGTTCAGCCCATCGCGGTGCATTAAGGACATAAGCCTTCTTGAAGCAACGAGGACAATCCTCAGTTTACGGACCTAGTCCGCATAATCGCTACTATCAACTTTCAACTGAATTTTCTCTAGGAACATATCTAAGCAAGAGAACTAAAGCGCGAGCTTACGACATAATTTGCAAAGATCTTTTGACTATGTTCAGGATAGTTAAGTTCACCTTATGAACTCCCACTCAGATAGACATCCCTCTAGTCATCTAAGGGATTACATGATCCGAGTCAACTAGGCCGTGTCCGATCATCACGTGAGACGGACTAGTCATCATCGATGAACATCTTCATGTTGATCGTATCTACCATACGACTCATGCTCGACCTTTCGATCTCTTGTGTTCCGAGGCCATGTCTGTACACGCTAGGCTCGTCAAGTCAACCTAAGTGTTTCACGTGTGTAAATCTGGCTTACACCCGTTGTATGTGAGCGTTAGAATCTATCACACCCGATCATCACGTGGTGCTTGAAACAACGAACTTTCTGGCAACGGTGCACGTTAGGGGAACACTTTCTTGAAATTTTCATGAGGGATCATCTTATTTACTACCGTCGTTCTAAGCAAATAAGATGCATAAACATGATAAACATCACATGCAATCAAAAGTGACATGATATGGCCAATATCATTTTGCTCCTTTTGATCTCCATCTTCGAGGCTCCATGATCATCATCACCTTCATGACACCATGATCTCCATCATCATGATCTCCATCATCGTGTCTCCATGAAGTAGTCTCGCCAACTATTACTTTTACTACTATGGCTAACGGTTTAGCAATAAAGTAAAGTAATTACATGGCGTTGTTCAATGACACGTAGGTCATACAATAAATTAAGACAACTCCTATGGCTCCTGCCGGTTGTCATACTCATCGACATGCAAGTCGTGATTCCTATTACAAGAACATGATCAATCTCATACATCACATATCATTCATCACATTCTTTTTGGCCATATCATATCACATAGCATACCCTGCAAAAACAAGTTAGACGTCCTCTAATTGTTGTTTGCATGTTTTACGATGGCTGCTATGGGTTTCTAGCAAAACGTTTCTTACCTCACGCAAAACCACAACGTGATATGTCAATTGCTATTTACCCTTCATAAGGACCCTTTTCATCGAATCCGATCCGACTAAAGTGGGAGAGACTGGCACCCGCTAGCCACCTTATGCAATTAGTGCATGCCTGTCGGTGGAACCTGTCTCATGTAAGTGTACGTGTAAGGTCGGTCCGGGCCGCTTCATCCCACAATACCGTCAAAACAAGATTGGACTAGTAACGGTAAGCATATTGAACAAAATCAACGCCCACAACAACTTGTGTTCTACTCGTGCATAGAAACTAAGCATAGACCTAGCTCATGATGCCACTGTTGGGGAACGTAGCAGAAATTCAAAAAATTTCTATGCATCACCAAGATCAATCTATGGAGTAATCTAGCAACGAGGGAAAGGGGAGTGCATCTACATACCCTTGTAGATCGCTAAGCGGAAGCGTTCAAGTGAACGGGGTTGATGGAGTCGTACTCGTCGTGATTCAGATCACCGATGATCCTAGTGTCGAACGGACGGCACCTCCGCGTTCAACACACATGCAGCCCAGTGACGTCTCCCATGCCTTGATCTAGCAAGGAGAGAGGGAGAGGTTGGGAAGACTCCATCCAGCAGCAGCACAACGGCGTGGTGGTGGTGGAGGAGCGTGGTACTCCAGCAGGGCTTCGCCAAGCACCGCAAGAGACGAGGAGGGGGAGAGGTAGGGCTGCGCCAGGGAGAGGTCAAAACTCATGTGTTTGCAGCCCCAAAGACCTCAACTATATATAGGGGAGAGGGAGGGGGCTGCGCCCCCTCTAGGGTTTCCACCCCAAGGGGTGCGGCTGCCCCAAAACCCATCTAGGGTGGCGGCCAAAGGGGGGAGAGGGGAAACTTGCCCCCCAAGTAAGGTGGAGGCGCCCCCTCCCCAAACCCTAGGCGCCTTGGGCCCTGGTGGGGGGGGGGGGCGCACCAGCCCACCTGGGGCTGGTCCCCTCCCACACTTGGCCCATGCTGCCCTCTGGGGCCGGTGGCCCCACTTTGTGGACCCCCGGGACCCTCCCGGTGGTCCCGGTACATTACCGATAGCACCCAAAACTTTTCCGGTGACCAAAACAGGACTTCCCATATATAAATCTTTACCTCTGGACCATTCGGGAACTCCTCGTGGCATCCGGGATCTCATCCGGGACTCCTAAGAACATTCGGTAACCATGTACATCTATTCCCTATAACCCTAGCGTCATCGAACCTTAAGTGTGTAGACCGTACGGGTTCGGGAGACACGTAGACATGACCGAGACAACTCTCCGGCCAATAACCAACAGCGGGATCTGGAAACCCATGTTGGCTCCCACATGTTCCACGATGATCTTCATCGGATGAACCACGATGTCAAGGATTCAATCAATCCTGTATTCAATTCTTTTCTTCTACCGGTATAGTACTTGCCCGAGATTCGGTCGTCGGTATCCCTATACCTTGTTCAATCTCGTTACCGCAAGTCTCTTTACTCATTCCGTAACACATCATCCCGTGATCAACCCCTTGGTCACATTGTGCACATTATGATGATGTCCTACCGAGTGGGCCCAGAGATACCTCTCCGTCACACGGAGTGACAAATCCAGTCTCGATTCGTGCCAACCCAATAGACACTTCCGGAGATACCCGTAGTGCACCTTTATAGCCACCCAGTTACGTTGTGACATTTGGTACACCCAAAGTATTCCTACGATATCCGGGAGTTGCACAGTCTCATGGTCTAAGGAAATGGTACTTGACATTAGAAAAGCTTTAGCATACGAACTACCCAATCTTTTTGCTAGGCTTAGGATTGGCTCTTGTCCATCACATCATTCTCCTAATGATGTGATCCCGTTATCAACGACATCCAATGTCCATGGTCAGGAAACCGTAACCATCTATTGATCAACGAGCTAGTCAACTAGAGGCTTACTAGGGACATGGTGTTGTCTATGTATCCACACATGTATCTGAGTTTCCTATCAATACAATTAAAGCATGGATAATAAATGATTATCATGAACAAGGAAATATAATAATAATAACTAATTTATTATTGCCTCTAGGGCATATTTCCAACATACACACCTTTCTTTATGGTGTATGGTGCAGAGGCGGTCCTGCCAAGTGACATCCGACACGATTCACCCCGCGTGGCGGCTTATGTTGAGGCTGACAATGAAAAAGCTCGTTAGGATGCACTTGACTTGTTGGATGAGGAGCGGGACTTGGCAATATCCCACTCAGCAATTTATCAACAAGACTTGCGCCGCTATCACAGCCGCCGGGTTAGGAGTAGGACCTTTCAGGAAGGCGATTTGGTGCTCCGGCTCATCCATGATCAATCGGACATGCACAAGCTATCCCCACCTTGGGAAGGACCCTTTGTGGTCAGCAAAAATTTGCACAACGGATCATACTACCTCATTGATGTTCGAGAGCACAAAGACTCACGTAAATCGGAGGAGGAGACCCGCCGGCCGTGGAATATTGCTCATCTCTGGCCTTACTATACTTAAGCCACCGGCTCTCATGATGTATATATTTTTGACAATGTATATATTATATAAAGAAATAAAGCAGGACCTCTGTCCTTTTTTACCCTCAAAGGTTTATGCGTCTTCTTCATCCGGTGGTGGAAATAACAAACAGGGAGTGGATCACATTTGATTCCGGCTTTCCCTTTGGTCTGGCTTATGATCATATCTTAATCTAGCCATGGTCACTTGGGGGCTTCCTTTTCAAACATAGGTCGTATTCGAACCAAAGAGAACATAGCTGTCGATACCCACTTGATCGGCATACTGCCAAACCCACTTGGGGGCTTCTTGATCATATTTGAATCATAGCTTAACCCCTTTGCGTCTGATGTGGATCGTATTCGAATCAGCGTCAATAAACAACTCTTATGGTCACTTGGGGGCTTCCTGTTCAAACATAGGTCGTATTCGAACCAAAGAGAACATAGCTGTCGATACCCACTTGATCGGCATCGCCAAAGCCACTTGGGGCTATATGATTGTATCCGAATCTTAGCTTAACCCCTTTGGAACGGTTTACTGATCGCATTCGAATCAGAAGCCTTTGAATATTGTTTATTATATATCATAAGCATAATTACTTGACTATCTGGAGACCTTTTTGAAAGCTCTATGAGATGGCTTTTGTTCCTCTGGCTTAATATTGATTATCCCAGATTGTTAAGTGCTAGGTGAACATTATATGTTCCAACTTTTCGGAGTTGAATTTATCCGCATGGTGAAGGTCATATAAGCAGGCGAGATTACCAAAGGGATTGCAGGTATGCTATGGTGATTATGTTTAACAAATGTAATCATAAACCGGCCTGTATATGATGTTTTGAGGTTTGCCCTCTGGGTTATCAATACCTTATGTGCCCCCGATGCGATAAACCGCCAAGGGAATTTTGCTTGTTTTATATGCAGGATAAGGCAAGCAAATTTAACATCAAGGAAACAAACGATCAACATAAGCTGGAAATATATAACAATGGAGGCTTACGAAAGTATTAAGCGCCACAAACATGCGCGAAGGCATGACAAACATTGAGAGGTTTTTTCTATCCTATTACAAGACTCCCCGAGTCTGAATAAATGAAGCATTGTTTTTTGCAAAGTTATAAAACGCCTGGCGGTTCATTCCTTCGGCGGGCTTGAAGACTCCGGGTTATCCTTCTCCGCCTCTCCGTCGGTTGCTTTGTCCTGGAAGGTGGACGAGGCGTCAATGCGACTCAAGGCTTCAAACTCAGCCTCATCATCTATTAAACCGGCCGGGTCCACTTCAGGGGCAAAAGTATGCTTACGCGTTGGAGGGATCAGGCTGACTTGGTCATATGGAATGTTTGGAATTCTCCGGTTCTCGCTATCATAGCCTGGCGAATACTTAGTAAGATCAGTATCATTCCCAATAAGGGTAGCCAAGGGACGTACAACTTTGACACAGGCGGTGAAATCATGATCATCAAATACAGTACCATCCTCCTTCAGGCTCGGATATCCTAGACAGAGGTCAGCCAGGTCAAGCTCTGGCATCCATGCCTTTGCCAGGCTTAAAGCGGCCACGGATCCGGCTCTTGAAGATGCCCGCCTTAAATCCTGAATTCGTTGAGGTAGCACTGCGAGATGCTTCAGCACATCTTGTAGGAGGCGGGGAGTGGTATTTGATAAGGCTACAACGGCCAAAGCACGTTGTGACCCGGAGTACAGCTATTCCACTAAAGTGTAAACTGCCTTAATCTTGATCAGCATGTTTTGCTTGAGGTTGATACTCCTGGGGCCTGTATGTTCACAAGCATGACAATGATCCGAAGGTAGCTATTACAATAGTCATTGGAAGATTACAATGTCTGAGGTTTTGCAGAGTAACTTACCGAAGATGGCTGAGACCATTTGGGATATCTGCTGTTTTAAGTCGGACAGCTCGGTTGTTGCCTCTGCAAGAGATGCTTCTTCCGTCTCGGCCCGAGTCACCAGTGAAGCCTTCTCATCAGCCCATGCTTTCTTCTCTGACTCAAAATTTTTCTTCAACTTCTCATTTTCAGAGACACTGAATTCAAATTTGGAGTTGGCCTTCTGAGTTTCAAGTTCTTGGATTTTCAACTGGCTCTTCAGGTCAGCAAGTTCCGACTCAAATTGACTTATGGTGGTCTGCATTGATATCAGATTATGGTAAGGATCACGGTCAGATAACATTCAAGTCCCAAACATTTTACAAGTAAAGATACTTGGCACTTGGGGGCTAATATATGCTTAAGAATTTCTAACCTACCCTGCCGGGTCATGCATATTAAGTCTCAAGCACTTTACAAGTAAATATACTTGACACTTGGGGGCTAATGTGTATCGCAAATTCAAAACTATCATGCTAAAACCGGGTTAAATATATTCTATTGAAACCGGACAAACTAACAGTGAAGCAGATTTCTAAGTCCACAACATATTCATTCATAAGCAATAGAGTTGGGGGCTGGTACAGTAAGTAAGATTCAGGAAAATAGCATAAGTTATACCTCAGATTTGTGCTATATTTGTTTCACCATGTCAATTTCCAGGTCATGACTATTATGCACTTGGTTCAGATAGCCCGAGACTATATCACCAATGCTTAAGTGAGTGTAGTCAGTGATGTCCTGCTTGGCTTTTCGGCCTTCGGCAAGTTCTTCCTTGGCAGTGCATTTGGCAAGAACAGTAGGCCGCCCCGGTTCAACAAATTGACTTTTTAGAAATTCAACTTCCGGGTCAGTCGTTTTGGCCAGGCTAGGAGCTTCCGGGTTATCAGAGTTGTGAATAGCATCTTCGGCAGGCGGGTCAGAGGTTGGCACCGGAATATCAAAAGCCGGTTCAGGCGGCGGCTGAGGGGTGGAGCTATCAGGAGCGAACAAGTCAAGTGCCGGTTCAGTGACAACCGGGTCTTGGGATGGCTTATTCTTCCTTGCCGTCTTGCTGGGTTTCACTTGCAAGCTGTTAATAAAGATAGAAGGATGAATACTAAAATCATAAGTAAGGTAAAGCCTAGAGTAAACACGGTTACATTACCCGCGAGCCGTTTTGAAAGCCGGCATGTTTGATTGCATAGACTCGTCGGAGGAAGGAGAGGTATCCTGATAATTGGGGTCAGAGGAATTGAGAGGTTGGCGAATCAAACCCGCCAAAGGTAAAACAGAACGTAAATCGGAGATAACCTCCGTCCGACGCTTCCTAGTTACATCGGGTAAGCCGGAGGAGAGTTCTGCGTCTTGATTGGCCCGAGTCTGCCTCCGGTTTTCAAGCTGTTGTTGCTTCAAAAGAAATTTAGGATCTTGATAAGCTAGAGGATGTGAAAATCTTACTTTCCGGGTCACCCTTCGGATTTTTTTGCTTTGGCAAAGGCTCTGAGTCGGAGGAGATTATAGTTACCTCTTCGTCAACTGGTTGACTGTTCCCTGTATCCTCCTGAAAGGATAGAATATCAGTAAAATAACGACAAGGGAGTTAAGAAAGTTAAAGTATTACCTCTTCATCATCCGAAGAAGTATCATCCAATTTGAATAAGTCGGAGGCACTGTGTTTCTTCTTCTTTGAGGTTCCCATCTTGGCAGCTTTCCTTTCGGTTTTCTTGGTTGCCCTGGCTTGTTTGGTAGCCTCATGGTCATACTTGACCTTCCAAAAGTTATCATCGGCCTGTGGAAAAAGATAAGGAATTATGAGTACAAATAAGGTATAACATGATAAAGAGTATTTATTAAGATTGATAACTCACTGCAGGGGCCGGGTTCTTCTTGAAGAAGGGAAGTAAGCCAAAGGCATTGCTAGTTATAGTGCCCTCCTTCAGCAGTGACTGGGTTGTAGCATCTACCACATCATCTGGTAAGTCGTCAGGACTGTGACGCAGTGGGTCATCATTCTCGCCTGTGTAAGTACACATTAAGCCGGAGCGGCGGCTTAATGGAAGTACTCGCCAGGTGACCCAGACTCGGACCAGATCGATGCCGTTCAAACCATTTCCCCAAAGAGCTTTGATCTTCTTGATGGTGGGATTGAGAGGCAGACGCTCGACAGCAGTCAATTTATCCGCCAGCGGATGGTTGGAATCAAGACGCAGGGCGCGGAAGCCGGGCAGAGGGCTCTCATCAGCCGATGAAGTGTCCTAACAATAGAACCAAGTCTGATTCCAATCTTTCGGATGACTCGGCAATTCAGCGTAAGGAAAAAGGCAATCCCTCCACCGTTGAATTGAGATCCCGCCAAGCTAAAGACTAGGCCCGTTGGCACGTTCATTCTGTCGGTTCAAGTAGAAAAGTTCTCTGAACAAAAGCAGACTTGGCTCCTCTCCCAGGTACACCTCGCAGAAGACTTGGAAATTGCAAATGTTTGACATGGAATTGGGCCCAATGTCTTGAGGTCTAAGATCAAAGAAATTCAAAACTTCCCTGAAGAATTTTGAGCCGGGAGGGGCAAATCCCCGGTTCATGTGATCCGTAAATATTATCACCTCCCCTTCTTGGGCTGAGGCCTCTCTTCAGACGGGTCAGGGGCACGATAAGACATAACCTCCTTTTTTGGCAGATGGCCAGACTTCACAAATTCAGACAGTTTACTCTTAGTGACTATGGATGGGACCCAATTGCAGGTCACAGGGGCCTTGGTTGCCTTAGGTGCCATGACAACAGTTGGCCTACGACAAAATAAGAAGTTCCGGTTCAATTTTAACCCGGGAGAAATATCTTAATTATTCAAGGTGGCAGCTTAAGAAGGGGCCTAATGATATAAGGATAACTATGCAACAGTATTTAAGCCGCCACAAGTATCAAGAGCGGTTCAAATTTCTTAAGGTCATGAGAAGCAAGCAAGGTTCACAGTTCAGTGTCATTTATTTAAGCCGGCTACATGGATAGTTGTTTTTAAGGGTATTTGACAGAAGTAGTTTTCCGGGTGATACAAACAAGTTTCATAATCTGCTACTGTTATTTGAGATCAAAAAGCAGTTCTGACAAGAAAATTTTCTAGACCTAAGATTAACACAGATGAAGCTGAAGAGCTTGAATGGGGCCTCTATGCAGCAGAAAGGGATCTATTTGCGTCCAAAGTAGGTGCGGAAAATCTACCGCATCGGTTTTTTACCATCTCCAAGATCAAGAAAAGCGGGGGTAATGGAATCTATGAAAGGGAACTACTAAACAAGCGAAGAACGTGAAGAACTCGAAGGTCCTAATGTAGATCTAAGAAGTAGGAAAGAGGAGACTTACGGATGCAGGGTTGCAGCGGAGGGTCGTCGCGTTTCTCTGGTCAAACCAGGTTGATGCAGCAGCCAGAGTTGGTGAAGACGAGATCTGCGACGGCGGCGGCGGCAGAGCTCGAGCGACAGAGAAGCAGCGAGAGGAAGAAGATGACTGGATGGAGGAGAATGGGAAGACCTAGGTCACGCCTATTTATAAGGAAAGGATAACTAAGACGACGCGAGAAACGAGGAGATAAGAGTTATTATCCAGCGGCCCCGATGCCTCGGTTTTCGGAACAGTCAATAAAGGCAGAGATCCGTTGGAGGATACGGTGGAATAGAAAAGAATTTAAGGAAGGATGATGTCACGATGGGTTAACACAGATCCAAAAGATGACGTCATGGCGGGTTGAAGAAAACCTTTGCACAGTCAGAAGACTGAAGATTTATTTTTTGAGGTATTTTAAGATTGACATGAACAGGTTCAAATCAATCTGGGGCCTAATGTTGGGGATATAACTATTTGTGTAAGCCGCCCAGGAGGGGCCTGGTTACGCAAAGAGGATTCACCAGAGAGAAGCCCAAGACCAAGCATGAAGATGGCGGTTCAATAAAGGGCTTGAGGCCCACAGGCGACTTAAGGCCCGTTGTAGTAAACCGCATAATGGCATGACTTGTATCATAAGGTAGATTTAACTAGTCACCGAGCCGTACACTGTTTATAAGCCGGCCGGGACTCTAAAAGCCACAGGGTGTCAACCCGTGTATATAAGGGGACGACCTGCTGGCGGCTTAGGGCAAGAAAACAACTCATCGAGAGCCGGACATAGCGTATCTCGCTTCCCGGTCATCGAAACATCAATACCAACCCAACTAGACGTAGGCCTTACCTTCACCATAAGGGGCCGAACTAGTATAAACCTCTCGTGTCCTTTTTCCCGATTAACCCCTTCAAGCTTCCTAGTTGCGATGGATCCACAACTAAGTCCTTTCACGAGGACATCTGACGTGACAATTCCACGACACACATGTCTCCTTCTTCGCCAAAATGCCCTCGAACTTCTCTGTCATCTTGTCGCCGCCCCTTCTCGCTTCTCCTTCTCCTCATCCCACTTCTTTTCCCGGAACGCCCTTCTAATATTCTTGGGCGGCTTTTTTGTCGGGTCGGTTGGATCACCCATTTGTTCAAGGGATTTATAGCTGAATAAGAGGACGAAGTAGTGTTATGTTTGCCTAGGTGGGTGAAGATTATGAGGTTTAGTTTCAGGAGTTCCTTCTTTGGATGCTCTTCTCATCTTAATCTGATAGACGTAATTATAGTATAGTGCTTAGCCGCTTGCCGCAACCACACCACCTTACCTCTACCACACCTATAAGTATTGTTAGTTCTAGTACCTTTGGTAACGATACTTGTCGACTATCAAAAGTACTCACCCTTGCCACAATAACAACAGATACAGATGCAACTTTCATGTATGGTGATGGACGACGTTAGCTTGGTTGACCTTCAGATAATGGTCTGGGCAGGGTTATGGACGCCATTTGCTTTACCTTGTGCCTTCTTAAGGCAATTTGTATTCGCTGTATGAGTTGGATTTTGGTAGTAAGACCCTAGTTGTATGAGATATTGTATATTTATCATAGTTTTGTATGCATAACGTTTTGTAATCTCTGTCGTGATATCAACGCTTCCATATGGCGGGCACGTATTGGTGTGTTCACCCTGTGAAGCTTCAGCGACCTTGGGATCGATTTTTATGTAGAGGTTGCTAGATCTTCATAGTGTCGGCCCCGAGGCGCCACAAGTAAGCCCCTAGGTGTGGCAAAGGTTGGAGGAGGGGGCGCACCCCTTGGGGTGCAGCTGACTCGAGATATGAAGGAAATATTGCCCTAGAGGCAATAATAAAGTTGTTATTTTATATTTCTTTATTTCATGATAAATGTTTATTATTCATGCTAGAATTGTATTAACCATAAACTTGATACATGTTTGGATATATAGACAAATCACCATGTCCCTAGTAAGCCTCTACTAGACTAGCTCGTTAATCAAAGATGGTTAAGTTTCCTAACCATAGATATGTGTTGTCATTTGATGAACGGGGTCACATCATTAGGAGAATGATGTGATGGACAAGACCCATCTGTTAGCTTAGCATAATGATCATTCAGTTTTATTGCTATTGCTTTCTTCATGTCAAATACATATTCGTTCGACTATGAGATTATGCAACTCCCGGATACCGGAGGAATGCCTTGTGTGCTATCAAATGTCACAACGTAACTGGGTGATTATAAAGATGCTCTACAAGTATCTCCGAAGGTGTTCATTGGGTTGGCATAGATCGAGATTAGGGTTTGTCACTTCGAGTATCAGAGAGGTATCTCTGGGCCCTCTCGGTAATAGACATCATAAAAAGCCTTGCAAGTAAAGTGACTAATGAGTTAGTTGCAAGATGATGTATTAAGGAACGAGTAAAGAGACTGCCAGTAACAAGATTGAACTAGGTATGAAGATACCAACGACCGAATCTCGGGCAAGTAACATACCGATGGACAAAGGGAATAACATATGTTGTCATAACGGTTCGACCGATAAAGATCTTCGTAGAATAGGTGGGAGCCAATATGAGCATCCAGGTTCCGCTATTGTTTACTGATCTGAGAGGTATCCCGATCATGTCTACATAGTTCTCGAACCCATAGGATCTGCACGCTTAACATTCGATGACGATATTTTATTATATGTGTTATGTGATTTGGTGACCGAATGTTGTTCGGAGTCCCGGATGAGATCATGGACACAACAAGGAGTCTCGAAATGGTCGAGAGGTAAGGATTGATATATAGGACGATAGTATTCAAACACCGGAAGTGTTCCGGAGGGTACCGGGTACATATCGGGTCACCGGAAAGGAGTTTCGGCAACCCCGACAAAGATATGGGCTTAATGAGCGGAGGGAGGGACAGACAAGCCCACAAGGGGCTGGTGCACCCCTTTCCCTGGCCGCAGACCCTAGAGGAAGGAAATAAGGGGCACCACCTCCTCCTGCCTTTCCCCCTTGGTGGGAGAAAGGAAAAAGGGGGACGTCACCTCCTCCTTCCTTCCCCTCGTCGCAAAAAGAAGGAAAGGGGGGGGGGGCGGCCTAGGGCAGGAGCCCAAGTAGGATCCCTCCTACTTGGGGCGCCCCTAGGGCTGCTCCTCCCTCCCTCCCACCTATATATACATGGGGAGGGGGCACCTAGAACACATAACAACATCTGTTATCCGTGTGCGGTGCCCCCCCTCCATAGATTACACCCTCGGTCATATTCCCGTGGTGCTTAGGCAAAGCCCTACGCGGATAACTTCACCATCACCGTCACCACACTGTTGTGCTGACGGAACTCATCTACTTCCTCGACACTCTACTGGATCAAGAGTTCGAGAAACGTCATCGAGCTGAACATATGCAGAACTCGGAGGTGCCGTACGTTCGGTGCTTGATCGATCGGAATGAGAAGAAGTTCGACTACATCAACCGTGTTGTAAAACGCTTCTGCTTTCGGTCTATGAGGGTAAGTAGACACACTCCCCCCTCTCATTGCTATGCATCTCCTAGATATATCTTGCGTGAGCGTAGGATTTATTTTGAAATTGCATGCTACGTTCCCCAACAGTGGCATCCGAGCCAGGTTTATGCGTAGATGATATGCACTAGTAGAACACAAAGAGTTTTGGGCGATGATCGTCATACTGCTTACCACCAATGTCTTATTTTGATTCGGTGGTATTGTTGGATGAAGCAGCCCGGACCAACCTTACATGATCACGTTCATGAGACCGGTTCCACTGATAGACATGCAACTAGTTTTGCATAAAGGTGGCTGGCAGGTGTCTGTTTCTCCTACTTTAGTTGAATCGAATTTGACTATGGCCGGTCCTTGTTGAAGGTTAAAACAAGAAACTTGATAAATCACCGTTGTGGTTTTTGTGTCGTAGGTAAGAACGATTCTTGCTATTAGCAGCCACGTAAAACTTGCAACAACAAAGTAGAGGACTGAAAGGATCGAGAAGAGGTGTCTAGAGGGGGGGGGGGGTTGATTAGACCCTCAACACACAAAGTTGGCAGATTTTAAGAGATTAACACAATTTGAAGCGTACACAATACAACTCAAGCAAGCATGCAACGAGTAGAGCAGCGGAAAGTAAAGCATGCAACTTGCAAGAAAGTAAAGGGATGGGATTGGAGACACGAAGATTTTTGGCATGGTTCCGATAAGTGGTTCTATCGTACATCCACGTTGATGGAGACTTCAACCCACGAAGGGTAACGGCTGCGCGAGTCCACAGAGGGCTCCACCCACGAAGGGTCCATGAAGAAGCAACTTGTCTATCCCACCATGGCCATCGCCCACAAAGGACTTGCCTCACTAGGGTAGATCTTCATGAAGTAGGCGATCTCCTTGCCCGTACAAACTCCTTGGTTCAACTCCACAATCTTGATGGAGGCTCCCAAGTGACACCTAACCAATCTAGGAGACACCACTCTCCAAAAGGTAATAGATGGTGTGTTGTTGATAACTCCTTGCTCTTGTGCTTCAAATGATAGTCTCCCAACACTCAACTCTCTCTCAGAGGATTAGATTTGGTGGAAAGATGATTTGAGTGGAAAGCAACTTGGGGAAGGCTAGAGATCAAGATTCATATGGTTGGATTGGAATATCTTGGACTCAACACATGAGTAGGTGGTTCTCTCTCAGAAAATGAATGCTGGAAGTGAAGGCATGTTCTGATGGCTTTCCTCATGAATGAGGAGAGGGTGGAGGGGTATATATAGCCTCCACACAAAATCTAACCGTTACACACAATTTACCAAACTCGGTGGGACCGAATCATAAAACTCGGTTAGACCGATTTAGTTCATAATGTGACCGTTAGGCATTTCGGCGGGACCGATATGATGAACTCGGTGGGACCGATGTGCAAGGGTTAGGGTAAAACCTCATCTCGGTTTGACTGATTACACAAGCTCGATGGGACCGATTTTGGTAATAAGCAAAATAGGGAGTTGGTCAAACAAACTCGATGTGACCGATTACATCTTCTCGGTGAGACCGAAATTATTGCAATAGGCAACAGAGTGTTTGCAAGCCCATCTCGGTGAGACCAAGATCCCATCGGTGAGACCGAATTTATTAGGGTTTCTGGCAGTGGCTATGTCAAATGAACTCAATGGCGCCAGATAGATCAAATTGGTGGGGCCGAGTTTTACTTTTGGTTTGGGACATATGTGGATATGAGAAAGTGGTTGAGGGATTTGGAGCATATCACTAAGCACTTTGAGCAAGCAAGCCATTAAGCAACACCTCATCCCCTTTTAATAGTATTGGCTTTCCTATGGACTCAATGTGATCTTCGATCACTAAAATAGAAAATGTAGAGTCCTGAGCTAGCTTGAGCCAATCCTTAGTCCTTAGCATCTTGAAGGGGTTCCACATCCTCTTGTCCATGCCACTCCACTGTTGGACTTATCTGAAATATACTGGATGAAACTATTAGTCCAACAAGAGATATGTTGACATTAATTACCAAAATCACCTAGGGAGCACTTGTGCTTTAAATCTCCCCCTTTGTGGTAATTGATGACAACATACATCAAATCTTTAGATAAAGATATAGAGAAAGGCAGGTAAAGCTTTGGAAGGACATGTAACGTGCATAGGCTCCCCCTGTATGTATGCAATCATGTAAATATGGAACATAAGAGCATGTGAGTGCATGATCATGACAGAGCAAGCAATGAGTTGCATGTATCTTGGCTATATGCATCCGAGCAAATGGTGTGAATATAGGAAATGTACCTTGATGCTCATGAGTCCTTCTTGCAAACAATATGTACATCAGCAAGAGATCCTCATGCACATGAGTGTGATGCATATACTTACCTTGTGGTCTTGAGCTAGCTTTGGAAGAGACGAACCTGAGTAAACAAGGTTAGACAACACAGAAACATCTACTAAACAGAGCAAGTAGCAAACCACAAGAGTACCAAGATTGGGATGACATGTATAGAGTGAGTACTAGGTACTCTATTTGAGTGTAGACATGTCCCCAAAGGTAAAGATATGCAATGAATTTGAAGATTTCCTTCCCTTAGATTTCTTGATCCCCTTGAATCTTATATGGGATATTGGGAGAAGATAGGGAATAGAAAATCAGAGCAAAGCAAACACAAAAACAACATGAACATAACTTTCCCCTCTAAAGACATGTGACTTCTCTCCTCTTTGACGACCAAGCATCTGGGGTCTCTCTTTAATGTGATTATTTATCTCTCTTTCCCCCTTTTGATATGTTTAAGCTTTGATGTGAGCTCTCTCTCCCCCTTTGACATCAATTTCCAAGAAGGGTCTTCTGGAGTGTGAGTCAAAATAGGTTTGGTCCTTGAGTCACATAGCAAAGTAGCAGGGAAAAATAAGGTGCTGGCAGAGGATAAGAATCATCGAGTGGAGCTGGAATAAAATATCCAGGATGCAAATGACAAAGTGTCTCCTCGGCATTTGAAATCGGTAACATCGAGTTGTTGTCTTCGGTGGCGCCAAGATGATTCGGTTTAACCGAACGGGACAAATCGGTGTGTCTGAGTTCATTACAGAGATAAAGCACTTGTTACCTCAGCTCACTAAGAAAATAGGATCTCACAAAGATTTGGAGGGAATTAACTAAAGGATTTGCAATGAATTGGTTGCAGGAAATGCAGAACAAAAATTAAAACGAAAAGAAGGGACATCTAGATGAAGTTTTAAACAAATATGCAAGAGATAAATGCAAGAGCACAGAGAAACACTATAGAACTTCATCTAGAATTGTTCGGCGACAAAGTCACCTATGTTAGAGTATATTGACTTAGGAGTCAAGTGAAGACACTTGATCATAGGTCATACTCATCATTTAAGCTCAAAATGGGGTTGCCATTTTTTCGTTTAAGCATTTTGATGTATTCACATCTTGTTGAGCTGCTTTGACCCATGACTTTGGGTAAAGCTTCTCTAAGATGGAATAACATACCTTGGGTGGTGGTATTGATCTTGATCATGTAGTTGAACTGTGACGCCCCCGATTCAATCGTACACTAATCATGCACGCAAATGTGTACGATCAAGATCAGGGACTCACGGGAAGATATCACAACACAACTCTAAAACATAAATAAGTCATACAAGCATCATAATACAAGCCAGGGGCCTCGAGGGCTCGAATACAAGTGCTCGATCATAGACGAGTCAGTGGAAGCAACAATATCTGAGTACAGACATAAGTTAAACAAGTCTGCCTTAAGAAGGCTAGCACAAACTGGGATACAGATCGAAAGAGGCGCAGGCCTCCTGCCTGGGATCCTCCTAACTACTCCTGGTCGTCGTCAGCGGGCTGCACGTAGTAGTAGGCACCTCCGGTGTAGTAGTCGTCATCGATGGTGGCGTCGCTTCAGATCCAAAGATCTGGTTGCGACAACCGAAAAGAAAGGAAAGGGGAAAAGGGGGAGAAAGCAACCGTGAGTACTCATCCAAAGTACTTGCAAGCAAGGAGCTACACTACATATGCATGGGTATATGTGTAAAGGCCATATCGATGGACCGAATCTGCAGAATGCCGAGAATAAGAGGGGATAGCTAATCCCGTCAAGACTACGCTCGGCAGCCTCCGTCTCAAAGATGTAGAAGAGAGTAGATTGAAGTCCTCCAAGTAGCATCACCAAGTAGCATCTCCAGAGCAACGCATAGCATAATCCTACCCGGCGATCCTCTCCTCGTCGCCTGTTAGAGAGCGATCACCGGGTTGTATCCGCACTTGGAAGGGTGTGTTTTATTAAGTATCCAGTTCTAGTTGTCATAAGGTCAAGGTACAACTCCGGTCGTCCTTTTACCGAGGGACACGGCTATTCAATAGATTAACTTCCTGCAGGGTGCACCACATAACCCAACACGCTTGATCCCATTTGGCGGACACACTTTCTGGGTCATGCCCGCCTCGGAAGGTCAACACGTCGCAGCCCCACCAAGGCACAACAGAGAGGTCAGCACGCCGGTCTAAACCTAAGCGCACAGGGGTCTGGGCCCATCGCCCTTAGCACACACACGCGTTCGTCTGTGACCGAAAGCGTAACTAGCCCCTTAATACAAGTGCGGCTTACGTTCCAATCCGGTAGCGCCACTTAGTCGCTGACGTCAAGAAGGCTTCGGCTGATACCACGACGTCGGGATACCCATAACTACTCCCACGTAGATGGTTAATGCGTATAGACCAAATGGCCAGACTCAGATCAAATACCCAGATCTCGTTAAGCGTGTTAAGTATCCGCGAACGCCGAACAGGCCAGGCCCACTGCCTCCTAGGTGGTCTCAACCTGCCTGCTCGCTCCGCCAAAAAGTAACATCGGGGCCGTCGGGAACCCAGGCCCACCTCTACCGGATGGAGCCACTGTCCTTTCAAATTTCATCGTAATCACTTGCGGGTACTCCTCGAGTGACCCGACTTTAGTCACCATTGTATAGTATGTATGTATGTATATTATATACCGTGATCACCTCCCGAGTGATCACGGCCCAATAGTATAGCAAGGCGGTCGACAAGAATGTAGGGCCAATGATGATAAACTAGCATCCTATACTAAGCATTTAGGATCTGCGGGTAAGGTATCAATGATTGTAGCAACAATGACAAAGGGCTATACAATGAATAGGAGTAATCAAACAAGAACATGCTACACTACTCAAATGCAAGCAATCTGAGAGAAGAATAGGCGATATCTGGTGATCAAGGGGGGGGGCTTGCTGGTTGCTCTGCAAGAGAGAGGGGTCGTCGACTCCGTAGTCGCATCGGCAAAGCGTGACAACGTCGGTCTCGTAGTCTACCGGAGAGAAGAGGGGGAAGAAACAATAAATACATAGCAAGCAAGTGCATAACAGGACAACAAGCAGAGCTAGACGTGTTTTATCGCGGTATGAGGTGATACCGGTGAAGGGGGGAAACATCCGGGAAAGTATCCCCGGTGTTTCGTGTTTTCGGACCGGTGAACCGGAGGTGAAATGTTGCAGGTTCACTATGCTAGGGACGCGTGGCGAACGAACGGGCTGCGTATCCGGATTCGTCTCGTCGTTCTGAGGAACTTTCATGTTGAAAATAATTTAATCCGAGTTACGGATTAAAAGATATGATTTTCTAAAGATTTTAATAATTTCTGGAATTTAATTAATTATTTAATTTAATTCGAAAATGTATTTATGACATCAGCATGATGTCATGCTGACGTCAGCAGTCAACAAAGTTGACTTGGTCAACCTGACCGGTGGGTCCCGCTGTCATACTCTGTTAACTACTTAATCAATTTAATTAGTTTAAATAATGATTAGTCGAGTTAATTAATTAATTTGGCTAATCTAATCAGGATTAATTAAGTTAATTAATTCTTTAACTAATTAATTAATTAAATTAATTATTATTTATTTTAATATTATTATTATTTATTTAGTTTTAACTAAAATGTCTCAGGCGAGGCCCACTTGTCATAGGCCCCAAGGGCCTTCTTGAGTGTCTGGATTCTGGCGTAACCCGAACATGCGGGCCTTCAGCCTTCTGGCGCTAGTCTGCTTAGGCGCTGCCTGTTACTGTGGGCGCGGCCATGGCGGGTGCCGGAAGACGGCGACCTGGCGGCGGGCACGCTGGCGCAAAGCCAAGGCAAGCAAAGCGCCTTGGCGAGAGGGCCGCGATGGTGCGTGGCGCGGATGGCTGGAGCGGCGTCTGAAGGCGGGCGTCAGGCGAGGCCGGCCGGGCGGCGAGGGCAGCCGACGCGCAAGGGACAACGTCAGCGGCCTCCGGCAGCAGCAGAGGCTGCAGCGCAAGCAGCAGCGGCCGGGAGGTAGGGACGAGGCGGGCGTGGGCGTCGGTCTGCTGCGCCGCGCCCTCAAGCCAGCGAGGGCGCCGGGCGGACGACACATTCGCGGGGAGCACGGCGCAGAGGGCGCACTGGGCGCGGTAAGCGCGTGCTCACTGCGGGCGGGCGCGTTGCCGGTCTAGCGTGTGGTGGCGAGCGCGGAGGCGGCGAGAAGGGAGAGGTCCGGGCCTCACCAAAGATTGATGGGAAGAGGCGCCGAGGTTTGCTTTGGCGGCCGACGAGGAAGAAGATGAGGATGCGAGGTCCCGCGAGGAGGCGGTCGAGGTGGAGGGCGACGCGGTTCCGGGCGACGTCGTGGGAGCCGGTTGCGACGGCGGAGGTCCAGGAGGCGGGCGCCGGCGACGATGAGGTAGCGCCGTGCGGTGTTGGCAAGGTGGCGGTGGGGTCAGCACGGCGAGGGGCGATGTAGTCGGCCCCGATCCAGATTGGATCGTGGGGAGGAGGCGAGGAAGCGAGAGGGGGAAAGATCGGGGGGAGGAGTGGGGTAGTGGGCTAGGGTTTCGGTGTCCCCATGGGGTTAGTAGGTGAGGTGGGGGTGGGCCGGTCCAACCAGGCCGACTGGAGTGGCCGGCTGGGCTGAGGCCCAGCAAGACGGGGCGGTTCCTTTTCCTCTTTTTATTTACTGATCTTACTTTGCTTTTCTTTTTATTTAGTTTCAGGTTTGTTTTATTTTTCTAAAGCAAAATTAGTTTCATAAAATAAGAAACCTGCACCTAAAATTGAATTATAAGTCAAGCTACTGTCACATTAAGTTTGGCATCAAATTAAAATAGTTTGTAATTTATATAGTTTTAAAAAGGTATTTAAATTATTCTGATAGACATTGGTTTATTACATTGGGGCAATTAAACACCTTATAAAAATGTTGGTCCACTATGATAATTATTCGAGGACTGTTTGCAACACTTTGAACATTTTTGTTTTAATATTTGAAAACTTTTATGTTTCCCTCTATTTTGAATTTTGAATTTGAATCGGTTTTCGAACTTACGCGAACTTAGCAACAGTAATCGAGGTGATGTGGCATCACTAGTAGAGGTTACTGTAGCTTAATTACCCGGGTGTCACAATTCTCCTCCACTACAAGAAATCTCGTCCCGAGATTTAAGAGGGGAGTAAGGGGGAAGAATAGGTTACGAAATCCTAATGATTCTTCTTGATCTTTGTTGCTCTTCTTGAAGAGGTCGATCCAGAACATTGATGTCTTCATTCCTATGCTTCAGTCATCATGCTGAAGCCGGCATCCTTTCTTCAGGATCGCCATCGTACTTACGAAAGAATAAAGGGTGGGTATTGCAGAAGAACAGACCTCTACAAGGTTGTCTGTCTGGTCGATAACATCGTGGAAGGTAGCGGAAAGTAACTCTCGAATTGAAACTTAAGAAGATATCGAGAGTAAAGTAAGGAGGTATCATGGGAAGTTTCAAGTAGGTAGGCAATCGTTCGATGTCTGAAACAACATGCGAAAGGGGTCCAGAGCAACAAGATTGAGTATTGCGTGTGTTACCAGAATAGATCACTTGGGACGGTGGCCCGTGAATTACATACGAGGCCACGTGCGAGGAATAACTTTGGGAACAGGGGTGTCTTGGAGAGTCGAGTTTCGATCTGTGGGCTGTGGGTTATGGGCCCACCAGGTGGTTTTTTTATAGGAACAGTGACATCTTGCCCAGTCATGATAGCAAGGCATGTCAGAGAGTACCATGTCAGTTATGTCGGCAACAGCGTTGGTACCAAGGGCGAGGGACGAAGAGAACCATTTTCCTGCTCGTTGAACGAGGCGGACCAATAGGCAAGGTTCTCGTCCATCGGTGGCTACCAGTGTCATCAACAATAGTAACAGCGTCTTATAGACAGAGTGGTACAACAAGGTGCCTACCTAAGCAGGGAATTATCACTATTTAGTTAAGTAGATTACAAGAATGGTTATACAAACCAATGGAAAGTTAAATCTGATTATTGGATTAAACAGAACAATGGGAAGGAAAATGTGTTTAAACACGTATTTCAGGGGTATATCCTTCCCAAGGACAAGCAGAGCATGATATCCATGACAGGATATAATGTAGAAAACCCTTTAGGTAAGGGGAGAAAATCTCATGATATTATCCATACAACGGTGTCTGGATAGTTGAGCAAGAAACAATTAGCATTGGGCTTCAAATGTTCTTCTTGAAGAACGGAGTACCATAGACGTGCTTCGAGATAGCATTGGCATGGGTTTCAAGCAAAGGTCGGATTTTGGATACACAAGGGATCCAACAGGATGAACTTATTAAACAAGTCATTCAATTTCCTCATGAAAGAATGGTTAACCTTGTTAAAAAAGGAAACGATAACACTAGGTCCTCCGGCCAGGTGTGCTAGGCATGACATCACCTTACCGAGTCATAAGAGGACCAATGTTATAACTCTTAAAAGTACGTTCCACTCATCATATCTGACCGAGATTCAGTTTGGATAGGTGGCAGGATAACTCAGACTCATGATGCCTGAGAAGAAAGGTGCAACACAAATTGACGAGATGACATCGAAGATTCTCGGGCAATGAACTATGGAAGCGAGTTCCGAAACAAGAGTTCATCATTAAATCAAGAAGAGGATGAGGGGGTGACTGATGGACTCAGCGATAACTCATCGAGGTATCCAAAAGATGGATCTCCACAATTATGTGGATAAGGAGATAACATTTGTCATATCAAAGGATATAAGGAAGTAAGCACGAGGAAGACATACACAACTAAACATTGGTTAAAAGGTGCGCCCGAAATATGGGTTGGGTTGCACGACCAATGTCATAATGGTGATTCAATAATTAATAGTCTAAGAAAGAACGGTCGACCATTAAGAGGGTTGCTAGAAGGGCAGAATCCAAACAACACCGTTCACTTGTGGGTACCCCGGTTGGAATCAACACGAGGACCAAGAAAGAATGGTGATGGTGAGAAGTATCATTATAGCAAGAATTCAGAAGAGGTGGAGCAATCCTCACAACATTCTTGACATCAAAGATGGTAATACTCCGCGGTAGAATCATAACATAAGTAGGATAGAAAGGAACTCAAGGAACAACACAAAACAGGAACAATTTTTGTGTTGGAGGGAATGCAATAATGTTGTCGATGATAACCCAGATCATCGAGGGCAAAGGATGCTATTTCTCATCAAGAATCCGATAGGTATTTTGGAAGACCTCATAAGGTTGATGATGATCATGACACATTTGTCGAGAGATTTCATGAAGATGTAATCAATCAGCGACGACATCAAGTCAAAGGAATGAGGTAGCGGAAGGTTATTGGAACCATGGGTAGGACACAAACTTGTAATCAAGATTGTTGTTCAAGGCGAACTGATATGACGAGGAAGATCGATGTAAGCTTAGCTCATCGTCGAAAATTTTTGTGCTCCGGGAAGAAGGACCATGTAGCACAATTAAAATTTAGCACGGTAATGATATAGCCGATCAGGCTAAGGAAGACGTGATTGCGTACAAACTCGTAAGCAAAGAAGATTACTAAGAGTTGTTTAATCGCGAAGCGGACTCGAGTCAGTTATCGGTGTCTTTGAGTGTTTAATAACTCAGAGCCCGTGAAAAATTGGAATCAATGATAATGTAGCACTTGATGAAGAACTCATAAGAAGTTATGCAGTCCCATGATAATCTTGAGATACCAGGGGGGTGATACTCGACGACAAGTCGAAGTAGAGGTTGGACTGGGATATTACTCCGCAGAAGACAAGTGCTTAAACTTGCATAAGAAATGGTATTTAAAGGAGAACATGGTCGGAACCACGATTGCAAAAGGCCAGATCCCAGATATAAGGTGAACTTATACCAAAGGGATAATTAATTTAAGAGAAGCTTTAATGATTCGATCTACATCGTGTCCATGGGCATAAACACAAAGTTCAAGGTCGACTCCCACTCCTCTAATGCATAACCTTTCATTCACTTCTCTAAATAAAAATGATTTCAGTGTCAAAACCTACCTGGTGAATTATGAAAGGAGTATGACCCCTGAAAACTTTCGAGTTCACACAGATTAAGGAAGGCATAGGTTCAACCCATCGGGGCTTCTTAGAACATATACCACAACTTCAGGGGTATAACACAAGCTCGAAAGCATAGCATGTTTGACAAAGCAGAGGATACACTTTACCAAAGGCATTATGTATCCGACAGAAGACTCACAGAGTTATTGAATATGGGGGACACTGCCGGATAATAATCCAACAAGAGGTCTGGTGGTCTACAATGGAGCTGATGTGAGTATCGGTACCCTATCAAAGGAAGCAGGAATGCAAGTGCATAGGATTATAGAGACAACTAACTAACTCACGGCTCAAATGCAAAGGAATTATGAATTCCCATACAAGGGATCAGAAGCAATGCTCTGATTAAGGATGGATAAGTTGAATAGCCTTAGGGGTACAACCGACGGCAATTTGATTGGTCGAGATCCAGCTCATGTTTCAAATGATGTCTAAGCCGGAAAGATAATTTAAAAGGATCAACTGATGATTGCGTGCATTCGCACTCATGTTGAATCAAAAGGATCAAAATGACGGTGCCTAAGAATACTAACGAATATTGCCAGACATATGGAAAGCATCCATCATGCAAGTAGTCAAGTATTGCAGAGCAATAAGTTACTAAGGATTTTTGGAGGATCGAATAATATTTCGGAGACCATTGTGAAACACATGAACAACTGGGGGATGAGCGGATACTCGATAAGTGCGAGAATTATCCGTATGGGTATTCAGGTGACAAAGAACAGCAAGGTAGTAAGCTTAAAGGATTATCGAAACAACGATGAGTGTTTCGGGGTATCTTGTAATAACAAGACCAACTGGGAATGAATATAAGAATAACAACTGTAAGTAGTTGTCCATAAGGGTTGACGGTGGAAGGGGAATTGCAAACGCGATGAACACAAGTTCTCGGGTTAACAACGGAGAGTATCTTCAGGGTCTTCACGTGCAGCAGACGATCATCAGTAATAAGGGCTCTCCGGGTGAAAGTGATAACGAGATCCTAATGTTAGATTTAGCAAAATTCATTTAACCCGAATAGAAGAGAAATCAGAGTCCCAGAGTATAGATAAGGAGTAAAAGATCCTAATACCACCCAATGGCGACGTGGGCCCATGGGCCGCACAGCCAAGTTAGTAAAACAATTTTCATCGACTAGACTCAACTTCGGCCAAGGAGTTGGAAAGGGGGATGCCTACAGGCAGTCGGCTCTGATACCAACTTGTGACGCCCCCGATTCAATCGTACACTAATCATGCACGCAAATGTGTACGATCAAGATCAGGGACTCACGGGAAGATATCACAACACAACTCTAAAACATAAATAAGTCATACAAGCATCATAATACAAGCCAGGGGCCTCGAGGGCTCGAATACAAGTGCTCGATCATAGACGAGTCGTGGAAGCAACAATATCTGAGTACGCACATAAGTTAAACAAGTCTGCCTTAAGAAGGCTAGCACAAAGCGGGATCTGACGAAGAGGCGCAGCCTCCGCTGGGATCCTCCTAACTATTCTCGGTCGCCGCGTCGGGCTGCACGTAGTAGTAGGCACCTCTAGTGTAGTAGTCGCCATCGACGGTGGCGTCGCTTCGGACTCCAAGATCTGGTTGCGACAACCAGAAAGAAAGGAAAGGGGGAAAAGGGGGGGAGAAAGCAACCGTGAGTACTCATCCAAAGTACTCGCAAGCAAGGAGCTAGACTACATATGCATGGGTATATGTGTAAAGGCCATATCAGTGGACTGAACTGCAGAATGCCAGAATAAGAGGGGGATAGCTAATCCTGTCGAAGACTACGCTTCTGGCAGCCTCCGTCTCGCAGCATGTAGAAGAGAGTAGATTGAAGTCCTCCAAGTAGCATCACCAAGTAGCATATCCAGTAGCAACGCATAGCATAATCCTACCCGGCGATCCTCTCCTCGTCGCCCTGTTAGAGAGCGATCACCGGGTTGTATCTGGCACTTGGAAGGGTGTGTTTTATTAAGTATCTAGTTCTAGTTGTCATAAGGTCAAGGTACAACTCCGGGTCGTCCTTTTACCGAGGGACACAGCTATTTGAATAGATTAACTTCCCTGCAGGGGTGCACCACATAACCCAACACGCTTGATCCCATTTGGCCGGACACACTTTCCTGGGTCATGCCCGGCCTCGGAAGATCAACACGTCGCAGCCCCACCTAGGCACAACAGAGGTCAAGACGCCGGTCTAAACCTAAGCGCCAGGGTGCAGGCCCATCGCCTTAGCACACCACACGCTACGTTCGTCTGTGGCCGAAAGCGAAACTAGCCCCTTAATACAAGTGCGAGCTTACGTTCCAATCCGGTAGCGCCACTCGATCGCCGACGTCAAGAAGGCTTCGGTGATACCACGGCGTCGGGATACCCATAACTACTCCCACGTAGATGGTTAGTGCGTATAGACCAAATGGCGGACTCGGATCAAATACCCGATCTCATTAAGCGTGTTAAGTATCTGCGAATGCGAGCAGGCCAGCCCACTGCCTCCTAGGTGGTCTCAACCTGCCTGCCGCTCCGCCACAAAGTAACAATCGGGGCCGTCGGGAACCCAGGCCCACCTCTACCAGATGGAGCCACTGTCCTTTCAAATTTCATCGTAATCACTTGCGGGTACTCCTCGAGTGACCCGACTTTAGTCACCATCTGTATAGTATGTATGTATGTATAGTATATACCGTGATCACCTCCCGAGTGATCACGCCCAATAGTATAGTAAGGCGATCGACAAGAATGTAGGGCCAATGATGATAAACTAGCATCCTATACTAAGCATTTAGGACTGCGGGTAAGGTATCAATGATTGTAGCAACAATGACGGGCTATGCAATGAATAGGAGTAGTCAAACAAGAACATGCTACACTACTCTAATGCAAGCGAGATAGAGAAGAATAGGCGATATCTGGTGATCAAAGGGGGGCTTGCTGGTTGCTCTGCAAGAGAGAGGGTCGTCAACTCCGTAGTCGTCTTCGGGCAAGCGACAACGTCGGTCTCGTAGTCTACCGGAGAGAAGAGGGGAAAAACAGTAAATACATAGCAAGCAAGTGCATAACAGGACAACAAGCAGAGCTAGACGTGTTTTATCGCGGTATGAGGTGATACCGGTGAAGGGGGGAAACATCCGGGAAAGTATCCCCGGTGTTCCGTGTTTTCGGACCGGTGAACCGGAGGTGAAATGTTGCAGGTTCACTATGCTAGGGACGCGTGGCGGACGAACGGGCTGCGTATCCGGATTCGTCTCGTCGTTCTGAGCAACTTTCATGTTGAAAATAATTTAATCCGAGTTACGGATTAAAAGATATGATTTTCTAAAGATTTTAATAATTTCTGGAATTTAATTAATTATTTAATTTAATTCGAAAATGTATTTATGACATCAGCATGATGTCATGCTGACGTCAGCAGTCAACAAAGTTGACTTGGTCAACCTGACCGGTGGGTCCCACTGTCATACTCTGTTAACTACTTAATCAATTTAATTAGTTTAAATAATGAGATTAGTCGAGTTAATTAATTAATTTGGCTAATCTAATCGGGATTAATTAAGTTAATTAATTCTTTAACTAATTAATTAATTAAATTAATTATTATTTATTTTATTATTATTATTATTATTTAGTTTTAACTAAAATGTTCAGGCGAGGCCCACTTGTCATAAACCCCAAGGGCCTTTTGGTGTCTTGAGTTTCTGGCGTAACCCGAGCAGTGGCCTTCAGCCTTCTGGCGCTAGCCTGTTTGGGCGCTGCCTTGAGTTACAGGGCCGCCGCCATGGCGGGTGCCGGGCAACCTGGCGAGGCGGGCATCTGTGGCGCAAAACCTGTGACCAAGCGATAAGCGCTTGCGAGGGCATGCGTGGTGCGTGGCGCGATGGCCGGAGCGGGCGTCTGAAGGCGGCGTCGGGCGAGGCCGGCAGCGGCGGCGGGCGGCCGGCGCGTGCGCAGACAACGTCGGCGGCCTCCGGCAGCAGCAGAGGCTGCAGCGGCAGAAGCGGCTGCGGGAGGTAGGGAGCGAAGCGGGCGTGGGCGTCGGTCTGGCGCCTTGTGCGCCTCAACCCGCGAGGAAGAAGCGCCTGGCGAGGGCGACACGTTCGCGGGAGCACGGCGCGAGGGCGCCTTGGCGCGTGATAGCGCGCGCTCATCTGGGCGAAGCGCGTTGCGGTCTAGCGTGTGGTGAGCGAGGCATGAGGCGAGAAGGGAGAGGTGCAGGGCCTCACCAGCGTTGATGGGAAGAGGGCGCCGAGGTTTCTTGGCGGCGAGGAAGAAGATGAGGATCGAGGTCCCGCGAGGAGGCGGTCGAGGTGGAGGCGGCAGTTCCGGGCGACGCCGTGGGAGCCGATTCTGACGGCGGAGGTTCAGAGGCGGCGCGGCGGCGACGAGTAGCGCCGTCAGGTGTTAGCAAGGTGGCGGTGGGGTTAGCGGCGGGGGCGACGTGATCTGCCCGATCCAGATGGATCGTGGGGAGGCGAGGAGCGAGAGGGGGAGAGATCGGGGGGAGGAGTGGGGTAGTGGGCTAGGGTTTCGGTGTCCCCATGGGGTTAGTAGGTGAGGTGGGGGTGGGCCGGTCCAACCAGGCCGACTGGAGTGGCCAGCTGGGCTGAGGCCCAGCGCCCGGGGGGGGGTTCCCTTTTCCTCTTTTTTTTTATTTACAGTCTTACTTTGCTTTTCTTTTTATTTAGTTTCAGGTTTGTTTTATTTTTCTAAAGCAAAATTAGTTTCATAAAATAAGAAACTTGCACCTAAAATTGAATTATAAGTCAAGCTACTGTCACATTAAGTTTGGCATCAAATTAAAATAGTTTGTAATTTATATAGTTTTAAAAAGGTATTTAAATTATTCTGATAGACATTGGTTTATTACATTGGGGCAATTAAACACCTTATAAAAATGTTGGTCCACTATGATAATTATTCGAGGACTGTTTGCAACACTTTGAACATTTTTGTTTTAATATTTGAAAACTTTTATGTTTGCCTCTATTTTGAATTTTGAATTTGAATCGGTTTTCGAACTTACGCGAACTTAGCAACAGTAATCGAGGTGATGTGGCATCACTAGTAGAGGTTACTGTAGCTTAATTACCCGGGCCTCACATGAACTTGCGGGGGATGCTCAAAGTTGATGTAGTTCATTGGGAGCACCACTTGTAATTGGAGTTCATCTACCTACATGGGTTAGTCTTGCAAGGAATAGCACTTGTGTATCCAAAATGACAACCATGAAAATTTGATATAGATAAATTGTCAAAGGATATGTTTGAAGGGTTTCATGCTTCCTTGTCTTCAACCATCGTGTTGTAGAGACTTGGTGATGTCGAGATTGCTCAAGATGTGAGTGAGTTGCAATGTCATAGATTTAGATTCATCCAAGTACCTACAAGGGTTTGATAACATGCAAGGGTGCAAATATATCCAAGACATAAGATTATCATTATAAGAGAAACATCAAGGATTAGTCATAGGCTCATGCCTTGCATGTATCCAAATGGAGTTCCTACTCCAAGTTTGAAGCATCAATGATGTTCAATTCACCTCTGAACCAGCAAAATACTTTCTCATCAAGCGGTTTGGTGAATATATCGACCAATTGATTATTGGTACGAACATGCTTAAGGTTAATGTCACCTTTAGCAACATGATCCTGAATGAAATGATGACGAACCTCAATATGGTTAGTTCGAGAATGTTGCACGGGATTGTGAGCAATCTTAATAGCACTTTCATTGTCACAAAGCAAACATGTTTCACATGTATCCCATAATCTTTAAGAGTTTGGGTCATCCAAAGTAATTGAGCACAACATGAACCAGCGGCAATGTATTCCGCTTCAGCGGTGGATAAGGATACCGAGTTTTGTTTCTTGGAGGACCAAGACACAAGAGATCTACCAAGAAATTGACAAGCACCCGAAGTGGACTTTCTATCGACCTTGTCTCTGGCATAGTCCGAATCGCAATAGCCAACAAGATCAAAGGAAGACCTCTTAGTATACCAAATGCCAAAATTTGGTGTATGTATTAAGTATCTCACTATCCTTCTCACAGCCTTAAGATGACATTCTTTAGGGGCCGCTTGATATCATGCGCACATGCACACACTAAGCATAATATCGGGACAAGAGGCACATAGATATATGATACGTCCATTTTGCATCATGATTTTATATCGATATTTATTGCATTATGGGCTGTTATTACACGTTATGTCTCAATACTTATGTGTATTCTCTCTTATTTTACAAGGTTTACATGAAGAGGGAGAATGCCGACAACTGGGATTCTGGGCTGGAAAAGGAGCAAATATTAGAGACCTATTCTTCACAACTCACAAACTCCTGAAACTCCACAAAAGTCTTTTTTGGACTTAATAATATATATTGAGCGGAAGAAGTACCAGAGGGGGCCCACACCCTGGCCATGAGGGTGGGGGCGCGTCCTACCCCCCTAGGCGCGCCCCCCTGCATCGTGGGCCCCCTGGTAGCCCTCCGGTGCCCATCTTCTGCTATATGAAAGCTTTTACCCTGGAAAAAAAATCATAAGCAAGCTTACGAGATGAAACTCCACCGCCACGAGGCGGAACCTTGGCGGAACCAATCGAGGGCTCCGACGGAGCTGTTCTGCGAGGGAAACATCCCTCCGGGAGGGGGAAATCATCACCATCGTCATCACCAATGATCCTCTCATCGGGAGGGGGTCAATCTCCATTAACATCTTCACCAGAACCATCTCCTCTCAAACCCTAGTTCATCTCTTGTATTCAATCTTTGTACCAAAACCTCAGATTGGTACCTGTGGGTTGCTAGTAGTGTTGATTACTCCTTGTAGTTGATGCTAGTTGGTTTATTTGGTGGAAGATCATATGTTCAGATCCTTAATGCATATTAATACCCCTCTAATTATGAACATGAATATGCTTTGTGAGTAGTTACGTTTGTTCTTGAGGACATGGGAGAAGTCTTGCTATTAGTAGTCATGTGAATTTGGTATTCGTTCGATATTTTGATGAGATGTATGTTGTCTCTCCTCTAGTGGTGTTATGTGAACGTCGACTACATGACACTTCACCATTATTTGGGCCTAGAGGAAGGCATTGGGAAGTAATAATTAGATGATGGGTTGCTAGAGTGACAGAAGCTTAAACCCTAGTTTATGCGTTGCTTCGTAAGGGGCTGTTTTGGATCCACAGGTTTCATGCTATGGTTAGGTTTACCTTAATACTTCTTTTGTAGTTGCGGATGCTTGCAATAGGGGTTAATCATAAGTGGGATACTTGTCCAAGAAAGGGCAGTACCCAAGCACCGGTCCACCCACATATCAAATTATCAAAGTAACAAACGTGAATCATATGAGCGTGATGAAAACTAGCTTGACGATAATTCCCATGTGTCCTCGAGAGCGCTTTTCTCTATATAAGAACCTATCCAGGCTTGTCCTTTGCTACAAAAAGGATTGGGCCACCTTGCTGCACCTTATTTACTTTCATTGCTTGCTACCCGTTACAAATTACCTTATCACAAAACTATCTGTTACCGATAATTTCAGTGCTTCCAGAGAATACCTCACTGAAAACCGCTTGTCATTTCCTTCTGCTCCTCGTTGGGTTCGACACTCTTACTTATCGAAAGGACTACGATAGATCCCCTACACTTGTGGGTCATCAAGACTCTTTTCTGGCGCCGTTTCCGGGGAGTGAAGCGCCTTTGGTAAGTGGAACTTGGTAAGGAAAAATTTATATAGTGTGCTGAAATTTACTGTCACTTGTAACTATGGAACATAATCCTTTGAGGTGCTTGTTCGGGGTATCTTCACCCTGACCAGTAGAGAAAATAGTTGCTCCTCAACCTGCTGAACCTACTGAAAATGTTTACTTTGAAATTCCTTCGGGTATGGTAGAGAAACTTCTAGCTAATCCCTTTACAGGAGATGGAACATTGCATCCCGATTTACACCTAATCTATGTGGATGAAGTTTGTGGATTATTTAAGCTTGCAGGTATGCCTGATGATGTTGTCAAGAAGAAGGTCTTCCCTTTATCTTTGAAGGGAGATGCATTGACATGGTATAGGCTATGTGATGATATGGTATCATGGAACTACAAACGATTGAAATTGGAATTTCATCAGAAGTTTTATCCTATGCATCTTGTTCATCGTGATCGTAATTATATATATAATTTTTGGCGTCGCGAAGGAGAAAGCATCGCTCAAGCTTGGGGGAGGCTTATGTCAATGTTATATTCATGCCCCAATCATGAGCTCTCAAGAGAAATGATTATTCAAAAATTTTATGCTCGGCTTTCTCTCAACAATCGCTCCATGCTCGATACTTCTTGTGCTGGGTCTTTTATGATGAAGACTATTGAATTCAAATGGGATTTATTGGAAAGAATTAAACGCAACTCTGAAGATTGGGATGTCGATGAAGGTAAGGAGTCAGGTATGACACCTAAGTTTGATTGTGTTAAATCTTTTATGGACACCGATGTTTTCTATGAATTTAGCACTAAATATGGACTTGACTCTGAGATAGTAGATTCTTTCTGTGAATCATTTGCTACTCATGTTGACCTCCCGAAGGAGAAGTGGTTTAAATATAATCCTCCCACTGAAGTAAAAGTAGCTGCACCTATTAAAGTTGAAGAAAAGACTATCACTTATAATGATCCTATTGTTCCTACTACCTATATTGAGAAACCACCTTTCCCTGTTAGGATAAAGGATCATGCTAAAGCTTCAACTGTAGTTTGTAAGAGTAATACTAGAACATATACACCACCTGAGCACATTAAAGTTGAACCTAGTATTGCTATGGTTAAAGATCTCTTGTCTGATAATATTGATGGGCATGTTATTTATTTCTGTGATGCAGCTACTAGAATTGCTAGACCCGATGCTAAGAAACATAGACCTGTTGTCGACATGCCTATTATTTCTGTTAAAATAGGAGCATTGTTATCATGGCTTATGTGATATGGGTGCTAGTGCTAGTGCAATACCTCATTCCTTATACAAAGAAATTATGCATGATATTGCACCTGCTGAGATAGAAGAAATTGATGTTACAATTAATCTTGCCAATAGAGATACTATTTCACCAATTGGGATTGTTAGAGATGTTGAAGTCTTGTGTGGGAAAGTTAAATATCCTGATGATTTTCTTGTTCTTGGTTCCCCACAAGATGACTTTTGTCACATTATATTTGGCAGACCCTTCTTGAATACTGTTAATGCTAAGATAGATTGCGAAAAGGATGTTGTTACTATTGGTTTGGGGGATATGACTCATGAGTTTAATTTTGCTAAATTTCGTAGACAACCCCATGATAAAGAATTGCCCAGTAAGGATGAAATTATTGGTCTTGCTTCTATTGTTGTGCCTCCTAATGATCCTTTAGAACAATATTTGCTAGACCATGAAAATGATATGTTTATGAATGAAAGAAGGGAAATAGATAAAGTATTCTTTACACAGGGACCTATTTTGAAACACAACTTTCCTGTTGAAATCCTAAAGGATCCTCCTCCACCCAAGGGTGATCCCGTGTTTGAGCTTAAACCGTTACCTGATACACTTAAATATGCATATCTTGATGAAAAGAAGATATATCCTGTTATTATTAGTGCTAACCTTTCAGAGCAGGAAGAGGAGAGATTATTGAAAACTCTGAAGAAGCACCATGCTGCTATTGGACATACTCTTGATGATCTTAAGGGCATTAGTCCCACTCTATGCCAACACAAAATAAAATTGGAGAAAGACGCCAAACCAGTTATTGATCACCAACGACAGTTAAATCCTAAGATGAAAGAAGTGGTAAGAAAGGAAATACTAAAGCTCCTTGAGGCAGGTATAATTTATCCCGTTGCTGATAGTCAGTGGGTAAGTCCTGTCCATTGTGTCCATGAGAAGGGAGGTATTACTGTTGTTCCTAATGATAAAGATGAATTGATCCCGCAAAGAATTATTACAAGTTATAGGATGGTAACTGATTTCCGCAAATTAAATAAAGCTACTAAAAAGGATCATTACCCTTTACCTTTTATTGATCAAATGCTAGAAAGATTATCCAAACATACACATTTTTTGCTTTCTAGATCGTTATTCTGGTTTCTCTCAAATACCTGTGTCAGCAGAGGATCAAGAAAAGACCACTTTTACTTGCCCTTTCGGTACTTTTGCTTATATATGTATGCCTTTTGGTTTATGTAATGCACCTGCTACCTTTCAAAGATGCATGATGGCTATATTCTCTGACTTTTGTGAAAAGATTTGTGAGGTGTTCATGGATGATTTCTCTGTTTATGGATCTTGGTTTGATGATTGCTTAAGCAACCTTGATCAAGTTTTGCAGAGATGCGAAGATACTAGCCTTGTCTTGAATTGGGAGAAGTGCCACTTTATGGTTAATGAAGGCATTGTCTTGGGGCATAAAATTCTGAAAGAGGTATTGAAGTTCATAAAGCTAAGGTTGATGCTATTGAAAAGATGTTGTGTCCCAAGGACATCAAAGGTATAAGAAGTTTCCTTGGTCATGCCAGTTTTTATAGGAGGTTCATTAAGGACTTCTCGAAAATTTCTAGGCCTCTGACTAATATATTACAAAAATATATTCCTTTTGTCTTCGATGATGATTGTGTAGAAGCATTTTAAATACTTAAGAAAGCTTTGATCTCTGCACCTATTGTTCAGCCACCTGATTGGAATTTACCCTTTGAAATTATATGTGATGCTAGTGATTATGCTGTAGGTGCTGTTCTAGGACAAAGAGTTGATAAGAAACTAAATGTTATTCAATATGCTAGTAAAACTCTAGATAGTGCCCAGAGAAACTATGCTACTACTGAAAAAGAATTCTTAGCAGTTGTATTTGCTTGTGATAAGTTCCAACCTTATATTGTTGATTCTAAAGTAACTATTCACACTGATCATGCTGAAATTAAATATCTTATGGAAAAGAAATATGCTAAACCTAGACCTATTAGATGGGTTCTCTTGCTACAAGAATTTGATTTGCATATTATTGATAGAAAGGGAGCTGAGAACCCCGTTGCAGACAACTTGTCTAGGTTAGAGAATGTTCTTGATGACCCACTACCTATTGATGATAGCTTTCTTGATGAACAATTAGCTGTCATAAATGCTTCTCGTACTGCTCCATGGTATGCTGATTATGCTAATTACATTGTTGCTAAATTTATACCACCTAGTTTCACATAACAGCAAAAGAAAAAGTTTTTCTATGATTTAAGACATTACTTTTGGGATGACCCACACCTTTATAAAGAAGGAGTAGATGGTGTTATTAGACGTTGTCTACGTGAGCATGAACAGGAACAGATCCTATGCAAGTGTCACTCCGAGGCATATGGAGGACACCACGCTGGAGATAGAACTGCACATAAGGTATTACAATCCGGTTTTTATTGGCCTACTCTCTTCAAGGATGCCCATAAGTTTGTCTTGTCTTGTGATGAATGTATAAGAATTGGTAATATTAGTAGACGTCAAGAAATGCCTATGAATTATTCTCTTGTTATTGAACCATTTGATGTTTGGGGTTTTGATTATATGGGACCGTTTCCTTCCTCTTATGGGTATACACATATTTTAGTTGATGTTGATTACGTTACTAAGTGGGTAGAAGCTATTCCAACTAGTAGTGCTGATCATAACACCTCTATTAAGATGCTTAAAGAAGTTATTTTTCCGAGGTTTGGTGTCGCTAGATATTTAATGACTGATGGTGGTTCACATTTTATTCATGGTGCTTTTGGGTAAATGCTAGCTATGTATGATGTTAATCATAGGATTGCATCTCCATATCACCCACAGTCTAGTGGTCAAGTAGAATTGAGTAACAGAGAGCTTAAATTAATTTTGCAAAAGATTGTCAATAGATCTAGAAAGAATTGGTCCAATAAACTTGACGATGCATTATGGGCTTATAGAATTGCATATAAAAATCCTATGGGTATGTCTCCATATAAAATGGTTTATGGAAAAGCATGTCACTTACCTCTCAAACTAGAACATAAGGCATATTGGGCCATTAAAGAGCTCAATTATGATTTCAAACTTGCCGGTGAGAAGAGGTTATTTGACATTAGCTCACTTGATGAATGGAGAACTCAAGCCTATGAGAATGCCAAGTTGTTTAAAGAAAAAGTTAAAAGATGGCATGACAAAAGGATACAAAAGCGTGAGTTTAATGTAGGTGATTATGTGTTGCTTTTCAACTCTCCTTTAAGATTTTCGCAGGAAAACTTCTCTCTAAATGGGAAGGCCGTTACGTTATCGAGGAGGTCTATCGTTCCGGGGCCATAAAAATTAACAACTTCGATGGCACGATTCCAAAGGTGGTGAACGGTCAATGAATCAAACATTATATCTCAGGTAATCCTATAAATATTGAAACTAATGTTATTGAAACCGTAACCCCGGAGGAATACATAAGGGACACTTTCCAGAATGTTTCAGACTCCGAAAAGGAATAGGTATGCAGTATGGTAAGTAAACCGACTCCAAAACAGTTCTAATATCAATTGTCTCCATTTTGGAATATTTAAGAAAATAGAAAAATAAGAAGTAGTCCGGGAAGGACACGAGGCATCCACAAGGGTGGAGGGCGCGCCCTACCCCCTGGGCGCGCCCCCTGCCTCGTGGGCACCTCCTGTGCTCTCCGGACTCCGTTTTCTTGCACGATACTTCTTTCGGTTGGTAAAAATTCATTATATAATCTCCCGAAGGTTTTGACCACCGTATCACGCAAATATCCTCTGTCTTTGTTTCGAGCTGTTTTCTGTCAGTTTTGTCAAGGTAAGGCATCATGACGTCACCCTCCTCCAACAATGAAGACAAGTATGCTTGGCTATTGAAGATAGAGCTGAAGAGAGAAGAACCCGGGGAGATCAAAAAGGATGATAGGATCAAGAAAGCCATGGAGGAACAAGCTCCGGCGGAAGAAGAAGAAGACATCCAACCTCTTCCCAACCTCTTTACTCCAACTGAGATTGAAGCTTTCAAGATGATTGAGTTAGCTCACATACAAAATAAGTATCTCACACATGAAAATATTTTGTTGAAGGATCATATCGTCGCACTCAAGGGCATTATCCGCAAATTGGAAGAACTCCTACGCTCGATGTGCGGCTATCCACCATCTTCATCACCTCCGAGGAACTAATCACATGGGTATGGGCACTCCCCTTGGAAACTGCCAAGCTTGGGGAGGTGCCCCGGTATCGTATCACCATCACACTCCCATCTTTACCGTTTTTCTTAGTTCGATCCATTTAGTAATATCCTTATCTAGTAGAATAAAGTTTTGGTATGTTTTAGTTTTGAGTTTTGCTTTATGATCCATCTATGTAATAGAGTATGTGAGCTATATATAATAAAGATTAGTGTTGAGTCAAGGGCTTTGCTATTTTGCTATGATCTTGAGGGAATAAAAGAAAGAATAAAAAAAAAGCAATCATATGGATCTTACGGAGAGTAATGACTTCACACATAAAGAGTATGATGCATAAAAGTTGTTGAGAGTTGGCAAACATAGTTTTGGTCATCGTTGCAATTAATAGGAAGTAATAAAGAAAGAGAGGTTCTCACATGTAAATATACTATCTTGGACATCTTTTATAATAGGAAGACAACGTAATGGGTTATGTTTTCTCATATCTGAATTAAAGTATATTGTCATGGATCATCCAACATGTTGAGCTTGCCTTTCCCCCTCATGCTAGCCAAATTCCTTGAACCAAGTAGAGATACTACTTTGCGTCCAAATATCCTTAAACCCAGTTTTGCCATGAGAGTCCACCATATCTACCTATGGATTGAGTAAGATCCTTCAAGTAAGTTGTCATGTTGCATGCAATTAAAATTGCTCTCTAAATATGTATGACTTATTAGTGTGGAGAAAATAATCTTTGTACGATCTTGTGATATGGAAGTAATAAAAGCGACGGACTGCATAATAAAGGTCCGTATCACAAGTGACAATATAAAGTGATGTTCTTTTGTATTAAGATTTCGTGCATCCAACCATAAAAGCACATGACAACTTGTGCTTCCCTCTGCAAAGGGCCTATCTTTTACTTCTTGTCTTACATTAAGAGTCATGGTGATCTTCACCTTTCCTTTTTATATTTTCTCCTTTGGCAAGCACCTCGTGTTGGAAAGATCTGATATATATATATATATATATATATATATATATATATATATATATATATATATATATATATATATCAATTGGATATAAGTTGGCATGAACTATTACTGTTGACATTACGCTTGAGGTAAAAGGTTGGTAGGCAACACTATAAGCCCCTATCTTTCTCTGTGTCCGATTAAAACTCCATACCCATAAGTATTGCGTGAGTGTTAGCAATTGTGAAAGACTAAATGATAGTTGAGTATGTGGACTTGCTGAAAAGCTCTTATATTGACTCTTTCTGATGTTATGATAAATTGCAATTACTTCAATGACCGAGATAATAGTTTGTTAGCTTTCAATGAAGTTTCTGATTCATACTTGACATTGTGAATAGATTGTTACTTTAGCATAAGAAATCATATGACAAAACATATGTTGCTTTTATAAGAATGATCATGATGCCCTCATGTCCATATTTTATTTTATCGACACCTCTATCTCTAGACATGTGGAAATTTTTCGATTTCGGCTTCCGCTTGAGGACAAGCGAGGTCTAAGCTTGGGGGAGTTGATACGTCCATTTTGCATCATGCTTTTACATCAATATTTATTGCATTATGGGCTGTTATTACATGTTATGTCTCAATACTTATGCCTATTCTCTCTTATTTTACATGGTTTACATGAAGAGGGAGAATGCCGGCAGCTGGGATTCTGGACTGGAAAAGGAGCAAATATTAGAGACCTATTCTGCACAACTCCAAAAGTCCTGAAACTCCACGAAAGTCATTTTTGGAATTAATAATAAATATTGAGTGGAAGAAGTACCAGAGGGGGCCCACACCCTGGCCACGAGGGTGGGGGCGTAGGGCGCGCCCCCTGCCTCATGGGCCCCCTGGTAGCCCTCCGGTGCCCATCTTCTGCTATATGAAGGCTTTTACCCTGGAAAAAATCATAAGCAAGCTTACGGGACGAAACTCCGCCGCCACGAGGTGGAACCTTGGCGGAACCAATCTAGGGCTCCGACGGAGCTGTTCTGCCGGGGAAACATCCCTTCGAGAGGGGGAAATCATCACCAACGTCATCACCAACGATGCTCTCATTGGGAGGGGGTCAATCTCCATCAACATCTTCACCAGCACCATCTCCTCTCAAACCCTAGTTCATCTCTTGTATCCAACCTTTGTACCAAAAACCTCAGATTGGAACCTGTGGGTTGCTAGTAGTGTTGATTACTCCTTGTAGTTGATGCTAGTTGGTTTATTTGGTGAAAGATCATATGTTCAGATCCTTAATGCATATTAATACCCCTCTGATTATGAACATGAATATGCTTTGTGAGTAGTTACGTTTGTTCCTGAGGACATGGGAGAAGTCTTGCTATTAGTAGTCATGTGAATTTGGTATTCGTTCGATATTTTGGTGAGATGTATGTCGTCTCTCCTCTAGTGGTGTTATGTGAACATCGACTACATGACACTTCACCATTATTTGGGCCTAGAGGAAGGCATTGGGAAGTAATAAGTAGATGATGGGTTGCTAGAGTGACAGAAGCTTAAACCCTAGTTTATGTGTTGCTTCATAAGGGGCTGATATGGATCCACATGTTTCATGCTATGGTTAGGTTTACCTTAATACTTATTTTGTAGTTGCGGATGCTTGTAACAAGCGTTAATCATAAGTGGGATACTTGTCCAAGAAAGGGCAGTACCCAAGCACCGGTCCACCCACATATCAAATTATCAAAGTAACAAACGCGAATCATATGAGAGTGATGAAAACTAGCTTGACGATAATTCCCATTGTCGGATTTCGGGTTCCGGCAGACCCTCAAGGTTCAAACTCTCGGGGGCGCGCGGAGATCACACCCACTGCCTACCTGTGTCTCATCGCCTCGCAAGGATCTAAAACTACACGAAGAATAACACAGAGGACACGAGGTTTATACTGGTTCGGGCCACCATTGTGGTGTAACGCCCTACTCCAGTGTGTGGTGTGTGGATTGCCTCTGGGGCTGATGATGAACAATACAAGGAAGAACAGCTTCGCGAGGGTCTGTTCTTGGCTGGTGCATGAACTTCTAGGGGGAGTTCAATCGCTTCTCTCTCTCTCCCTCTAGTCTATCCGAAATCTGGATCCCCTTTGCCTGTGGGTGGCTAGTCCTATTTATAGGTGGAGGCCCTGGGCCTCTTCCCAAATGTTGAGCGGGAAGGGCGCCAACAATTGGCCATTTTGAAGGGGAACATCTAGTACACTTATCCTGACTAAAGTTGGTCCTCGCCTGCCAAAGACCCTGACGATGAGGCCGGCCTGGGCTCCACGATGACCTCCATCCTGCCGTCCTGCTGGTCTTGGTCTTGTTGCACCGAAATGGTTGCCTTTGCTTGATACCCTTGCCTGTGCTTGCCCCCTTTGCACCAAAGAGGAAGAAAGGACTCTGCGCAGGCCAGCGCCCGCCTGGCGCCCACCTGGCCTTGGTCGTCATGGCTTGCGTCATGGGCACCTCGTGAGGTGCCCCGCCTTGATCTCTCCGCCTCCTCACGAGCCAGCCTGACGAGGCTACGCCCGAGGAAGCCTCCTGTCGTCCGCCCCGCGAGGCTTGGCCCCTCGCGAGGGTCTTGAGCATGTGTTGATGAAGATGGGCCGTACTGGGCCACTCCTTGAGCCACGCCGCAGGCCGTAGGCAGGAAAGTCTGGGTACCCCCGTTCCCAGAACGCCGATAGTAGCCCCCGGGCCCAAGGCGCGCCTGGACTTGGCTTAGCAGAGAAGCGAAGGGGAAGTGCGAAGCGCCGCGGGCCCCAATAGCCTGCGGCCTTGGGTGCCGCGTGGCAGTTGATTGGACGTGGGTTTCCTTGTTCCCCCACGCCTCCTTATTTTGCGCCCCCTCTTCTTGCCGAGCGCGCGCCTCCTGCTCTTCCTCCTCTCGAGCTCCAGCCTCCACTTCCAGTCCAATCTCGAATCCTCCCCCTTCCTGTCGCCATGGCTCCGATGAAGAAGGGGAAAGGGCAAAAGCCTATGCTCTCACCCCGCCCGTCGCCGTCGACGGTTCCTGCTGTCGACCGGTCGATCATACTCAACCGGGAAGGCTTGGACAAGGTCAGTTCTGCCCTGGCCACCATCTTCAACGAGTGCAGGAGGACGACGGTCTGGCCCGCGTCTCACTTCTCCATTGACAGAATAGTCACCGAGGTCCCAGCCGCCCGGCGCCTACATGGGAGGACTAGTTCCCCCCTTTTCTGATTTCTTCAACACTGTACTTTCCCATTACCAGATCCACATGATGCACTTGGGTCCCGAATCCATTACTCTTCTTGCCGTTTTCGCTTTTGTCTGCGAGGCGATGATGGGCACTCCTCCTTTAGTTGCCTTGCTGCGCCACTTCCTCTCCTTGCGCCTCAGCGACCCCACCCAATGCTCGGGGTGCGTGAGCTTCCTTGCCGCACCAGAAACAGCGGCTTCGGAAATTGATTTTAGCCTTCCTCCGCCTGCGACTGGGTTCCATGAGCGGTGGCTGTACGTGGATGTCGGGGTGCCCAGCCCCCTACTTTCGGAGCCAACCTTGCCCGCTATCCCCAATTCGGGCTGGGGCCAGGAGACGCTCACGAGCCCTCGACTCATCTTAGTTTGGCATCGCTTTGCGAACTTGAGGGCATTCGGTGTGACGGCACCCAAGGTGGTGAAGGAGTTCCTCCTATGCCGCATTGCCCCTCTCTAGCGCCATTCCTGCCGGATGTGGGCCTTCGGGGGGCGTGAAGACCGCATGAGGCTCTAGGAGGAAGATCGGCGCTGAAGTCTTGAGGCGGGTTCTCATGATCTGACCGGGACCCTTCCCGCAACATCCGCAAGGGGTGCCTCATTGTACCTTTGCTCAAACAGGGGTGATTTTGTGAAGCAAATGCCCAACTTTGACGAATGGGGGCTGCGCCCCACAGGCCTCATGGGACCTCGTGAGAACCCAGTTGTGGTGGTTGCCCTTCCGGTTGCCCGCGACGGTCCTTCCTCAAGTGGTGGAGCTGGGAGGCAAGGGCCACCGGGGGCCGAGGGGGGCACTGCCGGGATGATGGTGCCATGCGGCATTCCTGAGGCGGCAGCTCCTGAGGCCTGCCCTGCGGCGGCTGAAGGTGTTGAGCCGCGGCCCGCGGCTCCCATGGCAGAGGCCCCGGCCACCCTTCTTTGTGCGGCGTCTGGCGGCGTGCGCCAGGGCGATGTCCCCGACGCCGGTCACATTGGCGCTTCTTCCTCGTCGCAGGCTGACCCCTGCGCCGAGGTCCTGGGCCGCTTCCGTGTGGACTTCGAGGCTCTCCGAAAGAGAAGGGAGGCCTTGGGTGATGATTACCCTTGCCGCCTATTGAAGCACAGGAAGTACTTCGCCGCTGATGAGTAAGCCTTTCCCTTTCTCAGTCCCTTACTTTCCTGTTGCTTCAGCTGATCATTGCCCTGCAGGGCCCTTCCTGCCGAGTTCACGGAGATGGCTGAGGAGCCATCCCACCAGGCCTCGCCCTCTCCACCGTCCCCAAGCGCCCCAAGCTCAAGCACTGCCCTTGTGGTGAGGCCGGTTGGAGAGGTGGGCCATCCTATGATGCGTCATGATTCTGCGCACCTCGCGACCATCCTTCGCGAGCCCTCCCGGGGCATAGCCAGCCTGCCCTGGGCTCTTCGATTGGTTGTGGACGACGACTGGCTGAGGTCGGCCTTGCGTTCTTCCTTGGAGGACGAACTTGGCTCTGGGCCAGGCTTCTAGCGAGGCGCGTTCGGCCATCGCGAGGGTGCCAACCCCCAACCCCCTGCCCAGAGGGGGAGTGCAGGTCCGTGGTCCTCCGTGCGCGCCTGGGGCGGAGGATGACGTGGAAGACGTGCTGGAGCGCGCTCGAGAGCGCCGCACCCTCTGCCAAGGGTTCCTCCGGAGGGCAGCTGACGCGATGAGCCAGCTTGGTGTAGAGCGCGCTGACGAGGACGTGCGCCTTGAGGCCGAGGGCCTGCGCCTAGCTGAGGAGAGGCACAACCTGAAAGTGGCTGTTGCCCTTGCGCGCCACCAGCGTGACCTTGATAATGAGAAAGCCGAGGTGTCGCTGGCGGCTTCTCGGGAGGCCTGCTCCCGGGCCGTCGAGGAGGCTCAGGAGGCTAACCAGCGGCGCAGGGCCACAGGAGAGCGGGCGTGGGAGCTCTGGGCCTGGAGTAGCTCCCTGGAGCAACATGTGGAGTTGTGTGAGGCGGCCCTTGCATCGATGAAGGGGGGCTCGGTCGACCGGGCGGAGCTTCAGAAACGTGAGGAGGCACTGACGCTGGAGGCCACCGAGCGTACCCTGGACCTCGAGCGATTGGAGACGAGGGAGCGCCTGGTGGCGCACGCGGAGGATGACGTTGCCGTGAGGGAAGCCCGAGCCTCAGAAGAGGTTGATCACCAGGTGGCGGCGGCCCGCTCGAACCTCGAGCGCGAGTTCAAGGAGAGGCTGGAGTTGATCAAGGTCGAAGCAGAGGGCAGGACCGCCGCCCTGAAGGCCAAGCTGGATGAAGTGACGCGGCGTGCGGACGCTGCCGGGGCCACCCTTGGCGCAACACAGTGAATCAGCTTCCTCCCGCGTCGAGGTGCTTCTTCTCCATCAAAGGGTGGACGCGGCAGAAGCCGTCATGCGGCGGAGCAAGGACGAGATACGCCAGCGGCAGACCTTGGAGCACATGCATGGCCCTATGCTCCGCGCGCTCCGGGAAAGAGCTAACACAGCCTTGGGCAACATCTGCGAGGCAGCCGTTGGGGAGCCTCATGAGGTTAACTATGCTGGTAACCTTTAGTTCGTCACTGACGTGGTGATGCAGCTAGAGACTCAGTCGGGCAAAGCCGACAGGTTGGTGGAGGAGAGGAGCCGTGCCCTGCTGGGGCATGCTTTTTCTCGCGTCTTCAGTCATCTTCAGAACATGGACCCCCACTTTGACTTTGATGCCGCCATCGCACCGGTGCCTCTGGCCATCCGGGGTAACCTGGCACATTGGGTGGAAGACAACATGGACGACCTTGTTAGGGCCTTCACCGCTGATGATGACGGTGTAGTCGTGGTTGTTGATGAGGGCGGCGTGGTGAACGGCCCAGGTGCTGGTGACGGCGACATGGAAGGTGATGGCGAGGCCAGCGATGCTAGTGACGACTCCGGAGGTGCCTCTGAGGATGCATTGGGGGATTTATCCGATTGACCGTGTGTTGTTCCCGCTTTTTACCCTGCGCCGAGAGAGTTCGGGCTTGGCCCAGAAGGTTGTAAGAGCATTTTGGGAGGGGGAGCCCCTCGTGTAAAAACTTTCAGTTAGCTTATTTGTAGACACGATTTCACTTGTATGCCTGCGCCAAGCGGCTGGTCTCGTGACGAGTAGACTGGCTTGTTTACCTTCGACCTGCGTGGGCCCCGAGCTAGCCTGCGGTGGGCCGTGGTGCCCTGAGTGCCTCCTGAACGAGCCTATTGAACCTTCAATGAGAACCTCCTGAGAGGGCGTGGCGATGGCAGTCTGGGCTGCGCGCATGCTGGGCCCTACCCGGCTCGCGAGGGGCTCGCGAGGGGAGGGGGATGAGGCTGGATGGACGTAAAGCGGTAACCAGAACGCGAGAGATTGCTCGAACAAGACTAAACACCCCTTCCCCAAACACACGCAAGTCTCAAGCTCGAATCCAACTTAAATCCGAACAGGGGAAAAACGACAACCAAAAGAAAGGCAAAAAAGCAGAAAGTCCGCGTCCGGCACCTAGTCTAGTCTTCGACGTCTTCTCACTAGCGCGGAGCTAAGTGCTGCCACTGGGCATGGGCGGGAGCCGCCGAGGCCCGAAGGTGGCTCTCCGGAGACTCCGGGGCATGTACAGCCCCACTCATTATTACGTGAGAGTGTCACGAGGCGGCGAGCTTCACAGGCACTGGGCCTTCTTCACAGGTACCGGCCTTGCTTCATATTGCCAGACGAGGGCCCCGCCTTGCGCCACACTCTATTGCCATCGATGATGGCCGGACACCGAGGATGCCACCGATGGGATAGAGCGGTTGCCAGCGGTTCCCCCGACGACCACGGGTCCTCTGCCGGGGGTAGGCCCTAAGGCACCTCCCCGGCAGAGGGCCTACCCCCTGAGGACGCCTTGCTCTGAGCACCGCGGGGGCGAGGCCGGATCTCGGCCCCCCTCCTGCAGCCCCCGGTGCCCTCCTCCTGAGGGGTAGGAAGCTGCTGGATTGGGGCGGCCATCTGATGCGACGACCTGTACCTCCTGTGATCCATGGTTAGCGTATGCCTGTTCCTGAGGGATTAGCGGTACCCGATAGTCGCTGCCTCCAGTGCGGTCGACGAGGCCTTCCTTGGGCTCCTAAAAGAGTTCAGCTTCGTGCGTCTCTTCCCCCCAGCCTGGGCAAAGGAACAAGCCATGGTGTTCCTCCTGCACGTGTCCTTGATCTACCATGTGGGGCACATATGCTTCTGGGGCCGCCGCCCCGAATGCCTCGCTGTAGTGCCCCATGTGACATGTAGTCCCGCTGAAGGTGCCCACCTGGGAGTGGTAGCACGGCGGCCCACCGGGACCGTGGACTGTAGTGGATCCCCCTTCGCTGGTCGGAAGCGGAGGCGGCACCATCGGCAGCCAGGCGGCCCCGGCCAGGTTGGCGTTGGAGTGGCCCTAGAATCCACTCGGAGCTGCGCGAGCGCGCGTGGGGCCTCCGTGCGGTCCACCTTGGGCCTGAGGCGGTGGCTGGGCGCCAAAGGGGTGAGCCCCCGAGGCGGCTGAGCCCAGGAGCTCCGCCACCCGCTCCAGTAGCACGTCGCGACCACCCTCCAGCAGCCTGCATCGCAGCAGCTCTCGGGCCACCGTGAGCGCGGCCCTTGAATTTGCCTGCTCCCGCCGGGTATACGGCGCCGTGGCCACGGCATGGCTTGAGGCCCTTGCTGCCGACCGCACCTGCTGCGGTGTGAGAGCTGGTGTCGCCTGGCCGTGTCGCCCGCGGCCCGCAGCGCCCTAAGGACCACGGGCTGCCTGGGGCACATGGTTGAGGTCGCCCTGAGCAAGCGGCCCTGCGTAGGCGGGCCAGGCCGCCCAGGGATCGGGATTGCCCGTTGGGTCGCCGGACATGATGATGATGATGCGACGGGCGGCAAAACACGAGGCGACGGAAGGCAAATTCCGGCGCACCCCTACCTGGCGTGCCAAATGTCGGATTTCTAGTTCCGGCGGACCTTCAAGGTTCGAACTCTGGGGTGCGCGCGGAGATCACACCCACTTCCTACCCGTGTCTCATCGCCTCGCAAGGATCTAAAACTACACGAAGAACAACACAGAGGACACAAGGTTTATACTGGTTTGGGCCACCATTGTGGTGTAACGCCCTACTCTAGTGTGTGATGTGTGGATTGCCTCTGGGGCTGATGATGAACAATACAAGGAAGAACAGCCTCGCGAAGGTCTGTTCTTGGCTGGTGCGATGAACTGCTAGGGGGAGTTCAATCGCTTCTCTCTCTCTCCCTCTAGTCTATCCGAAATCTGGATCCCCTTTGCCTGTGGGTGGCTAGTCCTATTTATAGGTGGAGGCCCTGGGCCTCTTCCCAAATGTTGAGCGGGAAGGGCACCAACAATTGGCCATTTTGAAGGGGAACATCTAGTACACTTATCCTGACTAAAGTTGGTCCTCGCCTGCCAAAGACCCTGACGATGACGCCGGCCTGGGCTCCACGATGACCTCCATCCTGCCGTCCTGCTGGTCTTGGTCTTGTTGCACCGAAATGGTTGCCTTTGTTTGATACCCTTGCCTGCGCGTGCCCCCTTTGCACCAAAGAGGAAGCAAGGACCCTGCGCAGGCCGGCGCCCGCCTGGCGTTGGTCGTCATGGCTTGCGTCATGGGCACCTCGTGAGGTGCCCCGCCTTGATCTCTCCGCCTCCTCGCAAGCCAGCCTGACGAGGCTATGCCCGAGGAAGCCTCCTGTCGTCCGCCTCACGAGGCTTGGCCCCTCGCGAGGGTCTTAAGCATGTGTTGATGAAGATGGGTCGTACTGGGCCACTCCTTGAGCCACGCCGCAGGCCGCAGGCAGGCAAGTCTGGGTACCCCCGTTCCCAGAACGCCGACACCCTGTGTCCTCGGGAGCACTTTTCTCTACATAAGAATTTGTCCAGGCTTGTACTTTGCTACAAAAAGGATTGGGCCACCTTGCTGCACCTTATTTACTTTCAGTGCTTGTTACCCATTACAAATTACCTTATCACAAAACTATTTGTTACTGATAATTTTAGTGCTTGCAGAGAATACCTTACTGAAAACCGCTTGTCATTTCCTTCTGCTCCTTGTTGGGTTCGACACTCTTACTTATCGAAAGGACTACGATAGATCCCCTACACTTGTGGGTCATCAATATAACAATGCACCAATCATAAAGTGGTAAACTTTTTGATCAACAAGTTCACCATCTTTAGTCAAGTCAAGATGTCCACTAGTAGGCATGGGTGTATGCATACCTTTGCATTCTTACATATTGAACTTCTTGAACAAGTCCTTGGTGTACTTTGTTTGAGAGACAAAGGTACCTTCATTCGTTTGCTTGATTTGCAAACCAAGAAAGAACTTGAGTTTACTCATCATAGACATCTCAAACTTCTCCGACATAAGCTTCCCAAACTTCTCACTAAAATGAGGGTTAGTTGAACCAAATATAATATCATCAACATATATTTGGCACACAAATAATTCTCTGTTAACCCTTTTACTGAAAAGAGTAGAATCAATTTTTCCGATCTCAAAGCCTTTTTCAATAAGGAACACGGTCAAGCATTTATACCACACTCCAGGAGCTTGTTTAAGACCATAAAGAGCTTTGTGAAGTTTGTAAACATGATTGGGTTTCTTAGGATTAACAAAGCTGGGAGGTTGTTTAACATAAACTTCCTCCTCAATTTCACCATTTAGAAAAGCACTTTTAATGTCCATTTGGTACAAGGTGATATCATGGTGATTAGCATAGGCAAGCAATATGCAAATGGACTCAAGTCTAGCAAAGGGGGCATATGTCTCACCATAGTCCATACCTTCGACTTGAGTGTAGCCTCGGGCGACGAGACATGATTTGTTGTGAACCACATGTCCATCTTCATCTTGCTTGTTGCGAAACATCCATTTGGTATCGATGATGTTGTGCTTGTTGTCGGGCTTCTCGACCAATGTCCACACTTGGTTTCTCTCAAAGTTGTGTATCTCTTCATGCATGGCATTTATCCAACCCGGATCTTCTAATACTTCTTCAACCTTCATGGGTTCAATGCTAGAGATGAATGAATAATGTTCACAAAAATTAGCCAAACGAGATTTAGAGTGAGTGATTCTCCCGGTTTGGATATCATTGTTGATTTTCTCGACTGGATGGTCTTTGGCGACACTTGCTCGAACTCGTGAGAGCTTTTGTTTTGGTCGGGGTGGAACATCTTCTTCATCTTCTTGTTCTTCTTCTTGGCCTTATTCATTGTTGACGTTGTCATTCTCTTTTCGTGGTGGAGAAGGAGGTTGATGAGGTTCATCTTGGTGTACTTCCTCGTTTTCATTATCTTGGTGTGTCCTACTTGTGGATGATTCCATGTCAACTCTTGGTTCACCTTGTTGAGAGGTAGAAGCTTCCATTTGAACGGACGAGGTACTCTCCTTCACCTCCGTTGGACGGATCTTGCCAATAGACAAGTCTTGGATTGCTTCCGAAGGGTCTTTGTCTCCTACATCAATTGGCAATTGCTCTACTTGCGAGCCGTTAGATTCATCAAACTTCACATCTACCATCTCTTCAATCTTTTGGGTGAAACTGTTGTAGACACAGTAAGTGTGAGAGTTTGAGCCATAACCAAGTAGGAAACCTTCATGAGATTTGGGAGCAAATTTAGAACGACGATGCTTATCAAGAATGTAGCACTTTGAGCCAAATACTTGAAAGTATCCAACTTGGGGTTTGTTACCGGCGAGGAGCTCGTATGCCATCTTGCTGAGTAGCTTGTGAAGATACAAGCGATTTGTTGCATGACAAGCTGTCTCAACCGCTTCTGCCCAAAAGTGTTTTGGCGTCTTGTATTCATCAAGCATCATTCTTGCCATTTCGATGAGCGTCCGGTTCTTCCTCTCAATAACTCCATTTTGTTGAGGTGTGTACATAGCCGAGAACTCATGTGAGATACCTTCTTCGTCAAGAAAGGTGTCTACATTGGCGTTCTTGAACTCCGTTCCATTGTTGCTGCGAACCTTCTTGATCTTCACTTCAAATTGATTTTGGGCCTTCCTAGCGAAGTTCTTGAAGATCTTTTCGGCCTGCGATTTATCATCGAGAAAGAACACCCACGTAAATCTTGAAAAATCATTGACTATAACTAGACCAAATGAGCACCGAGACTTTTGTAGGCATTGGGACCAAAGAGATCCATATGAAGTAGCTCGAGCGGTCTTCTCGTGGTCATGATGTTCTTCACAGGGTGGCTTCCTCCAACCTGTTTTCCTGCTTGGCAAGCGCTACAAAGTCTATCCTTATCAAATATGACATCTTTAACACCAAGGATATGATCACCTTTAATAAGCTTGTCAAGGTTTCGGATGCCCACATGACCTAACTATCTATGCCACAACCAGCCTGTAGAAGATTTAGCAATTAAGCAAGTTCTAGGTTGAGCCTTTTTAGTGAAGTCAACAATGTATAGATCACCTCTACATATACCAGTAAAGACCATTTTATGATTATCTCTATGAAACACTTGGCAATCTACTTTAGTAAACAGGACATTGAAACCAAAATCAACAATTCTAGATACAGAAAGCAGATTATAGCCAAGAGATTCAACGAGCATGACATTTTGTATGGAGCTATCATGTGAGATGGCCACCTTACCGAGGCCAACCACCCCTTTGAGTTATCACCAAAAGTGACATACTTTCGAGGGCCGTCATTTTCAGCAAGCTCACGAAACATATCTTTATCTCCGGTCATGTGATCGGTACATCCACTATCAAGGACCCATTCCTTTCCTCCTTCCATGTAGCCGCAAAGATTAGCCATAAGACCAAAGTGTCTCATTGCATCATCAAGATCATAGTCATTATCATCATCCTCATCATAGTATCCATGTTTAACATCGTCATGTGATGGATCAATCCCTAGAGAGAGTGATTCATTAGATAAATGATCATGACAATAATCATCTTTATGAAATCTAATGGCTTCGGAGATAATATTGCTAATGATTCCAACATCTCCTTTGGCATGCATAAGGTCACGAAGCTCAAACAGACAATCATCAAACTTAGGATTACTAGTACTCATTTTATTCAAGGCAATTGACTTATGAAGAATCTCATCCAGATTTTGCAAGGAATAGTTTGGAAATCTTTCCTCAAGAAATCTCCATATAGTATAAGCACAATCAAGAGTAGGCAAGTGACCAATCAAAATTCTAGGCAATCCTATAATGATAACATTGATAGTTCTAAGATTGTGAATCATGTCAAGATCCTCATCGGGAGTGGGATGCAAAGGATCAACAAGCGAGCACAAGGGTTGGTAATATACTTGCTCAAATGACATTCATTGAAAATCTCAAGCATCTCATTTTTCCACTCATGGAAGTACTCTCCATCAAGTATAGGCACTCTATGTCTAAGACTCCCCAACATAGACTCATCCATCTTCCTCCAATGGTGATTAAACCAAAGCAATGGAGACCAATGCTCTAATACCAATTGAAAGGATCAATAAGAGGTGTCTAGAGGGGGGTGATTAGACCCTCAACACACAAAGTTGGCAGTTTTTAAGTTTTTCAAGTTGAGGTGGTAGATTAACACAATTTCAAGCATACACAATACAATTCTAGCAAGCATGCAACGAGTATACGAGCAGCGGAAAGTAAAGCATGCAACTTGCAAGAAAGTAAAGGTATGGGATTGGAGTGTGCAAACGCAATTGGAGACACGAAGATTTTTGGCATGGTTCCGATAGGTGGTTCTATCGTACATCCACGTTGATGGAGACTTCAACCCACGAAGCGTAACGGCTGCGCGAGTCCACAGAGGGCTCCACCCACGAAGGGTCCACGAAGAAGCAACCTTGTCTATCCCACCATGGCCATCGCCCACAAAGGACTTGCCTCACTAGGGTAGATCTTCACGAAGTAGGCGATCTCCTTGGCCCGTACAAACTCCTTGGTTCAACTCCACAATGTTGATGGAGGCTCCCAAGTGACACCTAACCAATCTAGGAGACACCACTCTCCAAAAGGTAACAGATGGTGTGTTGTTGATGAACTCCTTGCTCTTGTGCTTCAAATGATAGTCTCCCCAACACTCAACTCTCTCTCATAGGATTAGATTTGGTGGAAAGATGATTTGAGTGGAAAGCAACTTGGGGAAGGCTATAGATCAAGATTCATATAGTTGGATGGAATATCTTGGCCTCAACACATGAGTAGGTGGTTCTCTCTTAGAAAATGAATGCTGGAAGTGAAGGCATGTTCTGATGGCTTTCCTCACGAACGAGGAGAGGGTGAAGGGGTATATATAGCCTCCACACAAAATCTAACTGTTACACACAATTTACCAAACTCAGTGGGACTGAATCATAAAACTCGGTCAGACAGATTTAGTTCCTAATGTGACCATTAGGCATTTCGGTGGGACCGATATGATCAACTCGGTGGGACCGATGTGCAAGGGTTAGGGTAAAACCTCATCTCGGTTTGACCGATTTTGGTAATAAGCAAAACAGAGTTGGTCAAACGAACTTGGTGGGACCGATTACATCTTCTCCGTGAGACCGAAATTATTGCAATAGGCAACACAGAGTTTGCAAGCCCATCTCGGTGAGACCGAGATCCCATCGGTGAGACCGAATTGATTAGGATTTCTGGTAGTGGATATGTCAAATGAGCTCGGTGGCGTCGGATAGATCAATTCGATGGGGCCGAGTTTGACTTTTGGTTTGGGACATATGTGGATATTAGAAAGTGGTTGAGGGCTTTGGAGCATATCACTAAGCACTTTGACCAAGCAAGCCATTAAGCAACAACTCATCCCCTTTTAATAGTATTGGATTTCCTATGGACTCAATGTGATCTTGGATCACTACAATAGAAAATGTAGAGTCCTGAGCTTTGAGCTTGAGACAATCCTTAGTCCTTAGCATCTTGAAGGGGTTCCACATCCTCTTGTCCATGCCACTCCACTATTGGACTTATCTGAAATATACTGGATGAAAATATCAGTCCAACAAGAGATATGTTGACATTAATTACCAAAATCACCCAGGGAGCACTTGTGCTTTCAAGGACGTCTAACTTGTTTTTGCAGGGCATGTTGTGATGTGATATGGTCGAGACATGATGTGATATATGTTATTGTATGAGATGATCATGTTTTGTAGAAGTTATCGGCAACCGGCATGAGCCTTATGGTTGTCTCCTTATTGTATGAAATGCGAACTCCATGTGATTGCTTTACATCACCAAGCAGTAGCAATAGTTGGCGAGACGACCACGACGCTGGAGATCAAGGTGTCGAGCCGGTGACAATGGAGATCATGACAATGCTTTGGAGATGAAGATCAAAAGCATAAGATGATGATGGCCATATCATGTCACATATTTTGATTGCATGTCATGTTTATCTTTACGCATCTTATTTTGCTTAGTACGACGATAGCATTATAAGATGACCCCTTAACTAAATTTCAAGGTATAAGTGATCTCCCTGAGTATGCACCACTGTGACAGTTCTTCATGCTGAGACACCACGTGATAGGCTCTACGTTCACATACAGCGGGTGCAAGACAGTTTTGCACATGCGGAATACTCGAGTTAAACTTGACGAGCCTAGCATGTACAGACATGGCCTCAGAACACTGGAGACCGAAAGGTTGAACGTGAATCATATAGTAGATATGATCAACATGGAGATGTTCACCATTGATGACTACTCCATCTCACGTGATGATCAGACCTGGTTTAGTTGATTTGGATCACATATCATTTAGATGACTTGAGGGATTTCTATCTAAGTGGGAGTTCTTAAGTAATTTGATTAATTGAACTTAATTTATCATGGACTTAGTCTAGATAGTATTTGCAAATTATATTGTAGATCAATAGCTCGCGTTGTAGCTCCCCTTTGTTTTTGATATGTTCCTAGAGGAAACTAAGTTGAAAGATGATAGTAGAAATGATGCGGACTAGGTCCGTGATCTGAGGATTATCCTCATTGCTGCACAGAAGAATTATGTCCTTAATGCACTGCTAGGTGACAGACCTATTGCAAGAGTAGATGCAGACATTATGATCATTTGGCAAGCTCGATATGATGACTACTTGATAGTTTAGTGCATCATGCTTTACGGCTTAGAACTGGGACTTCAAAAATGTTTTGAACACTATGGAGCATATGAGATGTTCCAAGAGCTGAAATTGGTATTTCAGACTTATGCCCATGTCGAGAGGTATGAAACCTCTGACAAGTACTTTGCCTACAAGATGGAGGAGAATAGCTCAGCTAGTGAGCATGTGCTCAGAATGTCTGGGTACAACAACCGCTTGAATCAAAGTGGGAGTTAATCTTCCAAATAAGATACTGATTGACAGAGTTCTCTAGTCACTATCACCAAGCTACTAGAACTTCGTGATGAACTATAATATGCAAGGGATGACAAAAACAATTCCCGAGATTTTCGCGATGCTGAAATCGGCAAAAGTAGAAATCAATAAAGAGCATCAAGTGTTGATGGTTAGCTAGACCACTAGTTTCAAGAAAAAGGGAAAAGATAAAGAAAGGGAACTTCAAGAAGAATGGCAAGCAAGTTGTCACTCCCTCGAAGAAACCCAAAGCTGGACCTAAGCCTGAAACCGAGTGCTTCTACTGCAAAGGAAATGGTCACTGGAAGCGGAACTAACCCAAATATTTGGGGGAGGATAGCAAAGTAAACAAAAGTATATTTGATATACATGTTATTAATGTGTACCTTACTAGTGTTCGTAGTAACGCCTGGATATTTGATATCAGTTCAGTTGCTAAGATTAGTAAACTCGAAACAAGAGTTACAGAATAAATGGCGACTAGTTGAGGGTGAAGTGGTGATGTGTGTTGGAAGTGGTTCCAAGATTGATATGATGATCATCACACACTCCCTATACTTTCGGGACTAGTGTTGAACCTAAATAAATGTTATTTGGTGTTTGCGTTGAGCATGAATATGACTAGATCATGTTTATTATAATACAGTTACTCATTTAAGTTAGAGAATAATTGTTATTCTGTTTACATGAATAAAACCTTATATGGCCATACACCCAATGTGAATGGTTTATTGAATCTCGATCGTAGTAATACACATATACATAATATTGAAGCCAAAAGATGTAACATATTTGTGGCACTACCATTTGGGTCATATTGGTGTAAAGCGCATGAAGAAACTCCATGCAGATGGGCTTTTGGAATCACTTGATTATGAATCATTTGATACTTGTGAACCATGCCTCATGGGAAAGATGACTAAAACTCCATTCTCCGGAACAATGGAGCGAGCCAATGACTTATTAGAAATAATACATACCGATGTATGCGGTCCAATGAGTGTTCAGGCACGCAGCAGGTATCGTTATTTTCTAACCTCCACAGATGATTGGAGCAAATATGGGTATATATACTTAATGAAACACAAGTCTGAAACATTTGAAAAGTTCAAAGAATTTCAAAGAGAAGTGGAGAATCATTATAACAAGAAAATAAAGTTTCTACGATCTGATCGAGGAGGCGAATATTTGAGTTACGAGTTTGGCCTTCATTTAAAACAATGTGGAATAGTTTCACAACTCACGCCACCTGGAACACCACAGCATAATGGTGTGTCCGAATGTCGTAATCATACTTTATGAGATATGGTGCGATCTATGATCTCTCTTACCGATTTACCACTATCTTTTTGGGGTCATGCATTAGAGACACCTGCATTCACGTTAAATAGGGCACCGTCTAAATCTGTTGAGATGACATCATATGAACTATGGTTTGGCAATAAACCTAAGCCGTTGTTTCTTAAACATTGGGGTTGTGACATTTATGTCAAACGGCTTTAGCCTGATAAGCTCGAACCCAAAGCGAAGAAGTGTGTCTTCATAGGATACACTAAGGAAACAATTGGGTACACCTTCTACCACAGATCCAAAAGCAAGATCTTTGTTGCCAAGAATGGAACCTTTCTAGAGAAGGACTTTCTCTCAAAAGAAGTGAGTGGGAGGAAACGAGAACTTGATGAGGTGTAGGGTCGAAAGTATGTCTAGAGGGGGGGGGGTGATTAGACTACTTGACCAAATAAAAATCTAGCCTTTTCCCAATTTTAGTTCTTGGCAGATTTTAGCAACTTAGCACAAGTCAAGCAATCAACCTACCAATGCAATTCTAAGAGTATAGCAGCGGAATGTAAAACAATTGCATATGAAGGTAAGGGGGAGGAGTATGAGAAGGCAAACGCAATTGAAGACACGGATGTTTTTGTCGTGGTTCCGATAGGTGGTGCTATCGTACATCCACATTGATGGAGGCTTCAACCCACGAAGGGTAACGGCTACGCGAGTCCATGGAGGGCTCCACCCATGAAGGTTCCACGAAGAAGCAACCTTGTCTATCCCACCATGGCCATCGCCCACGAAGGACTTGCCTCACTAGGGTAGATCTTCACAAAGTAGGCGATGTCCTTGCCCTTACAAACTCCTTGGTTCAACTCCACAATCTTGTTGGAGGCTCCCAAGTGACACCTAGCCAATCTAGGAGACACCACTCTCCAAGAAGTAACAAATGGTGTGTTGATGATGAACTCCTTGCTCTTGTGCTTCAAATGATAGTCTACCCAACACTCAACTCTCTCTCACAGGAGTTGGATTTGGTGGAAAGAAGATTTGAGTGGAAAGCAACTTGGGGAAGGCTAGAGATCAATATTCATATGGTAGGAATGGAATATCTTGGTCTCAACACATGAGTAGGTGGTTCTCTCTCAGAAAAAGAATGCTGGAAGTGTAGGCACATTCTAATGGATCTCTCCACGAATGAAGAGTGGGTGGAGGGGTATATATATCCTCCACACAAAATCTAACCGTTACACACAACTTACCGATCTCGGTGGGACCGAATTGTGAAACTCGGTCGGACCGATTTAGCAAATAATGTGACCGTTAGAGTTTTCGGTGGGACCGACATGCAACTCGGTGGGACCGATATGGTTAGGGTTAGGGCATAACGTAATATCGGTGAGACCGATTACTCAAACTTGGTGGGACCAATTTTGGTAATAAGCTAACCAGAGAGTTGGTCAGGCAAACTTGGTGGGACCGATTCGCTCATCTCGGTTGGACCGAAACGTTATGAAAGGGAAACAGAGAGTTTGCGTTGCAATCTCGGTGGGACTGATCGCTCATCTCGGTTTGACAGAAACGTTACAAAGGGAAACAGAGAGATTACAATCCCATCTCGGTGAGACCGAGATCCCTATCGGTGAGACCGATTTGACTAGGGTTTGTGGCAGTGGCTGTGACATCTAAACTCGGTGGCGCCGGATAGAAAGAATTGGTGGGGCCGAGTTGGACTTTTGGTTTGGGTCATATGTGGATATGAGAAAGTAGTTGAGGGCTTTGGAGCATATCACTAAGCACTTTGAGCAAGAAAGCCATTAAGCAACACCTCATCCCTCCTTGATAGTATTGGCTTTTCCTATAGACTCAATGTGATCTTGGATCACTAAAATAGAAAATGTAGAGTCTTGTGCTTTGAGCTTGAGCCAATCCTTTTGTCCTTAGCATTTTGAGGGATCCACTTTTCTCATCCATGCCATGCCAATCATTGAGCTTTCCTGAAAAATTTATCTTGAAATAGCATTAGCTCAATGAGATATATATTATTAGGAATATCCAAAACCACCCAGGGATAGTTGCACTTTCAATCTCCCCCTTTTTGGTAATTGATGACAACATATAGATCAAAGCTTCGACAAATGATAATAAGATTGAAAAACATCGTCGCTTTGAGAAGCATGTGATAAGTAAGAGCTCCCCCTAAATTTGTGCATTATTTAAAATTTGCTTTGGACTGCAAATGCACAATGAGTTAGGATCATGGGTCACTCTTCCATGTCACATACATCTTGGTGGAGCGCTCAAAATGATGATAATTAAACACATGCACTCATCACCAAGCAAAGTGAATGATAATATGAGGATATAAGAGATAATATCATCCGACAAGCATTAATGTAGCATAACATATGATCAAACACATGATCATCCAAGAAGCTCACAAAAGGCATAATGTATCAAGCAAACACACAAATAACGAAGTTCAACCAACAAAAAGACAAGAGAGATCAAAAGCAACACACTCTCTCGAAGCCTATGATCTATACATTTTTCTCCCCCTTTGGCAACAAGTTACCAAAAAGTTCACAGAAATGCATAGTGCTAAACGACTCTCAGGCTTGTTCTTCATGTGATGGTGTAGAGATGGCTCCAAGGACGAAGGCTTCTGTTGATGTAGCTGGAGCTGGTGGAGTGGGTGATGGAGCTGGAGGCACTGAAGCTGTAGCTGGTGCAGATAATGTAGCTCTGGTGTCTGGAACAGGCACTGCAGCAGATCTCTGTCCTCTGGGCACTCTAGCAAAAGCATCAGTAGTAGACTTGCCCTTCTTGTCCTCCACATCCTCCTAAACTTGCTCAACTGCAGTTTGGATCTCTGTAACTTTGACATCAAGAGAATAAAACTTCTGCTCTATGATTCTCTCCAAGCTCTCTTGGTTTTGAGTCAGGGTGGCCAAGCCCTTCTTAATCCTCAAGGTGGAGGCAATCAAGTAGCCAAGCTGATCTTGCTTGCTCTTCAGGAAAATCTGAGATGCCTCTTCAACAGTTGGCATTTTAGCAGCTTTCTCAGCCCTTGCTTTCTCTTTCTTCTCTTGTGCTTGCACTGATGATGGTTCATTCTCATCCATCACAATGGTGTTTTCCTCAAAATCAGGGTAGATGGGCAGGTGGTCCTTGTACAAAAGATATGTGCATGTGCCCATCTTGGAGTTTATGAGCTCCTGAATGTGTGGGGCATATCCACAACTCCTCTTCTGATCAGCATCAGTCCTTTTGATTGTTTCCACAATCAGGCTCATGACTTTGAATTTCTGAGGCACATCAAATATATGCAGCAAGTTGATTGCATGGCCTCTGATCATCTTGTGATCACCTGACTTGGGCAGCAAAGTGTGCCTTAAGATCCAGTTGATAGTAGGCAACCCTGACAACAGGTAATGTACAGATCCAAACTTATGTGTCTGTAGTGCAGCATCAGGGATCTCTCTGTACATGTGAGCCATAGAGTTGTGGTCTTTCTTCTTCTTGGCATAGACATCCAAGTCATCCTCATTCTCTTTTGGAGAATTTATCAACTCAGACCATTCTATAACTGTTGATTGGTACCTAGTACCCTCTGACATCCAGACTATCTTCCCATCTGGGTAGAAATGAGCTGTGGAGTAAAACTGCATAATGAGCTCATCATTCCACTAGGTGAGCTTCTGGCCAACAAAGACATCTACTCCACAAGCATTGAAGCTATCATACACTCCTGGATAGTGCTCTTCATTTTTCCTGATGTACTCCCAGTCAACCCATCTCATGTCACATACTATGGGCTTCTTGTCAAGCAACACTGTCTCATAGAAATCTTGTTGTTCCTTAGTGTGGAACCTGTAGTCCACTGTAGTTCTTCTTCTGACAGCATAGGGATCAGTCTGTCTCCACTGTCCCATACCTGCATCCTTCCTGAGCTTCATATCTTCTGCAACTGGATGAGAATCATTATGATCATGAATCTTGGGCTTCAACTTTCTCAAGAGAAGTGAATCTTCATCTTCTTTAGCAGCTTCAGGCACTGGGGCCTTGTTCTTCTCTTCAGCTGGAATACTCCTAGTGTTCCTCTTAGGTGCAGACTTGGGCGTAGGAGCAGCAGCCTTGGGAGCATCTTTGGGCTTAGGTGGAGCAGCCCCTGATCTTATAGCATCTCCCATCAGCTTCTGAGCTTTAGGTGCTGGTGCAGCAACCTCTTCATCTTCTTCTTCAGAGTCTCTCCTAATAGAGGGCTTGCCAAGTACTTTGGCAGTAGAAGTTCTGACTCTCTTCTTCTTCTTATCTTGGCCAGCAGCTTCATCATCAGACTCAATGGTGAACTTCATGGTTTCACCAGTGGCAACCTTCCTAGGTTTGGAAGTGGGAATTCTCCTCGCAGGTGCCTTCTTTTGCATTCCTGGCTTAGTGGATGCAGCTGTGCCATATTCCTTCTTCAGCACCTTCTTCTTAGAAGTGGCCTCATCCTCAACAGCCACATAGTCCTCATCTTCAGAATCTGAGGTTTTTTTTCTTCCTTGCCTTGGTGGCTGCCTTTGGCAAATTACTGGGTGTGCTTCTGCTACCCTCATCATAACTGCTAGAGGGACTAGTGCCCTCACTCATGTGAACTTGCTCCTCAGACTTGTTCTGACTGTCACTCTGATCTAACATAATGCAAACTCTGACAGCAGACCCTATGAATAGATGTAGATGAGGTAGAGTAGATGAGCATCACAAAGCACAGAGGTTTTTTCTCTAAAAATTGAGTCAAAAACTTAGTTTTAGTTTTCCACAGAAAGCATTACGGAGCTACCGATTTGTAAACTCGGTGATACTGAAGCAGCTTTTGGAACCTAAACTAGTGAACTCGGTCAGACCGAGTCACAGTTCTGTGGCACCGAGACTGCTAGGGTTTCACAAAGAATCGATCTCGGTCACACCGATTTGCAATTCTCGGTCAGACCGAGAACCACATGTGCAATGGCCTGAGCCAAATCGGTGAGACTGATTTCTACAACTCGGTCGGTCCAAGATGAATTCGGCGGAAACCTAACCCTAAATTTTCAATCCAAGACTAATCTACGGAGTAGTTTTGCTGGATAGGAAGATTTCAAACGTGGCAAGATTCATGGCAATGCAATGTGCTAGGAATCGGAGGTAAGAATAGCACAAAGTTCAAATCCATACCCTAATGCGGTGATGGATTTGCTACGGCGACAACGGCAGAGCAGAATCCCGTTGACGGTGGCGGAGACTAGCGGCGGGAGGTTGCTGGTGACGAGAAGGACGATCCGGAGACCCGAAGAGGCAGAGCAGGCTGTGCGCGGGCGAAGGGTTTCGAAAAAGTTTCCAAATATTGGCCCGGGGGTATATATAGCCTGACCCTGTCAGTGTGACCGAGTGGAACACCTCGGGTCGCACCGAGATGCATTACTGCGAGCAGTTACTGCAACTCGGTGTGACCGAAAAGTTCAAATCGGTTGCACCGAGATTGAAAACCTAGATCAACTTAGTGATCACGGTATGACCGAAAAGGTTGAATCGGTCAGACCAAAACGCACAAAGAGGTTTTGGAAATTTAAGTCTATGACGAATCAGGGACTCCGAGTGCTCCTCACACAGAGTGGTTCGAATTTGACTTGATCAAACTTTGTGATATAGCATGAATAGAGTTTGAGACAAGAAAAGCATAGCTAGCTAGAGAAGGTTCTGAGGCATTCTTGTCCATCCACTTGGCAAAAGAAAAAGAGACCAAACAATCAAAACTAGAAGTGGATGTCCTCGAATGAGTAAAATATGCAACCAACATGCTCACACAATAAAATGGCAAATGAAATATGTGATAAAGCATGTACACACAATTCTAGCATCTATCAAGCAATTGGCGATGACTAGGTCATCTATATATGAGTATATTGACTTAGGAGTCAAATGAGAACATTTGATCATAGGTCATACTCATCGTTTAAGCACAAGTGGGGTTACCACTTTTACATAAAGCATTGTTGTGTTCACACCATTAGAGTTGATTTAGCTCAATTCTTAGAGTAAAGCTCCCCCTAGATGTGAGATCCCCCCTAAGAGGGATGAACTAACCTTGGGTTTTGTCGATGATGACTTCATGTAGGTGTTGAAGATGTGGATGCTCAATGTTGATGTAAATCATTTGGAGCAATCCTTTGGAGTGAGTTGCACTTTCAATACCTACACGGGTTAGTCCCACAGGGAACACACAAGGATATCCATAGACATAGAGTGATGCACACATAAGATGATGTCCATGAAAGCATTAGGTTACCTTGTCCCTTGTCTTACCAACAAGAGGGTTTGTGACTCCGTGAACTAGTGCAAGATGTGGAAGTTGATTGCACTTGTTCTTGCCAAAATGATATAAGTGAAGTTTGTTGGGGGAGTCACCCTCAAGAACTCTCTAGTTCTTCTTCTTCGGGATCCACATCATCTTGATGGGAATCCTTGGAGTCGTAGTCGAACTTGATGAAGTAGAACTTGATGTAGTCTTAGGAACCCACTTGACTAAGGCCTTAGGAGCCTCTTCAAATGCATCAATCTCCTCTTGAAGCTTGTCCTTGCCTTTTTGCTTGTGGTCTTGTGGTGGAAGATCATCTTGAGCTTGTGTCCCTTTGAAAGAAGTAGGATCATACTTCTCTTGTTGAGGAACAAACTTCATCTTGGGGTATTGATCTTCTTCCCACTCAACTCCATTGGCATTGAACTTTCGTTCAAAACCAACACCTTGTTTCTTCCGGTGCCTTCCTTGCTTGCGTACAGTTTCCTCGAATTGCTTACTCTCGGCAAGGCTCTTGTAAACACCTTTCTCTATAATTCCTTCAAAAGGCTATTTTCTTGCTCAAGTGTAACTTGGCTAAGAGAATCATTAGTGGAATCAAGAGAACTACTAGAAGCAACAACATTGGATTTAGCATGATTATTGTTACTACTAGAGGAAGAATCTTTCTTGTTCTTGTTACTAGACTTGACTTGAGGCATGTAAGTAGATAAGAGTAAACGCTTGGCAATGTAAGAAGAACTTTTCTTGCGAATATCATCATTGATTGCTTTTAAGAACTCATGCTCTTGCTCAAGGTTGAGCTTTTCAAAGCGTAACTTCTCATGGGTCTTTAAAAGTTCTCGATGATCTCCTAAGATAGTTTCATGAGCTAACTTAAGAGTGTTTAGTTCTTTAGTTAGGAGCTCAATATTCTCCTGATCATTGCCATTCGTTTTATCTTGATTAGCATGATTAATTGACGTTTTATCATAGTATTCATCACTAGAGTTGTCAACAAGTAAATCATCATCACCTAACAAGTCATCTTCATCACTATTGAAATCAACATACTCGGGGTGTCATACCTTTGGCCCTTTAGCCATGAAGCATCTTCCAACTCCTTCATTTGGTGAATCAAATATGTCGTAGGAGTTGGTAGACACAAGTGCTAAACCGGCAACACCTTCATCTTGAGTATATTCGGAGTCGGAGTGATAGCTTCTCTCGGAGTGATTGTCGGAGTCGGAGCCGGATACCCATTCACCAACATGAGCTTGATGTCTTCGTTTTTTGTAGCTCCTTGATGACTTGTCCTTCCTTTCTGAATCCTTGCTTCTCCGGGATGTTCTTCATTCATAACGATCATCTCTACTCCTTATTTCTCTTGATGGTGATTCTTCTCTTCTACTTCTTCTTTTTGGAGAATCTTCTCTTCTTTTGTAGGGTGTCGTACACTCATTGGAATAGTGTCCAGGTCTTCCACAATTGTAGCAATTACGCTCACGACTACAAGATCTTTTGTCATTGTAGGACCTTGACTTGGAACTTCTTTCCTTGCTTCTACTCTTGTAGAACTTGTTGAAGTTCTTCACCATTAGGCTCAATTCTTCATTGAAGGTTTGTTTCTCACTTGATGATGTGGGAGCTTCACATGAGGCTTTGTAAGCACCACTTGACTTGTTGTGGAGCTCCTCCTTATCCTTGAGTGACATCTCATGAGCAACAATTCTTCCAATGACTTCCGTTGGTTTGAGATCTTTGTAATTTGGCGTCATTTGGATCAATGTGCACACGGTATCATATTTTCCATCCAAAGCTCTTAGGATCTTCTTGATGATGAATTTGTCGGTCATCTCTTCACTTCCTAAGCCGGCAATCTCATTTGTGATAAGAGCAAGCCTAGAGTACATTTGAACGACACCTTCACCATCCTTCATTTTGAACTTGTCAAGCTAACTTTGAAGCACATCCAACTTGGATTCCTTGACGGAGTCGGTACCTTCGTGCATATCAGTCAATGTATCCCAAATTTCCTTTGCATTCTCAAGACGGCTGATTTAGTTGAATTCTTCAGGGCACAATCCGTTGAAGAGGATATCACAAGCTTGAGCATTGTATTGCAGCATCTTCAACTCTTCCGCGGTAGCTTCACGGTTCGGTTTTCTCTCATCAAAGAATTCACCTTGCAAGCCAATACACACAATAGCCCAAACGGCGGGGTTATGTCCAAGAACATGCATTTTCATCTTATGCTTCCAACTAGCAAAATTTGTACCATCAAAGTAAGGACCTCTATGGTGGTAATTTCCCTCGCTAGACGCCGTACTCTCCTAGGTTGTGAAACCAAGCCTATGACCACCAAAAGATATGGAAATCAAAGCAAATGGAGACCAAAGCTCCGATACCACTTGTAGGATCGAAAGTATGTCCAGGGGGGGGTGATTAGACTACTTGACCAAATAAAAATCTAGCCTTTTCCCAATTTTAGTTCTTCGCAGATTTTAGCAACTTAGCACAAGTCAAGCAATCAACCTACCCATGAAATTCTAAGACTATAGCAACGGAATGTAAAACAATTGCATATGAAGGTAAAGGGGAGGAGTATGAGAAGGCAAACGCAGTTGAAGACACGGATGTTTTTTCGTGCTTCCAATAGGTGGTGCTATCGTACATCCACGTTGATGGAGACTTCAACCACGAAGGGTAACGGCTGCGCGAGTCCATGGAGGGCTCCACCCACGAAGGGTCCACGAAGAAGTAACCTTGTCTATCCCACCATGGTCGTCGCCCACGAAGGACTTGCCTCACTAGGGTAGATCTTCACGAAGTAGGCGATCTCCTTGCCCTTACAAACTCCTTGGTTCAACTCCACAATCTTGTCGGAGGCTCCCAAGTGACACCTAGCCAATCTAGGAGACACAACTCTCCAAGAAGTAACAAATGGTGTGTTGATGATGAACTCCTTGCTCTTGTGCTTCAAATGATAGTCTCCCCAACACTCAACTCTCTCTCACAGGATTTGGATTTGGTGCAAAGAAGATTTGAGTTGAAAGCAACTTGGGGAAGGCTTGAGATCAATATTCATATGGTAGGAATGGAATATCTTGGTCTCAACACATGAGTAGGTGGTTCTCTCTCAGAAAATGAATGCTGGAAGTGCAGGCACGTTCTGATGGCTCTCTCCACAAATGAAGAGTGGGTGTAGGGGTATATATAGCCTCCACACAAAATCTAACCGTTACACACAACTTACCAATCTCAGTGGGACCGAATCGTGAAACTCGGTCGGACCGATTTAGCAAATAATGTGACCGTTATGGTTTTCGGTGGGACCGACATGCAACTCGGTGGGACCGATATGGTTAGGGTTAGGGCATATAACGTAATCTCGGTGAGACCGATTACTCAAACTCGATGGGACCAATTTTGGTAATAAGCTAACCAGAGAGTTGGTCAGGCAAACTCGGCGGGACCGATTCGCTCATCTCGGTGGGACCGAAATGTTACGAAAGGGAAACAGAGAGTTTGCATTGCAATCTCGGTGGGACCGATCGCTCATCTTGGTTTGACCGAAACGTTACGAAGGGAAACAGAGAGATTACAATCCCATCTCGGTGAGACCGAGATCCCTATCGGTGAGACCAATTTGACTAGGGTTTGTGGCAGTGGCTATGACATCTGAACTCGGTGGCGCCGGATAGAAAGAATCGATGGGGCCGAGTTGGACTTTTGGTTTGGGTCATATGTGGATATGAGAAAGTAGTCGAGGGCTTTGGAGCATATCACCAAGCACTTTGAGCAAGAAAGCCATTAAGCAACACCTCATCCCTCCTTGATAGTATTGGCTTTTCCTATAGACTCAATGTGATCTTGGATCACTAAAATAGAAAATGTAGAGTCTTGTGCTTTGAGCTTGAGCCAATCTTTTTGTCCTTAGCATTTTGAGGGATCCACTTTTCTCATCCATGCCATGCCAATCATTGAGCTTTCCTGAAATATTTATCTTGAAATAGCATTAGCTCAATGAGATATATGTCGTTAGGAATTACCAAAACCACCCAGGGATAGTTGCACTTTCATGAGGTAATTGTACCTTCTCTCAATTTGGAATGTAGTACATCAGAGAAAAATGTTCCTGTGATGCCTACACCAACTAGAGAGGAAGCTAATGATGATGATCATGAAACTTCAGATCAAGTTACTACTGAATTTCATAGGTCGACCAGAGCATGATCCGCACTAGAGTGGTACGGTGATCCTGTCCTGGAAGTCATGTTATTAGAACAAGGCAAACCTACGAACTATGAAGAAGCTATGATGAGCCCAGATTCCGACAGATGGCTTGAGGCCATGAAATCGGAGATAGGATCCATGTATGAGTACAAAGTGTGGACTTTGGTGGACTTGCCCGATGATCGGCAGTCCATAGAGAATAAATGGATCTTAAAGAAGAAGACTGATGATGATGGTAATGTTACTGTCTACAAAGCTCGACTTGTCGCAAAAGGTTTTCGACAAGTACAAGGGGTTGACTACGATGAGACTTTCTCAACCGTAGCGATACTTAAGTCCGTCCGAATCATGTTAGCAATTGCCACATTTTATGAAATCTGGCAAATGGATGTGAAACTGCATTCCTTAAATGGATATCTCGAAGAAGAGTTGTATATGATGCAACCAGAAGGTTTTGTCGATCCTAAAGGTGCTAACAAAGTGTGCAAGATCCATCAATCCATCTATGAATTGGTGCAAGCATCTCGGAGTTGGGATATACGCCTTGATGAGGTGATCAAAGCATATGGTTTTATATATACTTATGGTGAAGCCTGTATTTACAAGAAAGTGAGTGGCTGAGGGAGTCCTAGATTCAAGGGTCCTCAAGTGTCCGGCCTATCCAATATGGGCCGGACTAGTGGGCCGTGAAGATAAAGTGGAAGACCATCCCCCGTGTTCGGGTAGGACTCCTTGTGCGTGGGTAGAAGGTTTGGTGTCCGGATATTCCCCTGTAAACCGACTTGGTGTAACCCTAGGCCCTCTGGTGTGTATATAAATTGAAGGGTTTTAGTCCATAGGGGCGATCATAAGATTCATAGGCTAGACAATTAGGGTTTAGCCATTATGATCTTGAGGTAGATCAACTCTTGTAACCCCAATACTCATCGAATACAATCAAGCAGGACATAGGGTTTTACCTCCTTTAAGAGGGCCCAAACCTGGGTAAACATTGTGCCCATTTGTCCATTGTTACCATTGATCCCTAGACGCACAAATTGGCCACCCTACGCGAGATCTGCCGGTTTTGACACCGACATTGGTGCTTTCATTGAGAGCTCTGTTGTGTAGTCCGGAAAAAGCGATCGATGGCTCGCCTAGTCATCAACGACAGCATCACCGCTGGAATGAGCCTATCTATGCTACCTCTTGAGCTTGCGTTGGTTTTTCCCTTGAAGAGGAAAGGGTGATGCAGCAAAGTAGCGTAAGTATTTCCCTCAGTTTTGACAACCAAGGTATCAATCCTGTAGGAGACATCGCACAAGTCACCTAGTACCAGCACAAACAATCAAGAACCTTGCAAGGTCACTTGCAAAAGTGAGATCTAATAAAAATAGTAAAGTAAATATTTTTAGTATTTTAGTTGTATAGATTGGAAAGTAAAGATTGCAAAATAGTAAACGAGATGCGATATAATGGAAAAGAGATGTAATATAATAGGAAAGGGACCCGAGGGCCATAGGTTTCACTAGTGGCTTCTCTCAAGATAGCATGTATTACGGTGGGTGACCAAATTATTGCTGAGCAATTGATAGAAAAGTGCATAATTATGAAGATATCTAAGGCAATGATCATGAATATAGGCATCACGTCCGTGTCAAGTAGACCGAAATGATTCTGCATCTATTAATATTACTCCACACATCGACCGCTATCCAGCATGCATCTAGAGTATTAAGTTCATAAGAACGGAGTAACGCATTAAGCAAGATGACATGATGTAGAGGGATAAACTCAAGCAATATGATATAAACCCCACCTTTTTATCCTCGAGGGCAACAATACAATACGTGCCTTGCTGCCCCTACTGTCACTGGGAAAGGACACCACAAGATTGAACCCAAAGCTAAGCACTTCTCCCATTGCAAGAAAGATCAATCTAGTAGGCCAAACTAAACCGATAATTTGAAGAGACTTGCAAAGATATCAAATCATGCATATAAGAATTCAAAGAAGAACCAAATAATATTCATAGATAATCTTGTTCACAAATCCACAATTCATCGAATCTTGGCAAACACACCGCAAAAGAGTACTACATCAAATAGATCTCCAAGAACATCAAGGAGAACTTTGTATTGAGAATCAAAGAGGAAGAATCCATCTAGCTAATAACTATGGACCCGAAGGTCTGTGGTAAACTACTCACGCTTCATCAGAGAGGCTATGGTGTTGATGTAGAAGCCCTCCGTGATCGATTCCCCCTCCGGCAGATCACCGAAAAGGCCCCAAGATGGGATCTCATGGGTACAGAAGGTTGCGGTGGTGGAAAAGTGGTTTCATGGCTCTCCCTAATGTTTGTAGGGTATAAGAGTATATATAGGCGAAAGAAGTACGTCGATGGAGCTACGAGGGTCCCACGAGGGTGGGGGGCGCGCCTACCCCCGTGGGCGCGCCCTCTTGCCTTGTGGCCTCCTCGTGGCGGTCCAGACTTCAACTCCAAGTCTTTTGGATTGCTTTCGGTCCAAGAAAGATCATCGCGAAGGTTTCATTCCGTTTGGACTCCGTTTGGTATTCCTTTTCTGCAAAACTCTAAAATAGGCAAAACAACAAAAACTAGCACTGGGCCTCCGGTTAATAGGTTAGTCCCAAAAATAATATAAAAGAGCATATTAAAGCCCATTAAACATCCATAACAGATAATATAATAGCATGGAACAATCAAAAATTATAGATACGTTGGAGACGTATCAAGCATCCCCAAGATTAATTCCTGCTCGTCCTTGAGTAGGTAAATGATAAAAATAGAATTTTTTATGTGGAATGCTACCTAACATAATTATCAATGTAATTTTCTTTATTGTGGCGTGAATGTTCAGATCTGAAAGATTCAAGACAAAAGTTTAATATTGACATAAAAATAATAATACTTCAAGCATACTAACAAAGCAATCATGTCTTCTCAAAATAACATGGCAAAAGAAAGTTATCCCTACAAAATCATATAGTCTGGCTATACTCTATCTTCATCACACAAAGTATTTAATCATGCACAACCCCGGCTTTAGCCAAGCAATTGTTTCATACTTTAGTATTTTCAAACTTTTTCAATCTTCACGCAATACATGAGCATGAGACATGGACATAACACTATAGGTGGAATAAAATGGTGGTTGTGGAGAAGACAAAAAAGGTGGAAGATGGTCTCACATCAACTAGGCGTATTAATGGGCTATGGAGATGCCCATCAATAGATATCAATGTGAGTGAGTAGGGATTGCCATGCAACGGATGCACTAGAGCTATAAGTTTATGAAAGCACAACAAAACAAACTAAGTGGGTGTGCATTCAAATTGCTTGCTCACGAAGACCTAGGGCATTTTGAGGAACCCATCATTGGAATATACAAGCCAATTTCTATAATGAAAAATTCCCACTAGTATATAAAAGTGACAACATAGGAGACTCTCTATCATGAAGATCATGGTGCTACTTTGAAGCACAAGTGTGGTAAAAGGATAGTAGCATTGCCCCTTCTCTCTTTTTCTCTCATTTTTTTATTTGGGCCTTTTCTCTTTTTTTATGGCCTCTTTTTTTATTATTTTTATTTAGTCCGGAGTCTCATCCCGACTTGTGGGGAAATCATAGTCTCCATCATCCTTTCCTCACTGGGACAATGCTCTAATAATGAAGATCATCACACTTTTATTTACTTACAACTCAAGAATTACAACTTAATACTTAGAACAAAATATGACTCTATGTGAATGCCTCCGGCGGTGTACCGAGATGTGCAATGATTCAAGAGTGACATGTATGAAAAAAATTGTAAACGGTGGCTTTGCCACAAATACGATGTCAACTACATGATCATGCAAGGCAATATGACAATGATGGAGCGTGTCATAATAAACGGAACGGTGGAAAGTTGCATGGCAATATATCTCAGAATGGCTATGGAAATGCCATAATAGGTAGGTATGGTGGCTGTTTTGAGGAAGGTATATGGTGGGTGTATGGTACTGGCGAAAGTTGCGCGGTACTAGAGAGGCTTGCAATGGTGGAAGGGTGAGAGTGCGCATAATCCATGGACTCAACATTAGTCATAAAGAACTCACCTACTTATTGCAAAAATTTACAAGTAATCAAAACAAAGTACTACACGCATGCTCCTAGGGGAAGGGTTGGTAGGAGTTAACCATCGCACGATCCCGACCTCCACACATAAGGAAGGCAACCAATAAATAAACCATGCTCCAACTTCATCACATAACGATTCACCATACGTGCATGCTACGGGAATCACAAACTTTAACACAAGTATCTCCCAAATTCACAATTACTCAACTATCATGTCTCCAATATCGCCATCTTCATCTCAAAACAATCATAAAGAATCAAACCTCTCATAGTATTCAATGCACTTTATATGAATTTTTTATTATACCCATCTTGGATGCCCATCATATTAGGACTAGGTTTATAGCCAAAGCAAATTACCATGCTGTTCTAAAAGACTCTCAAAATAATATAAGTGAAGCATGAGAGATCAATAATTTCTATAAAATAAAACCACCACCGTGATCTAAAAAGATATAAGTGAAGCACTAGAGCAAAATTGTCTAGCTCAAAAGATATAAGTGAAGCACATAGAGTATTCTAATAAATTCCGATTTATGCGTGTCTATCCCGAAAGGTGTGTACAGCAAGGATGATTGTGGTAAACTAAAAAGCAAAGACTCAAATCATACAAGACGCTCCAAGTAAAACACATACCATGTGGTGAATAAAAATATAGCCTCAAGTAAAGTTACTGATAGATGAAGACGAAAGAGGGGATGCCTTCCGGGGCATCCCCAAACCTAGGCTTTTGGTTGTCCTTGAATTTTACCTTGGGGTGCCCTGGGCATCCCCAAGCTTAGGCTCTTGCCATTCCTTATTCCAAAATCCATCAAATCTTTACCCAAAAACTTGAAAACTTCACAAGATAAAACTTCAACAGAAAATCTCATGAGCTCCATTAGTATAAGAAAATAAACCACCACTTTAAGGTACTGTAATGAACTCATTATTTTTTTATATTGGTGTTAAACCTACTGTATTCCAACTTATATATGGTTCATACCCCCCGATACCACTCATAGATTCATCAAAATAAGCAAACAACACACGGAAAATAGAATCTGTCAAAAACAGAACAGTCTGTAGTAATCTGTAACTTTAGAATACTTCTATAACTCTAACTGTCACGCCCAATATGCGACCCTATCCAAAAGGAACTCGAAGGTCCCACCAAGGATAGACCCGCATATTGAAACGCTTTTGCAAGGTGGATATCATTACATCAACATTAAATAATAGATGGGGATACATACAAAAGGCATACAATGCCACATGAATACAACATCACATCATACAAGAGAACAACATCCGACTACGGATGAATCATAAACAGAAACTCAAACAATATCCACCCTGATAACCCAGGCTGCCGACCTGGAACCTATCCCCTGATCAAAGAAGCAGAAGAAGAAACTCCAAAACAAGCAACATCGCTCTCGCGTCATGATCATCGCAAACCTGTACCTGCAACTGTTGTTGTAGTAATCTGTGAGCCACGAGGACTCAAAGAATCCCATTACCATGGGTGTCAAGACTAGCAAAGCTTAATGGGTAAGGAAGGGGTAAAGTGGTGAGGTTGCAGCAGCGACTAAGCATGATATGGTGGCTAACATACGCAAATGAGAGCGAGAAGAGAAACAAAGGAACGGTCGTCTACTAGCAATGATCAAGAGGTGATCCTGAACTCCTACTTACGTCAAACATAACACAGAAACCGTGTTCACTTCCCGGACTCCGCCGAGAAGAGACCATCACGGCTACACACGCGGTTGATGCGTTTTAATTCGGATCTGGTGTCAATTTATCTACAACCGGACATTAACAAATTCCCATCTGCCACATAACCGCGGGCACGGCTCTTGAAAGTTTATACCCTGCAGGGGTGTCCCAACTTAGCCCATGACAAGCTCTCGCGATCAACGAAGGAATAGACCTTCTCCCAGGAAGACCCGATCAGACTCGGAATCCCGGTTTACAAGACATTTCGACAATGGTAAAACAAGACCAACAAGACCTCCCGGCGTGCCGACATCCTGATAGTAGCCGCGCGTATCTCGTCTCAGGCCACAACCGGATGAGCACTACGTACAACTAGAACCAGCCCTCAAGTTTCCCCGAGGTGGCGCTGCAAGTGGCTCTAGTTTGGACCAACACATAGACAAGCATTGGCCCGGGGGGGCTAAAATAAAGATGACCCTTGAGATGCGCGACTCCCAAGGGAAAAAAGGTAATAGGTGAGGCAAATGGTAAAACCAATGTTGGGCCTTGCTGGAGGAGTCTAATTCAAAGCGAACTGTCAGGGGGGTCCCATAAATCACCCGACCGCGTTAGGAACGCAAAATCCGGGAACATAACACCGGTACGACGGAAACTAGGGCGGCAAGAGTGGAACAAAAACACCAGGCATAAGGCCGAGCCTTCCACCCTTTACCAAATATATAGATGCATTAATAATATAAGAGATATTGTGATATCCCAACATAACCCTGTCCACCATGGAGCAATCTTCAACTTCACCTGCAACTAACAACGTTATAAGAGGGGCTGAGCAAAGCGGTAACATAGCCAAACAACGGTTTGCTAGGAAGGGTGTCAAAGGTTAGAGGTTCATGGCAATTTGGGAGGCTTGATGAGCAACAGATAGGTAACGCAGCATAGCGATAGAACGAAGCAACTAGCATAGCAATGATAGTAGTGAGATCCAGGGTAGCGGTCATCTTGCCTGAAATCCCGCAAGGAAGAAGAACGAGTCCATGAAGAAGATGAAGCCACGAAGATGAACCAAGCGTAGACGAACGAATCCTCACGATCGCAACAAAACAGGAACTATCGAGAAGAAGCACACAACATAGTAAACACACCACACATGAACAAGACATGATGCACAACAAGCATGATGCATGACAAAGCTACATGAAGCTACTCATGGCAAGAGATGATGCAAACAAGAACAACACATCAAGGCAAGTTTAAATGAGGCCGGAAACAACATGTAACAATTCCGGTAAGTCCTCATATGCAAATTTCGAAATTGGTCCAGAACTGAATAAACATTGAGTTGAAGTTGTTAAACAGCAAGTTAAAGAGCACCAAGAGGATCTACACGAAATTCTAGTCAAGTTACATATAAAGTTTATTAGATTCGGAGCTACGGGCTAGAAGATATGAGCAAAATAAGTTAAACATAGCATTGATGCAAAATGCACCCAAACATCAAGCAAACACACCAAAACAAAGATGCAACATGATAATATGAAGCTACATGCAAAATCAAGCAAGTTTCATATAGAGCACACTCAAAACGGAGCAACGGTGTAACACATACGCTCTATACAAGTTATAGCAACAATCTGTCCAAAACAGCAACTAGGCATATTGCAAGCATCAAAACAATATGCTACAGCACCCCAACATAATAACAAAAGGCATGGGCATGAAGTACAGGTAAAGCACTACAAAACATGAACACTGAGCTATCTCCAGAAATCACTAGAACATGCTCCAAAACACATGGGAAGATTGCAAATAATAACAGTTTCAGACTTTAGCAGAAATAACATCAGGTTGCAATGTTTAGAGCAAGCAAACAACATGTTACAGGAACTTATCATGGAAAACAAAGGCATGGCATGAATCTACTAAATGCATAGATCAAAAGTCCCTTACTGACCATGAGCCAAAAGGGCACGGAAAATATGATGGCACCCATGTAAACATGGCAAGTTATATTACAGATTCATACATGGCAGGAACAACAATAAGTAGGCATGTTGGTGAGCTTGAACCACTCACTACAGAGCAATACATGGCATGGCAAGGCAACCAACAGTAAGAAGACATGTTTATGAAGCTAATCATGGCAAGAGCAAGTTCATAGGGTGCATGGATCACTAGCAAACAATCATGGAAACATGGAACTTAATGTTAACAGGCTGATAGCAACATTATCAAGCAACTTTGGAGCAAGATATGAACAATCTACAGCACGCTATAAATGCTACCAGGGGCATGGATGGATAGAGCATGACATGTAGATCAAAACATGTTTATAGAACATCTCCAGATTATGCATAGAATGATTAGTAGCAACATGTTTATATAGCATCACGAAATAACAGATTCACCTAGCAAAACAACAGCCAGCAAGTACACTACTTAACAAGCTCGATTCACTCACCACAAGTCATTGAATGACAAGATAAGCATATCATCATCAAGAAGACATGTTTATGTAACCAACCAAGGCAAGAACAAGTCCATAGCATGCAAGGATCAACTATAGCAACCTTGGCTAAATTGAATAACAAGTAAACAATCTGCCAGGAAACATTTTGAAGCAAAAGTAGGGCACGAAAATGACATGCTAGACTACTCCATAATTGCAATAAAGGGCATGAATGGATAGAAAATAACCACATTTTCAAAACACCCTTACTGAAGTATCTCAAAATAAGCATGGATCTCTCTGTAGCATCAAGTTTACATGGCATAAAAATAACAGCAGAACAGGGACTAAAATCAGCAATATCACGAAGCCTAGTTTGCATGCTTGTGCTAGTCACCACATTGATCACAAAAATACATGGCATACACCCCTGGAAATATGGCATGGCATAGATCAAAACACATATAGACATCAATCTCATAGGATGCACACATCAATCATGGCAAAAATGACAAATGAGCAAGTTATAACAGTTTCAGTAGATTAACATCAACATGTACTATTCCAACAGCATTTCGGGCATCAAGATGAGCTCAAATGAAAATGATGCAATGAAATGAAATGAAGCACTCATTGAGACGAATAATTTGACATATTACACGCACGAAACGGAGCTACGGATGTAGAGATATGATGCGATGAACTTGGCATGATTATGTTGAAAAACACTCCGGACTTGGTGGATTTTCGGAGGGGGGGGGGAAGTCAACCTGCGGGCACGCGAACCGAGGTTCACCGGATCCTCGCCGGAGTTGGGGAAACGGGCACCGGAGCTGCGGGAGAGGTCGGGGAGGACGGGCCCCGCCGGATCTGGCCGGATCCGGCGCGGGACGGCGGCGGAGGAGGCCAGACGCGGCGCGGCAGAGCTCGGCGTGTAGCTCCCGGCAGCATGAGCTCGAGCCTGGCCTTGCCGGAGGAGCCGAACGGCGGCGGCGGAGGAGCCGAGGCCCGCGGCCGCGGCGGCGGCATCGCCGCAAAAGCGCGGATCGGGCCGGGAGGCCGGGCGGCGACGGAGGCGAAATGCAGCAGCGGGCGCGCCAGCGCAGGGCGCGGGCGAGGGCACGGCGAAGCCGGGCGCGCGGGGCCGCCAGCTGGACGGCGGCGGCGAGGCGCCGGCGGTCGGCGGGATCTGGGCCCTGGGCCCCGGATGGGCTCCGGGCCGACGGCGAGGGGGCAGCGGAGGCGACACGTGGCAGCCCCGATTGGCACGGCGGCGGCGGCGGACGTGTCCGGCGGCTGCGGACGTGTCCGATGGCGACGGGATGATTTTAGGGTTTGACCGCGGGATTTGGGGAGGAAGACATATTTATAGATAGAGGGAGCTAGGAGAGTCCAAATGAGGAGCGGTTTTCGGTCACGCGATCGTGATCGAACGACCGAGAGCATGGAGGGGAGTTTGCTGGGTTTTGGGCCACTTTGGAGGGGGTGTTGGGCTGCAAAGAGAAGGGGGCTTTTACGGCTACCCGGTTAGCCGTTGGAGTATCAAACGACCTCCAAATGGCACGAAACTTGACAAGCGGTCTACCGGTGCTATAACAAGGCCGCTTGGCAAACCTCGGTCCATTTCGAGAATGTTTGACACCCACTCACAACAAGAGACAAACGGGGAACGCCGGAGGACATAGGAGTGCCGGATTGCAAAACGGACAACGGGGAAAATGCTCGGATGCATGAGACGAACACGTATGCAAAATGAAATGCACATGATGACATGATATGAAATGCAGATGATGACATGGCAAAGTGCAACACGCAAGCAAATGACATGGCAACGACGGCGAATAACTGGCAGACATCTGGCGCATCGAATCCGGGGCGTTACACTAACAATCCTGAAATAAATTGGTGGACTTGAGGAATCTGTCTATTAATCATCTTCAAAAATAATCAACTTAAAAGCACTCTCCAGTAATAAATGACAGCTAATCTCGTGAGCGCAAAAGTTTCTGGTTTTTACAGCAAGATCGCAAAGACTTCATCCAGGTCTTCCCAAAGGTTATACTTGGCACAAACACTAATTAAAACATAAAACCACATCTAAACAGAAGCTAGATGAATTATTTATTACTAAGCAGGACCAAAAGGTAAAGAACAAAAATAAAATTTGATTGCCTCCCAACAAGCGCTATCGTTTAACGCCCCTAGCTAGGCATCAAAACACGAATAGATCTAGGTATTGTCATCTTTGGTATGCAATCCATAAGTGTCTCTCATGATAGATTCATAAGGAAATTTAATTTTCTTCCTAGGAAAGTGTTCCATGCCCTTCCTTAATGGAAATTGAAATCTAATATTTCCTTATTTCATGTCAATAATTGCACCAATCGTTCTAAGGAAAGGTCTACCAAGAATAATAGGGCATGTAGGATTGCAATCTATATCAAGAACAATAAAATCTATGGGCACGTAATTCCTATTCACAACAATAAGAACATCATTAATCCTCCCCATAAGTTTCTAATGGTGGAATCCGCAAGATGCAAATTTAAAGAACAGTCATCAAATTCACGGAAACCTAGCACATCACACAAAAGTTTTTGGAATCGTGGAAACACTACCACCCAAATCACACAAAGCATAGCATTCATAATCTTTAATCTTAATTTTAATAGTAGGTTCCCACTCATCATAATGTTTTCTAGGGATAGAAACTTCTAGTTCAAGCTTTTCTTCATAGGATTGCATCAAAGCATCAACGATATGTTTAGTAAAAGCTTTATTTTGATTATAAGCATGAGGAGAATTTAAAATGGATTGTAACAAGGAAATACAATCTATCAAAGAGCAATTATCGTAATTAAATCCCTTGAAATCCAAAATAGTGGGTTCACTGCTACTTAAAGTTTTGACCTCTTCAATCCCACTTTTATCAATTTTTGCATCTAGATCTAAGAACTCCGAATCATTGGGACGCCTTTTAACTAAAGTTGACTCATCTCCAATCCCATATTTATTAAGATTCATATTGGAAAAGAAAGATTTAATAGGAGTCACATCAATCACTTTTAGATCTTCATCATTATTATCATGAATACTAGAAGAACACGCTTTTACAAACCAATCTTTTTTAGCATGCATCCTAGCGGTTCTTTCTTTGCACTCATCAACGGAAATTCTCATAGCTTTGAGAGACTCATTGATATCATGCTTAGATGGAATAGATCTAAGTTTCAAGGAATCAACATCAAGAGAAATTCTATCCACGTTCCTAGCCAACTCATCAATCTTAAGTAATTTTTCTTCAACCAACACATTGAAATTCTTTTGCGAAACCATAAATTATTTAACACTATTCTCAAAATCAGAGGGTGTCTTATTAAAATTTCCATAAGAGTTGTAGTAGGAATTACCATAATTATTAGAGGAATTACTAGGACACGGCCAAGGATTAAAATTGCCTCTATACGCGTTGTTACAAAAATTGTTCCTTCCAACAAAATTCACATCCATAGACTCATTATTATTCTCAATCAAAGTGGACAAAGGCATATCATTGGGATCAGAAGAAACACTTTTATTAGCAAATAATTTCATAAGTTCATCCATCTTTCCACTCAAAACATTAATTTATTCAGTCGCATGAACTTTTTTACTAGTGGATCTTTCGGTGTGCCATTGAGAATAATTAACCATAATATTATCTAGGAGTTTAGTAGCTTCTCCTAAGGTGATTTTCATAAAATTCCTCCCACGGCCGAATCTAAAAGATTTCTAGAAGCAAAATTCAATCTGGCATATTTTTTTGTATAATCATCCATAAATTCAAACCATGAGTAGGGCTATTATGTATCATTTATTTCACCCTCTCCCAACCTTGTGCAACATGCTCATGATCAAGTTGCTTAAAATTCATAATATCATTCCTAAGAGAGATGATCTTAGCGGGAGGAAAATACTTAGAGATAACGGCATCTTTACACTTATTCGAAGAATCAATACTATTTTTAGGCAAAGAAGAGAATCAAGTTTTAGCACGATCTCTGAGCAAAAACGGAATTAGCTTCAATTTAACAATATCATTATCCACATCTTTCTTCTTTTGCATATCACACAAATCAACGAAGTTGTTTAGATGGGTTGCGGCATCTTCACTACAAAGGCCAGAAAATTGACCTTTCATAACAAGATTCAACAAAGTGGTATTAATTTCACAAGATTGAACATCGGTAGTAGGAGCAATCAGAATGCTAATAAAATCATTGTTGTTGGTATTGGAAAAGTCACATAATTTAGTATTATCTTGAGCCATCGTGACAAGCAATCAATCCAACACACAAGCACACAAGAAGCAAGCAAAAAGAGGTGAACGGAAGAGGGGCGAAGAAAAGGCAAAGGTTTTCGAAATTTGATTTAGAAGTGGGGGAGAGGAAAACGAGAGGCGAATGGCAAATAATGTAATGCGAGGGAGAAGAGTTTATGATGGGTACTTGGTATATCTTGACTTGGCGTAGATCTCCCCGGCAATGGCGCCAGAAATCCTTCTTGCTACCTCTTGAGCTTGCGTTGGTTTTTCCCTTGAAGAGGAAAGGGTGATGCAGCAAAGTAGCGTAAGTATTTCCCTCAGTTTTGAGAACCAAGGTATCAATCTAGTAGGAGACAACGCACAAGTCACCTAGTATCTACACAAACAATAAAGAACCTTGCAACCAACGCGATAAAGGGGTTGTCAATCCCTTCACGGTCACTCGCAAAAGTGAGATCTAATAAAAATAGTAAAGTAAATATTTTTGGTATTTTTGTTGTATAGATTGGAAAGTAAAGATTGCAAAATAGTAAACAAGATGCGATATAATGGAAAAGAGATGTAATATAATAGGAAAGAGACCCGGGGGACATAGGTTTCACTAGTGGCTTCTCTCAAGATAGCATATATTACGGTGGGTGAACAAATTACTGCCGAGAAATTGATAGAAAAGCGCATAATTATGAAGATATCTAAGGCAATGATCATGAATATAGGCATCATGTCTGTGTCAAGTAGACCGAAACGATTTTGCATCTACTACTATTACTCCACACATTGACCGCTATCCAGCATGCATCTAGAGTATTAAGTTCATGAGAACGGAGTAACGCATTAAGCAAGATGACATGATGTAGAGGGATAAACTCAAGCAATATGATATAAACCCCATCTTTTTATCCTCGATGGCAACAATACAATACGTGCCTTGCTGCCCCTACTGTCACTGGGAAAGGACACCGCAAGATTGAACCCAAAGCTAAGCATTTCTCCCATTGCAAGAAAGATCAATCTAGTAGGCCAAACTAAACCGATAATTCGAAGAGGCTTGCAAACATATCAAATCATGCATATAAGAATTCAGAGAAGAACCAAATAATATTCATAGATAATCTTCTTCATAAATCCACAATTCATCGGATCTCGGCAAACACACCGCAAAAGAGTACTACATCAAATAGATCTCCAAGAACATCAAGGAGAACTTTGTATTGAGAATCAAAGAGAGAGAAGAAGCCATCTAGCTAATAACGATGGACCTGAAGGTCTGTGGTAAACTACTCACGCTTCATCGGAGAGGCTATGGTGTTGATGTAGAAGCCCTCCGTGATCGATTCCCCCTCCGGCAGATCGCCGGAAAAGGCCCCAAGATGGGATTTCACGGGTACAGAAGGTTGCGGCGGTGGAAAGGTGGTTTTGTGTCTCTCCCTGATGTTGCTAGGGTATAATAGTATATATAGGCGAAAGAAGTACGTCGGTGGAGTTACAAGTGTCCCATGAGGGTGGGGGCACGCCTACCCCCCTGGGCGTGCCCTCCTGCCTCGTGGCATCCTCGTGGCATTCCAGGCTTCAACTCCAAGTCTTCTGGATTGCTTTCGGTCCAAGAAAGATCATGGCGAAGGTTTCATTCCGTTTGGACTCTGTTTGGTATTCCTTTTCTGCAAAACTCTAAAATAGGCAAAAAACAGAAACTGGCACTGGGCCTCCGGTTAATAGGTTAGTCCCAAAAATAATATAAAAGAGCATATTAGAGCCCATTAAACATCCAAAACAGATAATATAATAGCATGGAACAATCAAAAATTATAGATATGTTGGAGATGTATCAATCTACTGGGAAGATCCTCCAGCTTGGCGGTTTCATCATGGGTGCCCGCACGACTATTAAGCCAACAGCGCCCCCAATGATCGCTAAACACCTCCTCCGTATCGGCCTCGAGAACTCCGAAAAGAGGGATCTGGTAGACATCTCGTCCTTAAATGAACTACTAGATCGCATCGCCGCCCTTGGTGTTTCAACGGATTATGGTCGGATCGGGCTTAAACCTGACCAGAGGGGAATTAATCACCCGCCGATCACCCATCAGGTAGTGGTCGTCGAGGAACAAGCCGATGACACCTCTCTCCCTATATTGAGAACCAAATATGTTAGGGTCCTTGGATTATACGCACTTTTACCTTTCCGCCTTTGCTAGCCTCTTCGGTACCGTGCATTGCCCTTTCTCACCTTGAGAGTTGGTGCAAACTTCGCCGGTGCATCCAAACCCCGTGATACGATACGCTCTATCACACATAAACCTCCTTATATCTTCCTCAAAATAGCCACCATACCTACCTATCATGGCATTTCCATAGCCATTCTGAGATATATTGCCATGCAACTTCCATCATCATATTCATGACATACATTACTTTTGTCATATTGCCATTGCATGATCATGTAGTTGACATCGTATTTGTGGCAAAGCCACCACGCATTATTTTTCATACATGTCACTCTTGATTCATTGCACCATCCCGGTACACCGCCGGAGGCATTCATATAGAGTCATATCTTGTTCTAAGTTTTGAGTTGTAATCCTTATGTTATAATCAATAGAAGTGTGATGATCATCTTTATTAGAGCATTACCCAAATAAAAAAAGAGAAAGGCCAAAAAAGGCCCAAAAAATAAAAAAATAAAAAGGGCAATGCTACTATCTCTTTTTCCGCACTTGTGCTTCAAAGTAGCACCTTGTTCCTCATGTAGTGAGTCTCATATATTGTGCTTCAAAGTAGCACCTTGTTCTTCATGTAGTGAGTCTCATAAGTTGTCTTTTTATACTAGTGGGAATTTTTCATTATAGAACTTGGCTTGTATATTCCTACGATGGGCTTCCTCAAATGCCCTAGGTCTTCATGAGCAAGCGAGTTGGATGCACACCCACTAGTTTTCTTTTGTTGAGCATTCATAGCTCTAGTGCATCCATTGCATGGCAATCCCTACTCCTCATGTTGACATCAATTGATGGGCATCTCCATAGCCCGTTGATTATCCTCTTCAATGTGAGACTTTCTCCTTTTTTGTCTTCTCCACACAATCCCCATCATCATATTCTATTCCACCCATAGTGCTATATCCATGGCTCACGCTCATGTATTGCGTGAAGGTTGAAAAAGCTTGAGATTATTTAAGTATGAAACAATTGCTTGGCTTGTCATCGGGGGTATAGAAGTTGGGAACATCTTTGTGTGACAAAAATGAAGCATAGCCTAACTATATGATTTTGTAGGGATGAACTTTCTTTTGCCATGTTATTTTGAGAAGACATGATTGCTTGATTAGTATGCTTGAAGTATTATTATTTTTGTGTCAATGTGAACTTTTATATTGAATCTTTCGGATCTGAATATTCATATCACAATTAAGAAGATTTACATTGAAATTATGCGAAAGTATCACTCCGCATCAAAAATTCTCTTTTTATCATTTACCTACTCGAGGACGAGCAGGAATTAAGCTTAGGGATGCCTGATACGTCTCCAACGTATCTATAATTTTTGATTGCTCCATGCTACTTTATCTACAATTTTTGACTATATTGGGCTTTATTTTCCACTTTTATATTATTTTTGGGACTAACCTATTAACCGGAGGCCCAGCCCAGAATTGCTGTTTTTTGCCTATTTTAGTGTTTCGAAGAAACGGAATATCAAACGGAGTCCAAACGTAATGAAACCGTCGGGAACGTGATTTTCTCACCGAACGTGATCCAGAAGACTTGGACCCTACTCCAAGAAGCAGAAGAGTCGGTCACGAGGGTGGGGGCGCACCCCCCTAGGGCGTGCCCCCTTGCCTCGTGGCCCCCTTGTTGCTCCACCGATGTACTCCTTCCTCCTATATATACCTACGTATCCCCAAACGATCAGAACAGGAGCCAAAAACCTAATTCCACCGCCGCAACCTTCTGTATCCACGAGATCCCATCTTGGGGCCTGTTCCGGAGCTCCCCCGGAGGGGGCATCCTCCACGGAGGGCTTCTACATCAACACCATAGCCCCTCCGATGAAGTGTGAGTAGTTTACTTCAGACCTTCGGGTCCATAGCTAGTAGCTAGATGGCTTCTTCTCTCTTTTTGGATCTCAATACAATGTTCTCCCCCTCTCTCGTGGAGATCTATTCGATGTAATCTTGTTTTTGCGGTGTGTTTGTTGAGACCAATGAATTGTGGGTTTATGATCCAGCTTATCTATGAACAATATTTGAATCTTTTCTGAATTCTTTTATGTATGATCGAGTTATCTTTGCAAGTCTCTTTGAATTATCCTTTTGGTTTGGCCAACTAGATTGGTAGTTCTTGCAATGGGAGAAGTGCTTAGCTTTGGGTTCAATCTTGCGGTGTCCTTTCCTAGTGACAGAAGGGGCAGCAAGGCACGTATTGTATTGTTGCCATCGAGGATAACAAGATGGGGTTTTTATCATATTGCATGAATTTATCCCTCTACATCATGTCATCTTGCTTAAGGCGTTACTCTGTTTTTAACTTAATACTCTAGATGCATGCTGGATAGTGGTCGATGAGTGGAGTAATAGTAGTAGATGCAGAATCGTTTTGATCTACTTGTCTCGGACGTGATGCCTATATACATGATCATTACCTAGATATGCTCATAACTATGCCCAATTCTGTCAATTGCTCAACAGTAATTTGTTCACCCACCATAGAATATATATGCTCTTGAGAGAAGCCACTAGTGAAACCTATGGCCCCCGGGTCTATTCTCATCATATCAATCTCCATTACTTTATTACTTGCTTTGTTTTTACTTTGCCTTTTACTTTTCACTTTGCATCTCTATACCAAAAATACCAAAAATATTATTTATCATCTCTATCAGATCTCACTCTCGTAAGTGACCGTGAAGGGATTGCCAACCCCTAATCGCATTGGTTGCGAGGAGCTATCGTTTTGTGTAGGTACGATGGACTTGTGCGTGGTCTCCTATTGGATTGATACCTTGGTTCTCAAAAACTGAGGGAAATACTTACGCTACTTTGCTGCATCATCCTCTCCTCTTCGGGGAAATCCAACGCAGTGCTCAAGAGGTAGCAATCAGCCAGCTCAGGTTCATGATAGATAAGACGAGCACCTTCAAGGGGAGGACTGACAGGCAGGCCATGAAGCAATTTAGAGGCCGGTGCTTTGAAGTGAGTGTTTTCTGTCATCCAGTCAACACCCAAGAGTTCACATCGTCAGCATTACCATCGATGTGCAGTGTCGCATAGAACTGAAGAATGAGTTCTTCATTCCAATCACGGATGTCAGTGCAGAAGTATAGCAATCCAGTATCATGAATAACACGAAGGACTAGTGCGAAGCATGGCAGTGATTCCATATCAACATGAGGAATGTGCTCATGGTCGAAGACTTTGTATTTGTTGAAAAGCAGAGAAGAATAGAAGTTTGCTTGGCTGGCAGTCCAGCAACGCTTCCTTCTAAGACGAGCAGCGTCATAGGGGTTATAGTCAGTGAAGAACACATGCTCATGGAAGAAGTCATCAGCCTTGAATTTTGGCGTCTTCGAGAATGGATTCTTTGGCTTAGGCTGAGGAGTATCAGTCAATTGCAGCACAATCTCGGGAATCTCAATCTCTGGAGCCGCAGGCTGAGGAATTTCAATTTCTGCTTCAGTAGCAGCCTGGGTCTCTAATTCTTTAGCAGCTTTGTCATCAACACTAGTGGCTGGGATTTCTTCAGGAAGGAAGGGGCAATATGAATTTCACCAGAGCCCATATGAACTTCTGTGGAGACTGGGGACTAAGGAATTTGTTGAAGTGGTGTGAACAGAGAAGAGTTGGGGTGCTGACTGTCCCAAAAATCGTCTTTCATCACACGTGTGGTGCTCCCAATGTCCACATCTTCATCTTCTTCCATTTCTTCAATGCCTGCCTCTTTAGCTGTGAACTGAGGCATTGACGATGATACCAGGGGAGTTGAAGTGAGAGTGTCCACTTCAGTTTCTTCATCCATCTGCTCGGTCGAAGCAGCAGAGGGATTTTCTTCATCAGATTCATCAGGAATCTCATAATCTTCACCAAAAGGAATGAGTTCCTTTGATGGCATGCTTGAGAGAGGAATAAAATCAATTGGATTCTCAATTGAGCTTGTCAAAATCTTCGCCTTCTTGGGTGCTGAAGATTCTGAGGAAGCAGATGCTTTCCTTTTCTTCAGAGTAGCACGCTCCATAGCCTTTGTTTTCTTCACTTCCAGAGCAAAAGGAAGAACTAGGCTTGGTGATGGTGCAGGCGGAGCAGAGGAAATTGGATCAATTTCTTCAGGCACAACTGATGCAGTTGTCCTGTCTTGAGCAATTTCTTCAGGCGGAGCTTCAGATTCTTTAGCTGGCCTGACTTGTTCTTCAGGCACAACACTAGTGGTTGCCCTGGCAGTTTCTTCAGCGGCTGGTATTTCTTCAGCCCTAGTGCTTGTAGTTTCATCAGTAGCCTGATTTTCATCAGCGGTGCTGGCATGTTCTTTAGTTTGTTGAGCATATAGTTCAGCTAAGGGAATTTCAATGTGCAACGGGTCAGCAAAGTGAATTTCTTTGCCATTTTGACGAACCTGACCTTGGCTCCCAGCCATTCTGCCTGATAGGCGTCAAATTCATCACTGAGCTTCTTGATCTCAGTTTGCATAGCGACGAGTTGCTCAGGTGATAGCCTTAGAACGTTGTCCTTTAGAAAGCGTTGTTTCTTGTACTGGGCTTTCTTCGCAGTTTTGGCATGATCATATTTCCATTTTTCCTCAGCAATGAACGCCTGTCAACATGTGACTTTGTCCAGGAGTGAGGTCTAGCTCAGGCAAAGGAGTGTTCGGGTCTTTGTGCCAGAGGTCAATGAAATCCAGGATCTTCTGCGGATCCAATAGAAGAGGCACAACACTTCCCTTGGCTCTGGCGGTCCTTTGCTGTCTATCTTTGATGATATCAACTAATTCTTCATCATCAGCCTCATCATCATCAGATGGTACTTGAAAGGCAACTTGTTTCTTGTGAGGACTTGGTCTAGTGCCTCTTCCTGCAGTGGCCTTAGTCTTCAGCAAAGCTGGGCTCTTTGAAGACAGATGAGGAGCTGAAGAACTTGTCGAGGCTCCTGAGGAAATTGAGATGCCTGTGGTCCTTTGGCAAGTCGCGAGATGCACAGATGCTGAGGACTTTGCCGGAGGAGCTGAGGATTTTGCAACCTGAGGAACTGGAGCAGCTTGAGGTATTTGTCGTGAGGGCACTGATGAGCTTGGCAGTGAGGGCATTGCTGAGGATTGAGGTTTGCGAGCAGGCTTTTTGGGCATAGCCTTCTTGCTCGTGGTGGCCTCAACAGCGGCATCAACAAGATCTTCATTGAATTTCTTCACCGCTTCTTTGGCCTGCTTGGCCAACTTGGCTTGCCGCTTGGCCCATTCATCAGCACAATCCTCACCACATTTGATGCTTGTGGGATCAGATCTTTGGCCAGGTGCCAACGGAGGTCTTGGTCAAGGAGGGTTTAGAGCGAATTTCTTTATATATTTGGGAGTAACATATCTGTACTCCCTTCATTCTCGTGCCCATCTTTGCTCAATTTTCTGTATGCGCACCTTGCGCTCATTCTTGGTCTCCTTCCCATGAGTTGCCTCATCACGTGTGCAGTACCCTGCATAGATGTCAGCAGGGATCTCAAAGGCAGTGTTGACTTCCAGCTTCTTTCATCCCTTCTGAGGTCTTTTGCCATTTGCCATTTTCTTCAGTTGAGGACTTTGAACAATCGAGTTCTTTGAGTAAGTATGCCGCTTTTCTTCGGGGAATGTTGCAAATGAGTTAAGTTGATGAGAACCTAGTGATTCAGCAGCAGACATGTGTACCTGTGAAAAGAGTATAAGTGCGAAGAATTTGGAGAGGTCATATGCGTTCTCGGAAGATTTTGCAAAACGGAACAAGTTTGAGGGAATTGACCAGATGTGTCTTGAAGAATTTCACTAAGCGTTCTTTGACTTAGGTTCCAGAGTTGTGCGAATGGTGAGATTCACACAATTGAGGAATCATGAAGAAAAAAGTCACTTAGAGAAACAGATCAAGAACAGATGATTATGTGAGGTGTTTAGAATGTGGAAGTTGAAGAATAAACACCTTTTGAAGATTTGATGAAAATCATCAGTAGTAACAAAGGCAGTAAAAGTAACTTTTAATTACCCTTGATGAAGAATACGACGAACTAGGAATGTAGATTGAGAAGTTCGCCTGTCCAGATCTTCCACGCCCTAACTTGGCAGAGGAAGACGGCTACGGCGGCGGCGGAGAGAAGATGTCCGCGGTCGGCGGGAGTACGACGGCGATGAGGTCGAGGCAGTGAAGCTCTTCCTCACCGGCGACGATGAAGGTAGTGGCGGTGCTAGGGCTTGAGAGCTCGAGCTAGGCGAGTGAGATCGAGCGGGGTAAATGTAGTTTGAGGAGGGTGAGGGGTATTTATAGCCGCAGTGAAAAACCACTCGCCCGAGGAAAATGGATGAACGTGCCCCGAACCCTTCTCATCCTAGCGACATGTGTCACCCACGTACAATGGTGGAGATCATGCAAGATTGTGGGTGAATAGATAAGTTTTATCGTGGGATGTGTAACGGTTTGAGCGGCAAAAGCCGAAAATTTAGATAAGAATATTTTAACATTTTGTTCGCAATTTCTTCAGCTGACAAGGACACAGTGAAGATTTTGAACGGGTTTCAAATAGAACGCACATGAAGAATTGTGAACAGACTGGGTTGAGTTTAGCATAGAGGGGAAAGGGTCCGATCACATTCACTTAGCAGAAAAATCAACTTCAAGAATCAGCAATAAGTGAATGTTGTAGAGGAAAAAACTCAAATATATATATAGTCAATGAAGAACTATGACAGAAAGAGTGAAGACAATGCAAAGTTGAAGAATTTTAGAAAAAACTGAGGAATTTTAAAAACAAAGAAAAACTCAAATTGAAGATTTTCAACTTTGGTTGGTGGCGTAACCCACCGTATAAGAATGATGATTTCAGACACCGCGCACAATTGTCGTAGGGTTCTGAGAATCAATTTCTTCATTAATTTCTTCACACTTAGAGGGTTAGTCTTCATTGATTGAATAAAAAGTTACTTCATGTGTTGCACATCTAAGTCATCAAGTTTGCATAAGTGTTAGGATGTGTGTCCTTTTCAAAGAACATTCGAAGATTCTAAGATATTTAGCTCACACCGCAACTTGCTAAATCTCTTCTCATCCAAGGGCTTTGTGAAGATATCGGCCAGCTGGTCTTCAGTATTTGCATGGTCAATGGAGATGTCGCCCTTCAACACATGGTCACGAAGAAAATGATGATGAATCTGGATGTGCTTTGTCTTCAAGTGCTGAACTGTGTTGTGAGCAATCTTGATGGCACTCTCATTGTCACAGTAGAGTGGCACATTCTTCATATTGTTGCCATAGTACTTGAGGGTTTGCTTCATCCATAGTAATTGAGCACAACAAGTTCGAGCAACAATGTACTCAGCTTCAGCAGTAGAGAGTGATACGCAGTTCTGCTTCTTCGAGGACCAACATACCAAGGATCGTCCGAGGAAATGACATGAGCCTGATGTTGACTTGCGGTCCACCCGATCACCAGCATAGTCATCGTAGTCAACTCCTTGAACTTGTCAAAAACCTTTTGCGACAAGTCAAGCTTTGTGGACAATAACATTACCATCAGTGTCAGTCTTCCTCTTGAAGATCCATTTATTCTCTATGGCTTTCCGATCATCGGGCAAGTCCACCAAAGTCCACACTTTGTTCTCATACATGGATCCTATCTCAGATTTCATGGCCTCAAGCCATCTGTCGAAATCTGGGCTCATCATAGCTTCTTCATAGTTCGTAGGTTCGTCATGGTCTAGTAACATGACTTCCAGAACAGGATTACCATACCACTCTGGTGCGGAACGTGCTCTGTTTGACCTACGAGGTCTTGTAGTAACTTGATATGATGTTTCATGATCATCATCATTAGCTTCCTCACTAGTTGGTGTAGGCATCCCGGGAATGGATTTCACTGATGTGCTACTTTCCGATTCGAGAGAAGGTACAATTACCTCATCAAGTTCTACTTTCCTCCCACTCACTTCTTTCAAGAGAAACTCCTTCTCTAGAAAGGTTCCATTCTTGGCAACAAAGATCTTGCCTTCGGATCTGTGGTAGAAGGTGTACCCAATTGTTTCCTTAGGTTATCCTATGAAGATGCACTTCTCCGATTTGGGTTCGAGCTTATCTGGCTGAAGCCTTTTGACATAAGTGTCGCAACCCCAAACTTTAAGAAACGACAGCTTAGGTTTCTTGCCAAATCACAGTTCATACGGTGTCGTCTCAATGAATTTAGACGATGCCCTATTTAATGTGAATGCAGCTGTCTCTAATGCATAACCCCAAAACGATAGTGGTAAATTGGTAAGAGACATCATAGATCACACCATATCTAATAAAGTACGTTTACGACGTTCGGACACACCATTACATTGTGGTGTTACAGGTGGCGTGAGTTGCGAAACTATTCCACATTGTTTTAAATGGAGGCCAAACTCGTAACTCAAATATCCACAGGTGGCGTGAGTTGCGAAGATCGTAGAAAATTTATTTTCTTGTTACGATGGTTCTCCACTTCTTCTGAAATTCTTTGAACTTTTCAAATGTTTCAGACTTGTGTATCATTAAGTAGATATACCCATATCTGCTCAAATCATCGGTGAAGGTTAGAAAATAATGATACCCGTCGCGTGCCTCAACACTCATCGGACCTCATACATTGGTATGTATTATTTCCAATAAGTCATTGGCTCACTCCATTGTTACGGAGAAGGGAGCTTTAGTCATCTTTCCCATGAGGCATGGTTTGCAAGTATCAAATGATTCATAATCAAGTTATTCCAAAAGTCCATTTGCATGGAGTTTCTTCATGCGCTTTACACCCATATGACCTAAATGGCAGTGCCACAAATATGTTGCACTATCATCATCAACTTTGCATCTTTTGGCATCAATATTATGAATATGTGTATCACCACAATCGAGATTCAACAGAAATAGACCACTCTTCAAGGGTGCATGACCATAAAAGATATTACTCATATAAATAGAACAACCATTATTCTCTGATTTAAATGAATAGCCGTCTCGCACTTAAACAAGATCCAGATATAATGTTCATGCTCAACGCTGGCACCAAATAACAATTATTCAGGTCTAAAACTAACCCCGAAGGTAGATGTAGAGGTAGCGTGCCGGCGGTGATCACATCGACCTTGGAATCATTCCCGACACGCATCATCACCTCGTCCTTCGCCAGTCTCCGTTTATTCCGCAGCTCCTATTTTGAGTTACAAATGTGAGCAACCGCACCGGTATCAAATACCCAGGAGCTACTACGAGCATTGGTAAGGTACACATCAATAACATGTATATCATATATACCTTTGGCGTTCAATTAATCAAATGACTTAAGAACTCCCACTTAGATAGACATCCCTCAAGTCATCTAAATGATACGTGATCCAAATCAACTAACCCATGTCCGATCATGACGTGTGATGGGGTAGTCATCAATGGTGACATCTCTATGTTGATCATATCTACTATATGATTCACGTTTGACCTTTCGGTCTCCAGTGTTTCGAGGCCATATCTATACATGCTAGGCTCGTCAAGTTTAACCCGAGTATTCCGCATGTGCAAAACTGTCTTGCACCCGTTGTATGTGAACGTAGATTCTATCATACCCGATCATCACGTGGTGTCTCAACACGACAAACTGTCCCAACGATGCATACTTAGGGAGAACACTTTATACCTTGAAATTTAGTGAAGGGATCATCTTATAATGCTACCACCGTACTAAGCAAAATAAGAGGCATAAAAGATAAACATCACATGCAATCAAAATATGTGACATGATATGGCCATCATCATCTCGTGCTTTTGATCTCCATCTCCAAAGCATCGTCATGATCTCCATCATCACCGGCTCGACACCTTGATCTCCATCATAGTGTCGTGGTCGTCTCGCCAACTATTACTTACACAACTATTGCTAATGGTCTTCGTCACACCTGATGAAGACCATTATTCTCTGATTTAAATGAATAGTCATCTCGCACTTAAACAAGATCCAGATATAATGTTCATGCTCAACGCTGGCACCAAATAACAATTATTCAGGTCTAAAACTAACCCTGAAGGTAGATGTAGAGGTAGCGTGCCGACGGCGATCACATCGACCTTGGAATCATTCCCGGCGTGCATCGTCACCGCGTCCTTAGCCAATCTTTGTTTAATCTGTAGCTCATGTTTCGAGTTACAGATATGAGCAACCGAACCAGTATCAAATACTCAGGCGCTACTACGAGCATTAGTAAGGTACACATCAATAATATGTATATCAAATATACCTTTGTTCACTTTGCCATCCTTCTTATCCGCCAAATACTTGTGGCAGTTCCGCTTCAGTGACCAGTCCCTTTGCAGTAGAAGCACTCAGTTTCAGGCTTGGGTCCAGCTTTGGGCTTCTTCCCGGGAGTGGCAACTTGCTTGCCATTCGTCTTGAAGTATCCCTTCTTTCGCTTGCCCTTTTTCTTGAACTAGTGGTCTTGTTAACCATCAACACTTGATGCTCCTTCTTGATTTCTACCTCCGCAGCTTTGAGCATTGCGAAGAGCTCAGGAATTGTCTTCTCCATCCCTTGCATATGATAGTTCATCGCGAAGCATTTGTAGCTTGGTGGCAGTGACTGAAGAACTCTGTTAATAACACTATCATCTGGAAGATTAAATCCCAGCTGAGTCAAGTGATTATGATACCCAGACATTTTGAGTATGTTTTCACTGACAGAATTGTTTTCCTCCATCTTGCAGCTATAGAACTTGTTGGAGACCTCATATCTCTCATCTCGGGTATTTGCTTGAAATATTAACTTCAACTCTTGGAACATCTCATATGCTCCATGACGTTCAAAACATCTTTGAAGTCCCGATTCTAAGCCGTAAAGCATGGCACACTGAACTATCGAGTAGTCATTAGATCGAGCTTGCTAGACGTTCAAAACATTAGCATTTGCTCCTGCAGCAGGCCTTTCACCTAGCGGTGCATCAAGGACATAATTCTTCTGTGCAGCAATGAGGATAATCCTCAAGTTACGGACCCAGTCTGTGAAGATTGTACCATCATCTTTCAACTTAACTTTCTCTAGGAACGCATTAAAATTCAGGGAAACAGTAGCACGGGCCATTGATCTACACCATAGATATGCAAATACTATCAGGACTAAGTTCATGATAAATTAAGTTCAATTAATCAAATGACTTAAGAACTCCCACTTAGATAGACATCCCTCAAGTCATCTAAATGATACGTGATCCAAATCAACTAACCCATGTCCGATCATGACGTGTGATGGGGTAGTCATCAATGGTGACATCTCTATGTTGATCATATCTACTATATGATTCACGTTCGACCTTTTGGTCTCCAGTGTTTCGAGGCCATGTATGTACATGCTAGGCTCGTCAAGTTTAACCCGAGTATTCCGTATGTGCAAAACTGTCTTGCACCCGTTGTATATGAACGTAGAGTCTATCATACCCGATCATCACGTGGTGTCTCAACACGACAAACTGTAGCAACGGTGCATACTTAGGAAGAACACTTTATACCTTGAAATTTAGTGAAGGGATCATCTTATAATGCTATCGTCGTACTAAGCAAAATAAGAGGCATAAAAGATAAACATCACATGCAATCAAAATATGTGACATGATATGGCCATCATCATCTCGTGCTTTTGATCTCCATCTCCAAAGCATCGTCATGATCTCCATCGTCACCGGCTCGACACCTTGATCTCCATCGTAGCGTCGTGGTCGTCTCGCCAACTATTACTTCTACAACTATTGTTGACGCATAGTGATAAAGTAAAGCAATTACATGGCGTTTGCATTTTCATACAATAAAGAGACAACCATAAGGCTCATGCCGGTTGCCGATAACTTTTACCAAACATGATCATCTCATACAATAATGTATATCACATCATGTCTTGACCATATCACATCACAACATGCCCTGCAAAAACAAGTTAGACGTCCTCTACTTTGTTGTTGCAAGTTTTATGTGGCTGCTACGGGCTTATACCAAGAACCGTTCTTACCTACGCATCAAAACCACAACGATGATTTATCAAGTTTGTTGTTTTAACCTTCAACAAGGACCGGCCGCAGTCAAATTCGATTCAAGTAAAGTAGGAGAAACAGACACCCGCCATCCACCTTTATGCAAAACTAGTTGCATGTCTGTCTGTGGAACCGGTCTCATGAACGTGGTCATGTAAGGTTGGTCCGGGCCGCTTCATCCAACAATACCGCCGAATCAAAATAAGACATTGGTGGTAAGCAGTATGATGATCACCGCCCACAACTCTTTTGTGTTCTACTCATGCATATCATCTATGCATAGACCTGGCTCTGTTACCACTACTGGGGAACGTTGCATGGAAAACAAAAAAATTCTACACACACGCAATGATCTATACATGGAGATGTATAGCAACGAGGGGGAGAGTGTGTCTACGTACCCTCGTAGATCGTAAGCGGAAGCGTTTCACAACGCGGTTGATGTAGTCGAACTTTCTTCGCGCTCCACCGATCAAGTACCGAATGTACGGCACCTCCGAGTTCTGCACACATTCAGCTCGGTGACGTCCCTCATCTTCTTGATCCAGCAAGACGTTGAGGTAGTAGATGAGTTCCGTCAGCACGATGGCGTGGTGACGATGATGGTGAAGTGATCCTCGCAGGGCTTCGCCTAAGCACCATGAGAATATGACCGGGGATCTAAACTATGGAAGGGGGCGCCGCACACGGCCAGGCAATTGTCTGGTGTGCTAGGGGTGCCTAAGGTGGAAGGAGAGGGGAGAGGCCAGGAGGCGCCCCAAGTAGGACCGATTCCTACTTGGGCTCTTCCCAAGCCGCGTGCCACCCCTGCCATATATATCGGAGGGGGAAGGAAAGAGGGGGGAGGGGGGAGGAAGGGGGGATCCTATTCCCTTTCTTTCCTTTCCTCCTTCCCCTTTCCTTCTCCGCCTTGGCCGGCCCATATGGGGGTGCACCAGCACCTTGTGGCTGGTGTGTTTCCCCTCTTGGCCCATAAGGCCCATATATTTTGTCGAGGGTGCCCGGAACCCCTTCCGGTGACCCGATATGTACCCGATACCCTCCAGAACACTTCCGGTGTCCGAATACTATTGTCCTATATATCAATATTTACCTCTTTACCATTTCAAGACTCCTCGTCATGTCCGTGATCTCATCCACCAAATCACATAACTCATATAATACTATATCGTCATCGAACATTAAGCGTGCGGACCCTATGGGTTTGATAACTATGTAGACATGACCGAGACACCTCTCCAGTCAATAACCAATAGTGGAACCTGGATGCTCATATTGGCTCCTACATATTCTACGAAGATCTTTATCGGTCGAACCGTTATGACAACATACGTAATTCCCTTTGTACATCGGTATGTTACTTGCCCGAGTTTCAATCGTCGGTATCTTCATACCTAGTTCAATCTCGTTACCGGCAAGTCTCTTTACTCATTCCGTAATACATCATCCTATAACTAACTCATTAGTCACTTTGCTTGCAAGGCTTCTTATGATATGTATTACCGAGAGAGCCCATATGTACCTCTCTGAAACTCGGAGTGACAAATCATAATCTCGATCTATGCCAACTCAACAAACACCTTTGAAGATACATGTAGAGCATCTTTATGATCACCCAGTTACGTTGTGATGTTTGGTAGCACACAAGGCATTCCTCCAGTATCCGGGAGTTGCATAATCTCATAGTTGGAGGAATATGTATTTGACAGGAAGAAAGCAATAAGTTAAACGATCATTATGCTAAACTAACGGGTGGGTCTTGTCCATCACATCATTCTCCTAATGATGTGATCCCGTTATCAAATGGCAACTCATGTCCATGGTTAGGAAACCTTAACTATCTTTGATGAACGAGCTAGTCTAGTAGAGGCTTATCTAGGGACACGGTGTTTGTTTATGTATTCATACATGTATTTAAGTTTCCGATCAATACAATTCTAGCATGAATAACAAACCTTTATCATGAATAAGGAAATATAAAATAACAAATTTATTATTGCCTCTAGGGCATATTTCCTTCAATACCATGACATTAGAGACGCCCATACACACACTGATCTTCAGAAAGATATGATGGAGGAGTACTAAAATTGGCATGGGGAACAAACCTCCTAGTTTCATCCTTTGTTTTGTTGTATTGTGCAAGAACTTTATTGTATTTGTGTTGCATTTGTTGTTGTGGATTTGATGGATTATATAATAATTTGATATTGTGGACTGGTGAAATCTGATGTTTTAACTAGGGATGATTTTTATTTGAAATTGTGCAGTTATTATGCGGCTGAAGTGTTTTTGTAGTGCGGCTGTAGCACTGCTGCCGCATGACCATTAGCTGTTTTTAACATCATCTGTTGGAACATTTGTTTTACTTCATCAATTATATATCAACTGTTGGGGTTGGGTATTTCTTGATGATTAAAAAACACTTTTTGATGATATAAATTACACCTCTAACACTTTTTTGATGATTTATTTTACATCATCTATTGAAGATGCTCTAATATAAGAGATGTGCCCACAAGTGCTAGGGAGCGAAGGAGTGCCCACTAGCCTCGTACTAAATGTAATCGGGGAGAAATCCCTCTTTGCCTCGTCCTATATACAAAATCGGGGAAGAAATCCCTATTCGCCTCGTTCTAAATGAAATCAGGAAGTCCCTCTTCTTATTTATTTTTTCAATAGTTCATGTAGTGCTTTTTAAAGTGTTATTGTGAGCTCGAGCTCATATGAGCTTGGATGAATAGTAAATTTCTAAAAAATGTAAAGAAAATATAAAAAAATCTGAATCTTTTGCAAGAAACACCGATTTTTTTTCACACGCGTGCCAATTTTCTCCATAGAATCATATTAATGGAGGCGTGGGCAAAAAGACAAAATCAATGCTCCAAAATGCTTCCAAAAACGCTCATTTTGGAGCATTGATTTTTTTTTTTTGCCCACACCTCCACGAATGTGACTTCACCGTGAAAATTTACACATGTGTGAAAAAAACATCAATGTTTTTGCCAAAAAATGAGAATTTCTATTTTTAACTATTTTTCAGAATTTACTGTTCATTCAAGCTCATGTGGGCTCTAGCTCACATACTCCATGTCTCAGTGTTTTCCCCCTTTTTTGGTTTTCGAGAAGCCTATCGGCCCATGAGTTTTTGGTAACTTCAGCCCATAGCCGTATACTTGTGCTCACAAGCCGATCCACTGAACGCTGAGTACTACTAATAGCCGTTTATATATGAGGGCTGTTTTAGCTCCGGGGAGCATATGCTTTTGGATGAACAATAGATTCAAAATAAATAGTAAATGAATTTTAAAAATTCTGCTTTTTGTGTGTAGATATTCATGTTAGTCTAACAAACCTGCTTGCCAATTTTCATGCGAAACAGGATAGTAATGCTTCGTCAGTGAAAAATAATTAAAAAATTAAGTGTAACATTTGGCGTTTAATTTTTTTCTTTTCAAGCAGGTCAAAATGCTTAAGCTTTTGCACTAAAATTTGCAGGTAGCATTTGGGTGTGACAATGAACACATATATTATTTTTGACATTTGTGAAAGAATTTTTGACAGGCAGGAGCATATGCTCCCAAGAGCCGAATTGGGTTTCTGCAGAAATCTATTTTCTTTTTACTAATAGCCGTTAAGAAATAGGAGTAACATGTACAAACAACAAAGTAAATAGCCTTGGTTTGAAGAACCCCCTACCTTTATTCTTAAAAGGCTCATGAATGATGTAATGATTATTTGAACTCGACAAGTTGCCATGATGGCTCTAGTCGGCCGCAGTACAAACACAACTTTCTACCGTTTGTGATAATCCAAACAAACCTGCGCGCAATCGCATCCAGGCCGGGGACTGGCTGCTCAATCCGCATATGGTTCACTCGGTCTGCAGCATAACGATGTCGCAAACTTGCAATCGGTCCTTCCTCTATACACTGCTTCTTTTACTCCTCCTAAACAGGTGCGAGTCATCGTCACCTCACCACGCCCTGCACGCAGAGAGTACAAGGATCAAAGCCTGATGGCGTAAGAACTGGACTGCACCGGAAATTCAGAAATATAGCCGACCACAGGATGTGGCAGCATTGCTGCAGTTTTGATACAGAAAGCTAACGGTGGCTGCTGCCACTTGGAAGGCGAGCGACCTCCCTCAACCATAGAGGTGTGAAGGGCAGCTCATGATCACTTCACAGTTTTACCATCGAATGGCTAGGCGTCCCAGACCCTGACCTTGTTGGTTCATGGCATTGTGATAGCCACAGGTCGATGTGCTTGACGATCTGCTTCCTTACTATCTTCACAGCTTCTGGGGACGTGCAGTTTGAAGAGTCACCTAACAAACACAATGTGCAATATGTCACAACTTTCCCTGAATTTGATGATGAGTCAAAGGCTTCAGATAAGCTACTAGTACATTGTAGGAAAAATAATAATCAATTACCCCCTCTAGTCCACATTAATTGTGGATCAGAGGGACTACAACTAATTTTGAGAAGAGTTATGCTGTACTTCCTCTGTAAAGAAATATAAGATCGTTTAGATCACGAGAACACTCTATATTCTTATAATAAGCTTTGCAGGAAACCAAGTTTCGCAATCCACCTTCAATCCTGAAAGGAAGCTGGGGACATCCTCTCAAATCAGTGCCATGTCCGCAGTTGCTACATTTGATTATGTATGATGGCACTGCACATGTTGTATTACCACCATTAGTACACACACCAAAGCGCGAGAAATCATTCCAGAGGTGTATAGTAAATGCCCTAAAGAGCAAGGCTATTGAGACATGAAATAGCCAGAATGTACTTAGAAGTTTAAAGGCTCACTGTCTTCCGATGACTTCTGTTTGGAGGCATGACGCCATGGATCTTGAGAGCCATTTGTAAACACAATTTTAGAAGCTGCACGTGTGTAATGCAAAATTAGGAAGAAAGCAAATTGGACCATCACCATCAATAATTTATAAATCACAAAAGTTGCAATCCATTACAGCGCTACACTCCTAAGTGCTTGGTACCGCCACTTTCTCGAAAAAAGAAGTTGCAATCCATATAAAATTAAAATAAGAGAAGCCATAGTATGCTCATGGTTACTTGGTAGGCGCACAAATGCAACAATTAAGATACACAAAAAGGGTCAATTGATGTAGTAATGCGGCTGTGTTACCAGCTACATGATTAAGAGCATTGTAAGGGTGCCAACTGGACTGCCGATGTCATTTTACAAGCACATATACCTTAACTATCGCAAGTAACTTGATTTACTAAATAGGGGACATTGTAAAGTAAACATGGGGAAAATAAAGTGAAAGACGAACCGGCAATACTTGTGCCTCCATAATATAAGTTTGTCATGAACACATCAGGATAAACTCCTTCTCCATAAACATTTTTACACAGGTCCAAATTGTACCTAGAGTAACACAAAAGCAAAGCAATCATAAGAAATACTAACTAGTTTATAATATATACCTGATTTCAGAAAGATAAGCAACAGATAGTTGTAAAACATATCCAGGATATATGCCATGCCGCATTAAGAGAGTATTAAAGAAAAACTACAGTCTGAAAAAAATATGCTGACACTACTTCACTCCCTTGTGTAGGTCTGCCTGGCTTTTCCAGAGTTTTGGGAGTTGACTTTTGGGGGCGTTTTAAGTGAATTTTGGGGGCTAGTTTTTGGGCACTGACTTTTCGGGATCAATTAGAGATGCCCTTAGGTTAGCCTTTCTCTTTCTCACCATCTCAGCAGGAAGCAATTTTGGCTTTTGGGACCTTTTCAAAGATAATTCAGGTGGAGAATTTTCCCCTCCCCAGTACATGCTGAGGAAAAAAGCATGGCACAGTACCTTGTATTGACCTGCGCAGAACGAACACTGTCATTTTTGGGTGCGACTTGAAAATAGGCAACTTCACTGCAAACTTGGAACCACCAAAGTCTAGAACCTAAAAAATAACGGAAAAGGTTAATGAACAGTAAATATTTCAGCCATGTCTGTCAGTAACAAACAAGAAATGCTATGGTGTTTCACTCGATGGTCTTCAATGTCAGTACAGTTTCCAATCCACACCAAAAGAAAACAAGTAGAGCCATCATTTAAACATACTAGAATCATCGGGAGTTGTTTCCTTCAAATACTCTTGATCATAAGAAGATACTGTAGTCCCCAATTTTTTAATGAAGTAATCTTTCACAAAGTGAGCATATGTTTCCTGCAAAGTCAGTACATCGAATTTTATAAATCCATGTGCATATCCACAAAAAGTTGCTAGAATAGTGAAAATGGATCAGCAAGGAAATTAGAATAGTCACAAATTCGCTAAATGGAGAATAAGAAATAGTCACATGCCGATTACGTGTGAAATTTAAAATGTTTGAATCACCATCACCCAGATGAGAGTACATCAGCTTTAATAGTCGCCATGTGCCTCTCACTGGTCAGTGTAGTATTTACTCTCATTTATAGAAAGCTTTTCACGGAGCCTAAGAAACCAAGCAAAACAGAGGTGCTCATGTATGATTAATTGATTACAAAACGAAGATATTTAGTTACTCACCACCAAACTTTCCCCCTTTTTCTTCGCATTTGCTAGAGGAGAGCACAAGGCATCAGGATTCCCATACTGGAACTGCAAAATATCATAGGTTCTCAGTAAACACAAAAAATATGGTGGCATTGCGATAGTAGAGCAGCACTACAAATTGACTGTTCATACTGTTGTGGCTGCTGCATCTGCCAGTAGAAAGAGGAAGTCGCCGTCATTTTTCAACTGCATGTACCGGAAACAAATCGGCAGCGAGGTGAAGATCGTTAAGTTACTGAACACTGGTTGATTTGGCCACATGAAGTTTGCAGTCAACTGTCATGTTCCAAAGTAAAACTGCACCTACTAAATCACACTGACAATACCACAAGGTGACAAGGGATTACCGAATCTGCTCCGAACAAGGCCTTCACCGAGTGGCTATCTGACCGAAGCTGTTCGTCGACAAGTCTAGTTATTTCCTGAAGGGCGGCTTTGCACTGAGGGCCAGCCGACTCTCCGACCTGCATAAAGGCGAGCACGCAGAAACTTGAATTGAGCCCAATATAGATTATAGAACAGACAGCAATACACTAGTACTACCTCCGTCCGAAAATACTTGTCATCAAAATGGACGAAAAGGGATGTATCTAGAACTAAAATACATCTAGATACATCCCCTTTTATTCATTTGGATGACAAGTATTTCCGGACGGAGGAAGTACATCAGCAGGGGTTTAATCCAATCCATCCCACAGAATCATGACGTGTCTCCATGGCAGTGTGTGCAATAGTGCAAGCAAACCTGCTTGTCGAAATCAGTGAAGTTGTACACAGCAAGAACCACCCCGGAGCTGGCGAGGCTTCCGCATGTCAGGTGAGGGAACTTGAGCCTGAACCATGCGCTGAGAGCCCCGGAGTAGGAGACCCCGAAGACGAACCACGGATTGTCGAACCCCGCGCTCCGGTTGTACTGAGAATTCAGTTTTTCCTACGAATCCCAGAGAAAAACAAGATTCTGTTCAGAACAGAGAATCCGTGTTCTGTAACTCTGTCAGCGCGTGCGTGACCCAGCCGACCTGGTAATACTGGCGGAAGACGGCGAGGTCGAAGAGCGCCTGCTTGGACGACAGGAACCTGAGGTTGTCGGTGGTGAGGCTGTCGAACGGGGAGCTCTTGCCGTAGTACCGGTGCTCCGGCGTCACCACCGCGGCGCCGAACTTCTTGGCGATGACGGCCAGGTAGTCGTTGGGGAGGCCGTCGCAGGAGGACTCGCCGCAGATGCGCAGGAACACCGGGCCGGTGGGGTCGTCCTGGTAGTCCAGGAACTCGAAGTAGCGCTGCCTGAATTGGCGGTGGTCCTGCGGGCAAGATCGTACATGGCGCTCATGGATCACACTCGCACGGACGGAATTCTTAGGCAGATGCGCGTAGGGAGCTATTTACGTGTCGCGCATAATTCCAGGGGTGTAAAAGAGAGAACTCACGGTGGGGGAGAAGTGGTCGAGGCGCTGGCTCATCCAGCGCTCCTCCCGCGTCAGGTATCTGCTCGGGGCGGCCGAGAGCTCGTCGCCGGCGGTCGTCGGGCGGTGGTTGAACCCGAGCGGCTCGGCGCTGCGCAGGAGGAGTAGGAGGAAGGAGACGCCGAGGAGGGAGGCGAACCCAGCGCGGGACACCATTTTTTCCGGCTGCTAGACTCTCCTTCCCTTCCCACTGGCGAGTGTTTGTTTTGGAGCGCGGCCGCGCCGGTAGCCGATTGACTAGTATCAGTGGCACGCACAAATACGAAGCAAAAAACAAGCAGCAGCTAAAGCATTTAAATTTAAATGCTTTTCTATTGTCCATTTAAACGTGGAGGCTGGGGCGTCGCTTTTTTTCTCGATGCGACGTGAACAAGTGGCTATCGCCGTCCATATACAGAGATAATAATTTTTCCAATCTACTGTACGTCGCAGCCGCTGCACGGGAAGAATGTCCAATTGTTTATCAGTTACTATAGTGAGAAGAAAGCAATCGCGAGACATGCCCGAGTACCGATCGCCAGTTCAACAACCTTTCTGGATAACTCAACCTGTTGCAAAGCGCGCCATGCTCTGGCATAGCTTTGCCTAGGGAGGTGTGCAAAAGGAGAAACAATGTACTCGTATACCCCGCAAAAGAAAAATGTACTCGTATGTAGCAGGTGCTCTCATGGTCGTATATTCTCAGAAGATGTTTCCGAAGTCATATAATATAATCAGATATTTTCAAACTCTCTGCACCCGTATCTAGTAAGTTTAGTAATTAGTACATATCACTCTCTGCACGTATAACATCAGTAACCATACAAGGTACACAAGGAGTCTCATATCCACTCCCCAGTAGTAAGATTTCGTGGCCGCGATGGCGTCGTTGCTTCGTCTGTTTGCCTGTATTATTCGTGTATAAATTACAGCAATATGGTGCATGTTCGCCTGCACAGGTGATCAGTAGGTAGCTATGCTCCATCTGCTCCCCTGCTTCGTCACCGTGTCGTGTCCTGAAACGTGAGGACAGACCAATGATGCCGCAGACAAAAGAAACTGAATGCCAACTGAATTGCAGGTGTGCAAAAGCGCGGGTGAACATGTAGACACGTTAGCTAGACAATGCTAAGAATTGTTCAAAAGAACCGGTCCAATGATATTATTGCTGTACAGCCCAAATTCTGACCTTGGTCTTGGCATTCTGACAACCACAGGTCGATGTGATCCACGATCTGCTTCCTTACCTTGTTCACTGCTTCTGGAGATGAGCATTTGGATGAATCACCTGCCGAACAAAAAATGCAGACAGCTCACACTTGTCTTCAGTTGCAAACAAAAAGAACCTACATAGCTGATGTAATTCAATTGCAAATAAAAAGATGTTGAAAGATTGGATCTACCTCCAATATTTGAGGGTGCTTGAGGGCATCCGGAGATATCAGTGCAATGCCCACAGTTGCTGCACTCAATTAAGTATGATGGCACTGCAGATATTGAAAAACTTCTATAATAAGCATGCTAATGTCATTAACAAAAATCTCTTCAACCTTGTTCATAGTGAAAGTATAGTTTGTGCTCTTAAAAGTTAAAACGATGGAAACGGTTCACAAAATGGTACAAAGTACTAGAGATCCTTACGTTCTTCTGATGATTTCTGCTTAGAAGCATGGCGCCATGGGTCTTGAGAGCCATTTGCAAAAACAATTTTAGAACCTGCAGGGAGGCAATATATATATTAGGAAATACAGGGATGTCTGACTAGCAGTATAATGTTTAACTCTACCAGTGAAATCTTTACTTCAAATCTGAAGTAATTAGCCCAAATCATTACACATAATTGGATACCCACAACATACGTTCATACACCATGCTATTGCTATCACATATAAGCTTCCTATGGCAGCAAAAAAAGGGCTGTCAGCACTGCAGATACGAGGCCGCTGAACTTTTTTGTATTCTATTTACCTATGTTAACTGATCCTTACCTGACATACTTACCTGCATAGCCCATCTTAAGCACACCGGACAATAGGATTTTGTTAATGATGGTGCATTGATGGTGAAAACAAAAAAGGTAGCAGCAAATTTGTAATGTGTATTCACCAAGATTCAAGGTAAAGGGAAGCAAAATGGCAGAGGCATATTTCACAGTTAAATAGAGAGATAGAAAGAAAGTTAAAATCGTAACAGGCAGCAGGACTGAAGCTAAATTACTCAAAGGGCCCACCTGCAATTCTTGTGCCTCCATAGTATAAGTTTGTCATGGACACATCAGGATAAACTCCTTCCCCAAAAACATTTTTGCACAAGTCTAAATGATACCTACGAACAAAAGAATCACAAGGACACACAAGTGAATCCAGAGTCTAGAAATGTAATCACATTACAGAAAAAGAGAAGATCATGGAAGGCAAAGGAAATGGTGCTTGGTAAGAAACATGAAATGTAAGGAAAGGTATATTTAGTAACCTTGTATCAATCTTTGCAGAACGGACGCTATCGTTTTTTGGCGCCACTTGGAAATATGCAACCTCACTGCAAACTTGATACCACCACAATCTATATGCTACATAAAATCAAATTTCAACAGTTAAATGCATGGTCAGTTATATAATATCTGGACAGTATTAACACTGTCTAATATATATGCACAACATCCATTAAGAGCTCTCCAAGAATGATATCTCATAATACTGAATGTCAGAGTAAGGATTTTACAAGATTCAGCAGGGGTTGTGTTCTTCAAATAGTTCTGATCATATGATGCAACTGATGCCCTAAATGTCCCAACATAATAGTCGTTCACGTAACGAGCAAATGCTTCCTGCACGGAAGAAAGTGTTAGCAAATACCAGATTTGCTGGAAAGTTATGGTAGCACGAGTTAAATAAGAGTCAAGATCTACAGTGAAGTATTCATGTTATGCGCTTTTGGAAAATAAAGATCTTGGCGAATTGGTCCCTATATTCTTGATAGCAGTTATCCGCAGGGTATATTCCTCAATTACTAACAGGAATATGCACGACCATGCAACTTACCACCAAATCCGTACCATTCTTCTTTGCTTCAACTAGTGGGGAGCACAAAACATCAGGGTTGCCATATTGGAACTGCAAATGGTATAGGTTTTCAAGACAACAATCATTTCTGATAGACAATACAGTTGCAAAAATCGGCATTAAGCATACCGCAATAGCTGCAGCGTCTGCTAGTAGGTAAAGGAAGTCACCATCATTTTCTAACTGCAAGTGTCCAAACAAATTGATGGATAAGTATAGAATCGTACATACGCTACTAGGTAATGTCATGAAATTTCATGCCATCCAAAAGGGAACGCTATAGAACCTGTCAGCAACCATTGGTAGCGCACAAATAGTTTAAACTATTATGTTTACAAGCTCTATAGACATGACAATTCAATTCAAAATTTTGTTCAAAGAAAATATAGAAGAAATATGAGTAATAATAGGACAGATAGGTCAAGAGATATAAAAAAACAGTCAAAGGCTTGCATGCTCAATAAGAGTCCTACAAAATGTTTACTGGATTGGTAATACTTGTAACACCTTTGTGGAAAAGACCAGACTCTACTAGATTATGACATTATCACCAAAGAAGTTGCATAGTAAGGGAAACATTAATGATTTTTATAGAATCATGATTGTTAGAACCTTTGTCAAATTTTGTCCTTTCAAGTTTTTGCATAACAAAACAATGGCAAAGGCCACCTGGTGACGGCAAACTCCTAAATGAGCTGAAATCTTTGTATATCACATGGGATTGTTAAGTTGTCAAAGAAAAGTAAATACACTTCACGTCGCACAAAAGGACTACCATTTTTGCTCCAAACGGTTCTTTAACCAAGTTGTCGCCAGACTGAAGTTGTCCATCAACAAGTCTTGTTACTTCTTGAAGTGCTTCTTTGCATTCTGGACCAGCTGACTCCCCAATCTCCAGAGGCATAAATTATACAGAAATGCAAAACTTCAGGTACAGGCCAAAGTGCCGTAACTTTAATAACATAATAACAGGATCTGTGCCACCTGTTTGTCGAAGTCAGTAAAGTTGTAAACAGCAAGAACAACCCCTGAACTTGCAAGACTTCCACATGTTAAGTGAGGAAATTTCAATCTGAACCAAGCACTGAGAGCTCCAGAGTACGACCCTCCAAACACAAACCAAGAATTGTCTGCTCCTGAGCGATTATACTTGGCATTTAATGTTTCCTTCAAATGACAGAAAGAATAACTCAGTTACGAAAAACACTTGTTTGGACATTGGCGATGCAAACTATTACAAGGAACAGAAACATGTGTATTCCATGGGGTGCTACGTCAATATATAGTACATGCACAGGTGTTGTATAAGGACGCCAAAACAAATATAGCAAATTCACACCTGATAATACTGGCGGAAAACAGCCAAATCAGATAAAGCCTGCTTTGATGACAAGAACCTTAGATTTTCTGTCGTCAAATCCTCAAAAGGGGAGCTCTTCCCATAGTACCGATGCTCGGGAGAAACCAAAGCAGCGCCAAACTTCTTGGCCATCACCTACATACTCAATCCAACCCACAAGTATGTTATCGATAACAGATGGAGTTACTGCATGAAGTGTGAACAGTACAAATCATGCCTAGAGCATGCGGCAATGCACTAATAAACTCACAGCTAAGTAGTTGTTAGAAATCCCACTGCATGAAGCTTCTCCACATATATTTAAGAAGACCGGCCCATTTGGAGCTCGGTGGTAATCGAGAAATTCGTAGTACCGCTGCTTGAATTGCCGATGATCCTGCACAGTAATAAAGATAAATTTTGGGGCTAGTCCACACAAAAAACTACTCCCTCCGTCCCAAAATAAGTGTCTCAACTCTAGTACAACTTTGTACTAAAGTTAGTATAAAGTTGAGACACTTATTTTGAGGCGGAGGGAGTATAACTGAACAATCCCCACCATGCAAGATAGTATTTGGGACTACATGATTCAGATGTGAAACAGGGAATTACACATAACCATGTGCTTTGTTCTACAGGAATTCATGTATCACTGAAGCCGCTGTTGACTGTGTAGTGAGCCCACGGGATCACAAATTTCACATAGATCTGAATCGACAGAAAAAACCAAACGATCCACCTGGTTTACAGGGGCGACATTGGCAAGGAAACACGAGGCATCTGGCATCAACACCGATTTTTTTGTTATTATTCGATGCATTTTGAGACATTCATTGCTCATTACTCTGGTTCATGGTCGCATAACTGATGCGAGCCTTCAATCAAGAGTAAACGGCGTTACCAATAATGGACGTGGCTCGCGCAGAATCCATACAAAAATCTAGCGTTTTTTCGGCATTATATCGACCGCACAAATTTATCTAGTTCTTCTAGTGTCCACAGTCGACTCTCGCATGATAGGTTCCACAGAAATCCACCCAAGCAGATAAAAGGGCACATGGCTGAAGAGAAATCTCCGCAGCGCGAGGCAACTCGCTGAAGGAACAGAGAAGCGGAGAGGGTACTTAACGGTGGGGGAGAAGTGGTCGAGGGTTTGGCTCATCCAGTGCTCCTCCTGCGTCAGGAACCTGCCTGGGGCGGAGCCCAGGAGCCCGGCCTCCGGCGGCGGCCGCCAGAGGCTGACAGCCCAAGCGCCGCGCGCGAGGAGTAGGGGTAGCAGCAGGAGTGGAACTACGGCGAGGCGGGAGGTGGCGCCGGCGGTAGTTCCGGCTCCCATCGCCGCTTAGCTGAAGCAGAGCGCGTGTGGAACTGGATGCAGGCGAGGCAAATCTGGCACCTGAGTCTTCTCGATTCTTAGTAGCAGCTGTACGTTTTCGTTTTCCTTTTATAAAGACGGAAGTGAGTAACGGTTTATTCTGCGCGTTGTGGTTTTTCTTGGAAAAAGAATAATAATGAACCGCAATATCTGGGAAACGTCAGTTTTAGTATAGATAACAGCTTATTCTGCGTGTTGTCGTTTTTCTTAGATGAAGAATAATGGACCGCAATATCTGAAGAACGTTCACTCCAGGGGGTATTTTTCGCCGAATCTTTTGTTCCTCCATTAACGAGCAATATTCTTTTAGGCTAACCATGCACTTTATTTATTGATCAACAATGTTTTGAGGAATATATCTTAAATCAGGGGTTGCAGCAGTCAGAGATGACGACCTGCCGCAAGATTAAGTGTCCGTCTAGCGAGGCTATGTGCCTCAATTTTAATTTTAATTTTTTTGCGAGGGCTATGTGCCTCAGTATTCGAGGCCCTTTCTTCAAACACGAAAGAACAAGACTGAAACTCCAAAAACATGATCTGAATTTCTCGTACAACATGGCCATGGCTCCCTCCATTGCCTTCCTTGTTGTTTGCAATGATTTTTTGCAGTCCCAAGTGACAACAAACCCGTGTTTGCATCAACTCACTCGCAAGGGCTAAAGCTTTCTTGCACGTTAACGCCTCGAGAGTTGTCGGATCAGTCACACCTTCAAAAACTCTGGCGAAGGCCCCCAAGTATGAACCTTCGTTGTTCCTACATACCACACCGATTGCTCCAGGATTGTCTTCTTTAAATCGCCACCATCAACTCTTAATTTTGCAAACCCCATGGGAGGGGGAACCCAACGGGTGGCTGTCTGCGCCATGGTGGTTTGGAGCTGATCTCCTGGATGTATCAGTCAACAAAACCATGAGTACTTGGGGGCTTAGGAATTCATGTTCATGAATCGTCTTTCGTCATGCATGCCAAATAGCGCATAGTGTGACCACGAACAAGCAAATGGCTATCGTGTAATGGTTGCTCGGTGCAACCGCAAAATTTGGCCCAAAATAAATGGTTAGGCCCAGTTAGGGTTTTATAATAAAAAAATGCCATCAACAAAAAAAACATAATTTATCAAGCCCAAAAAATTGTTAGCTCAAAAAACAAGAAAAAAAGTGGGACAAACATATAAATAGTGAGTTTACCATGATCATGATTTCATATGCAAGAATAAAAAAACACATAGAAATTGCCATGCACAATGAAAAATATCTACATATGTAATATAATATAAAATTGACATGTTGCATACAAACAAGAATTTGCCGTGGTATGAAAATAACATTTGCCATGGTATATACAATAAATTTTCTATGGTTAAAAATACAAAAAAAAAACATACACGTGCTTAAAAATTGTCATGATATTTACAAGAGAAAACATGCAGAATTAAAATTTTGCCATGGTCCATGGCAACTTTGATAGAGAATGTACTATAGATTATGGAAACTTAGGAAAAAAGTTAGTATATGTAGGATTTTTATGAAGGAAATATGCCCTAGAGGCAATAATAAAGTTATTATTTATTTCCTCATATCATGATAAATGTTTATTATTCATGCTAGAATTGTATTAACCGGAAACATAATACATGTGTGAATACATAGAAAAAACTATAGTCACTAGTATGCCTCTACTTGACTAGCTCATTAATCAAAGATGGTTATGCTTCCTGACCATAGACATGTGTTGTCATTTGATTAGTGGGATCACATCATTAGAAGAATGATGTGATTGACATGACCCATTCTGTTAGCCTAGCACTTGATCGCTTAGTATACTGCTATTGCTTTCTTCATGACTTATACAAAGTTATCGCAACTATGAGATTGTGCAACTCCGTGCTACCGGAAGAACACTTTGTGTGCTACCAAACGTCACAACGTAATCGGGTGATTATAAAGGTGCTCTACAGGTGTTTACGAAGGTACATGTTGAGTTGGCATAATTCGAGATTAGGATTTGTCACTCCGATTGCCGGAGAGGTATCTCTGGGCCCTCTCGGTAATACTCATCACCTAAGCCTTGCAAGCATGTAACTAATGAGTTAGTTATGAGATGACGACATGAACGAGTAAAGAGACTTGCCGGTAACGAGATTGAACTAGGTATTGATACCGACGATCAAATCTCGCAAGTAACATACCGATGACAAAGGAACAAAGTATGTTGTTATGCGATTTGACCGATAAAGATCTTCGAGAATATGTAGGAACCAATATGGGCATCCGTGTCCCGCTTATTGGTTATTGACCGAAACATGTCTCGGTCATGTCTACATTGTTCTCGAACCGTAGGGTCCGCACGCTTAAGGTTTCGATGATGCTTATATTATGAGTTTATGTATTTTGATGTACCAAGGTTGTTCGAGTCCCGATGTGATCACGGACATGACGAGGAGTCTCAAATGGTCGAGACATAAAGATTGATATATTGGACGGATATATTTGGACACCGAAAGGTTCCGGAGAATTTGGGAATATATCGAGTTCGGAGGTTACCGAACCCCCGTAAGTATATGGGCCTTATTGGGCCCTAGTGGAAGGGAGGAGAAGGAGAAGAGAGGGGCACGCCCCCAAGCCCAATCCGAATTGGGTGGGGGCCGCCCCTTCCTCTCTCCTTCCCCTCCTCCTTCCTACTACTACTACTCCTTCCTTCCCCCTCCAACTTGGATTAGGAAAAAGAGGGGAAACCTACTTGGAGTAGGTTTCCTCCTCCTATGGCGCCCCCCCCTTGGGCCGGCCACCTCCTCCCTTCCTCCTTTATCTACGGGGGTAAGAGGGCACCCTAGACACACAAGTTGATCATTGAGATCGTTCCTTAGCCGTGTGTGGTGCCCCCCTCCACGATATTACACCTCGGTCATATTGTAGCCGTGCTTAGGCGAAGCCCTGCGCCAGGAGAACATCAAGATCGTCACCACGCCGTCAGGTCGACAGAACTCCTCCCCGCGCCTCGCTGGATCGGAGATCGGGTGCGCCATCGAAGCTGTACGTGTGTCAAGAACTCGGAGGTGCCGGAGTAACGGTGCTTGGATCGGTTGGACCGGGAGGACGTACGACTACTTCCTCTACGTTGCGTCAACGCTTCCGCTTCGATCTACGAGGGTACGTAAACAATACTCTCCCCTCGTTGCTATATCATCACCATGATCTTGTGTGTGCGTAGGTAAATTTTTGAAATTACTACGTTCCCCAACATTGGCATCCGAGCCTAGGTTTTATGCGTTGATGTTATATGCACGAGTAGAACACAAGTGAGTTGTGGACGATATAAGTCATACCGCCTACCAAAGATGTCATACTTTGGTTCAGCGGTATTGTGAGATGAAGCGGCCCGACCGACATTACGCCAGACGCTTACGCGAGACCGGTTTCACTGCTACGAGCACTCGTGCTTAAAGGTGGTCGGCGGGTGTCTGCTCTCTCACTTTAGTTGAACCGAGTGTGGCTACGCCCGCCCTTGTGAAGGTTAAACGAGTCTATTTGACAAACTATCGCTGTGGTTTTGATGCGAGGTAAGAACGGTTCTTGCTAAGCCCGTAGCAGCCACGTAAAATTTGCAACAACAAAGTAGAGGACGCCTAACTTGTTTTTGCAGGCATGTTGTGATGTGATATGGTCAAGACGTGATGCTATATTTTATTGTATGAGATGATCATGTTTTGTAACCGGTTATCGGCAATCGGCTGGAGCCATATGGTTGTCGCTTATTGTATGAAATGCAAACACCCTATAATTGCTTTACTTTATCACTAAGCGGTAGCGATAGTCGAGAAGTAATAGATGGCGAACGACAACGATGCTACGATGGAGATCAAGGTGTCGCGCCGGTGACGATGGTGATCATGACGGTGCTTGGAGATGGAGATCACAAGCACAAGATGATGATGGCCATATCATATCACTTATATTGATTGCATGTGATGTTTATCCTTTATGCATCTTATCTTGCTTTGATCGACGGTAGCATTTTAAGATGATCTCTCACTAAAATTATCAAGAAGTGTTCTCCCGAGTATGCACCGCTGCAAAGTTCGTCGTGCCGAGACACCACGTGATGATCGGGTGTGATAAGCTCTACGTCCATCTACAACGGGTGCAAGCCGCTTTTGCACAAGAAGAATACTCAGTTAAACTTGACGAGCCTAGCATATGCAGATATGGCCTCGAACACGGAGACCGAAGGTCGAGCGTGAATCATATAGTAGATATGATCAACATAATGATGTTCACCATTGAAAACTACTCCATCTCACGTGATGATCGGTTATGGTTTAGTTGATTTGGATCACGTGATCACATAGATGACTAGAGAGATGTCTGCCTAAGTGGGAGTTCTTAAGTAATATGATTAATTGAACTTAAATTTATCATGAACTTAGTACCGATAGTATCTTGCTTGTCTATGTTTGTTTGTAGATAGATGGCTCGTGCCGTTGTTCCGTTGAATTTTAATGAGTTCCTTGAGAAAGCAAAGTTGAAAGATGATGGTAGCAATTACACGGATCGGGTCCGTAATCTCGAGGATTATCCTCATTGCTGCACGTAAGAGTTACGCCCCGAAGCACCGCTGGGTGCCGTGCCTCTTCCGATGCAACCGACGATGTTAAGAACGCCTAGCGAGCAAAGTCGATGACTACTCTATAGTTCAAGGTGCCATGCTTTACGGCTTAGAACCGGTCTTCAACGACGCTTTTGAACGCCATGGAGCATATGAGATGTTCCAGAGTTGAAGTTAATATTTCAAGCAAATGCCCGGATTGAGAGATATGAAGTCTCCAATAAGTTCTATAGCTGCAAGATGGAGGAGAATAGTTCACGGTGAACATATACTCGTAATGTCTGGGTATAACAATCACTTGATTCAACCGGGAGTTAATCTTCCGATGATAGTGTCATTGATGTAATTCTCAATCATCGCCACCAAGCTACAAGAGCTTTGTGATGAACTATAATATGCAAGGGATGAACAAGACTATTCCCGAGCTCTTCGCGATGCCGAAAGCATGGAGGTAGAAATCAAGAAGGAGCATCAAGTGTTGATGGTCAACAAGACCACTAGTTTCAAGAAAAGGGCAAAGGGAAGAAGAAGGAACTTCAAAAGAACGGCAAGCAAGTTGTCGCTCAAGAGAAAAAACCCAAGTCCGGACCTAAGCCTGAAATCGAGTGCTTCTACCGCAAGCGATCGACATCGAAGCGGAACTGCCCCAAGTATTTGGCGGATAAGAAGGATGGCAAAGTAAACAAAGGTATATGTGATATACATGTTATTGATGTGTACCTAACTAGAGCTCGAGTAGCACTGGTATTTGATATCGGTTCTGCTAATATTTGCAACTCAAACAGGACTACTAATAAGCGAGCATCGCCAAGGACGAGGTGACGATGCGCATGGGAAACGGTTCCAAAGTCGATGTAATCGCCGTCGGCACGCTACCTCTACATCTACCATCGGGATTAGTTTTAGACCTAAATAATTGTTATTTGGTGCTGCGTTGAGCATGAACATTATATCCGGATCTTGTTTGATGCGAGACGGTTATTCATTTAAATCGAGAATAATGGTTGTTCTATTTATATGAGTAATATCTTTTATGGTCATGCACCCTTGAAGAGTGGTCTATTTTATTGAATCTCGATAGTAGTGATACACATATTCATAATGTTGAAGCCAAAAGATGCATAGTTGATAATGATAGTGCAACTTATTTGTGGCACCGCCGCTTGGGTCATATCGTGTAAAACGCATGAAGAAACTCCATACCGATGGACTTCGAATCACTTGATTATGAATCACTTGGTACTTATGAACCGTGCCTCATGGGCAAGATGACTAAAACACCGCTTCTCCGGTACTATGGAGAGAGCAACAGATTTGTTGGAAATCATACATACGTATGTATGTGGTCCGATAAATGTTGAGGCTCGTGGCGGATATCGTTATTTTCTCACCTTCACAGATGATTTAAGCAGATATGGGTATATCTACTTAATGAAGCACAAGTCTGAAACATTTGAAAAGTTCAAAGAATTTCAGAGTGAAGTGGAGAATCATCGTAACAAGAAAATAAAATTTCTGCAATCTGATCGTGGAGGAGAATATTTGAGTTACGTGTTTGGTTTACATTTGAAACAATGCGGAATAGTTTCGCAACTCACGCCACCTGGAACACCACAACGAAATGGTGTGTCCGAACGTCGTAATCGTACTTTACTTGACATGGTGCGATCTATGATGTCTCTTACCGATTTACCGCTATCATTTTGGGGTTATGCTTTAGAGACGGCCGCATTCACGTTAAATAGGGCACCATCAAAACCGCTGAGACGACGCCTTATGAACTGTGGTTTGGCAAGAAACCAAAGTTGTCATTTCTTAAAGTTTGGGGCTGCGATGCTTATGTGAAGAAACTTCAACCAGATAAGCTCGAACCCAAATCGGAAAAATGTGTCTTCATAGGATACCCAAAAGAGATCATGGGTACACCTTCTATCACAGATCCAAGGCAAGACATTCGTTGTTAAGAATGGATCCTTTCTAGAGAAGGAGTTTCTCTCGAAAGAAGTGAGTGGGAGGAAAGTAGAACTTGATGAGATAATCAGATCTACTCCCTTATTGAAGGTAGTGCATCACGAGAACCGGTTCCCGTGACAACTACACCAATTAGTGAGGAAGCTAATGATATTGATCATGAAACTTCGATCAAGTATCTACTAAACCTCGTGGGTCCACCAGAGTAAGATCCGCACTGAGTGGTACGGTAATCCTATTCGAAGTCATGTTACTTGACCATGATGAACCTACGAACTATCGTGAAGCGATGATGAGCCCAGATTCCGCAAAATGGTCAAGGCCATGAAATCTAAGATAGGATCCATGTATGAAAACAAAGTATGGATTTTGGTTGACTTGCCGATGATCGGCAAGCCATTGAGAATAAATGGATCTATAAGAAGAAGACCGACGCTGATGGTAATGTTACTCTCTATAAAGCTCGACTTGTTGCGAAAGGTTTTCGACAAGTTCAAGGGTTGACTACGATGAGACTTTCTCACCAGTAGCGATGCTTAAGTCTGTCTGAATCATGTTGGCTATTGCTGCATTTCATGATTATGAAATTTGGCAAATGGATGTCAAGACTGCATTCTTGAATGGATTTCTAGAAGAAGAGTTGTATATGATGCAGCCGTAAGGTTTTGTTGATCCAAAAGGTGCTTGACAAAGTGTGCAAGCTCTAGCGCTCCATTTATGGACTGGTGCAAGCATCTCGGAGTTGGAATAAACGCTTTGATAGTGTGATCAAGGCATATGGTTTTATATGCACTTTTGGAGAAGCCTCAGATTTACAAGAAAGTGAGTGGGAGCTCAGAGCATTTCTAGTTTTATATGTTGATGACATATTATTAATTGGAAATGATATAGAATTTCTGGATAGCATAAAAGGATACTTGAATAAAAGTTTTTCGATGAAAGACCTCGTGAAGCTGCTTACATATTAGGCATCAAGATCTATAGAGATAGATCAAGACGCTTAATAGGACTTTCACAAAGCACATACCTTGACAAAATATTGAAAAGTTCAATATGGATCGTGCAAAGAAAGGTTTCTTGCCTGTGCTACAAGGTGTGAAGTTGATTCAACTCTATGCCCACCACAGCAGAAGATAGAGAGAAATGAAAATGTTCCTATGCTTCAACCATAGGCTCTATCATGTATGCAATGCTGTGTACCAAACTCGACGATGCTTAGCAATAAGCTTAGCAGAAGGTACCAAAGTAATCCAGAGTGGATCATCGACAGCGGTCAAGAACATCCCGAAATACCGAAAAGGACTAAGGATATGTTTCTCGATATGGAGGTGACAAAGAGCTAGTCGTAAATGGTTACGCCGATGTAAGTTTTGACACCGATCCGGACGATTCTAAATCGCAAACCGGATACGTGTTTTTATTAAACGATGGAGCCGTAAGTTGGTGCGTTCTAAACAAAGCGCCGTGGCGGGATCTACATGTGAAGCGGAGTACATAGCTGCTTCAAGCAAAGAAATGAAGGAGTCTCGATGAAGGAGTTCATTTCCGATCTAGGTGTAATACCTAGTGCATCGGAACCAATGAAGATCTTCTGTGACAATATCGTGCAATTGCTTTAGCAAAGGAATCCAGATTTCACAAGAGGACCAAGGACATCAAGAGACGCCTCAATTCCATTCGGGACCAAGTCCAAGTGGGAGACATAGAGATTTGCAAGATACATACGGATCTCAATGTTGCGAACCGCTGAATAAGCCTCTCTCACGAGCAAAACATGATCAACACCAAGACTCCATGGGTGTTAGAATCATTACTATGTAATCTAGATTATTGACTCTAGTGCAAGTGGGAGATCAAGGAAATATGCCCTAGAGGCAATAATAAAGTTATTATTTATTTCCTCATATCATGATAAATGTTTATTATTCATGCTAGAATTGTATTAATCGGAAACATAATACATGTGTGAATACATAGACAAAACTATAGTCACTAGTATGCCTCTACTTGACTAGCTCATTAATCAAAGATGGTTATGTTTCCCACCATAGACATGTGTTGTCATTTGATTAGTGGGATCACATCATTAGAAGAATGATGTGATTGACATGACCCATTCTATTAGCCTAGCACTTGATCGCTTAGTATACCGCTATTGCTTTCTTCATGACTTATACAAAGTTCCTCGCAACTATGAGATTGTGCAACTCCTGCTTACGGAAGAACACTTTGTGTGCTACCAAACGTCACAACGAATCGGGTGATTATAAAGGTGCTCTACTGTGTGTTTACGAAGGTACATGTTGAGTTGGCATAATTCGAGATTAGGATTTGTCATCCGATTGTCGGAGAGGTATCTCTGGCCCTCTCGGTAATACTCATCACCTAAGCCTTGCAAGCATGTAACTAATGAGTTAGTTATGAGATGACGACATGAACGAGTAAAGAGACTTGCCGTAACGAGATTGAACTAGGTATTGGATACCGACGATCAAATCTCGCAAGTAACATACCGATGACAAAGGGAACAAAGTATGTTGTTATGCGGTTTGACCGATAAAGATCTTCAGAGAATATGTAGGAACCAATATGGGCATCTAGGTCCCGCTATTGGTTATTGACCGAAATATGTCTCGGTCATGTCTACATTGTTCTCGAACCGTAGGGTCCGCACGCTTAAGGTTTCGGCGACAGTTAGATTATGAGTTTATGTATTTTGATGTACCAAGGTTGTTCGAGTCCCTGATGTGATCACGACATGACGAGGAGTCTCGAAATGGTCGAGACATAAAGATTGATATATTGGACGGATATATTTGGACACCGGAAAGGTTCCGGAGAATTTGGGAATATACCGAGTTCGGAGGTTACCGAACCCCCGGTAAGTATATGGGCCTTATTGGGCCCTAGTGGAAGGGAGGAGAAGGAGCAGAGAGGGGCGCCCCCCAAGCCCAATCCGACTGGGTGGGGGCCGCCCCTTTCTTCTCTCCTTCCCCTCCTCCTTCCTACTACTACTACTCCTTCCTTCCCTCCAACTTGGATTAGGAAAGAGGGAAACCTACTTGGAGTAGGTTTCCTCCTCCTATGGCGCCCCCCTTGGGCCGCCACCTCCTCCCTCCCTCCTTTATATACGGGGTAGGGGGCACCCTAGACACACAAGTTGATCATTGAGATCGCCTTAGCCGTGCAGCGTGCCCCTCCACGATATTACACCTCGGTCATATTGTAGCGGTGCTTAGGCGAAGCCCTCGCGACAGAGAACATCAAGATCGCCACCACGCCGTCAGCAGCCGACGGAACTCCTCCCCGCCTCGCTGGATCGGAGATCGGGTACGCCATCGAGCTGTACGTGTGTCAAGAACTCGGAGGTGCCGAGTAACGGTGCTTGGATCGGTTGGACCGAGGACGACGACTACTTCCTCTACGCTAAGGCCAACGCTCGCTTGGGTTCACGAGGGTACGAGACAATACTCTCCCCTCGTTGCTATATCATCACCATGATCTTGTGTGTGCGTAGGAAATTTTTTGAAATTATTACGTTCCCCAACATTTTATTATATCAAATATGGTAAATTGTTGGAAATTTTGTAATCATGAAGTGCCAACTTGTTGGAAAAAGATTAACTTATCACATGGCAAATTTAAAAAAAAAAGATGTATAGAGGAAGGATTTTGCATATTATTTTTTTAAAGATGTAGAGGAATTTGCCATGGTACACTAGAAAAACATACAAAATACAATGTACTTTTAGTTGTTGTGACATCAAAATTTAAGTTGACATGGCAACAAGTTTTTAGTTTTCGATGATAATGATGCAAAAAAATAGATGTTATACAAACAGAGAAAATTTCCATGATGGAAATAATAAATATGCATAACATTAAAAATAAAATTGTTGTGCTCTCAACAAGAAATTGGCTATGTTCTATATTTTCTTTGTTACAACATAAAAATTGCAGATGGAAAATTGCCAACATCAGAATGACAAAACTGCCATAATGTAGCATGCAAATGTTTCAAAATTTTGCATGCGTTATTTGAAAAAACCCTATGTTTTCCATGTGCCCCTTATATGATTTGATTGAAATCCCACTCAATGGCAGAAACTATACCTGGAGCAATATGCAAGATGCACCTCTTTTAGAGAGAATTCACTAGTGCTTCACTTTTGAAAGTTGGACCTTGTCTATCCCAACACCTTAGCACTCCCCTTGGCCAGAACCACTTCTGACCATGTACCTATTGTCATCAAGATTTGTACTGCTATTCCCAGATCCAAGATTTTCAGATTTGAAAACTACTGGTGAAAGTGCATTTGGCACTTAAACTATATTTTGGTGTGATGACAATGTGGTTAGTGGAACTAATATCGGTTGCTAAAGTTTATCTTAGGATATTGGTTCCAAGTGATTCTTGATGGAGATGTGCGACCCCTCCCCCCCCCCCAATTCAAAAAGGTTAAAGGGGGCGTGGTCGATCGGCGATTCGAAGGTTTTAGTTTTGGTTCATTTGTAGGAAAGACCGCACTATTAAGAGGGGCGGTGTGGATATGTGTTGTGTGGGAATGCCATTGCCAAAACATAAACATCAGCCTACCCATTCCTACCACTTCAATCCATAGTGTGTGTGCTTGTGGTACTCAGAAAGCTAGCAACAGAAAGTTTAGATTTACATGCATGGTCTTTGACCTCGTGCATGGGGTACCGTGATAACTCTCTGGGTACCCCATGTGCACGGGGTCTTTTCACCTCCATGCGCATGGGTATCACAGAACTCTCTGGTACCCGTGCGCACGGGTACTGTAACTCTCTCGAGTACCCGTGCGGCGCGAGGTACTCACAGAATCTTCAGAGTTTCAAGCAAGACGGGTCTTTGACCCGTCGCGCACGAGGTGGTGTGAAAGTCTCTAAGTACCCTGTGGCCATGGGATTGACTTAGCCCGTGTGCACGGGGCTGACTTAGCCCGTGCGCATGGGGTCCAACGGGCAGAAATGGCCACCCGGGTAAGAACACTATAAAATCCCCCCTTCTTCCTCCTCCATCCATAAACCTAATGTCTTGTTGAGCTCCACCACTGCTACACTCCATTTTGCTCAATACTCTTCACCCAAACTTGTTGAAACTTTGAGGATTGGGAGAGCAAGACCCGATCTACATCTTGACCAAACCAAATCACGTTCCCCGCAACATTTCTTCCCAATTGACTTGTTACTCTTGGAGCTTGGGCTCTTAGGCGGTTAGAGGTTCCTTCGGAAGCTTCCTTGCTTGTGGTGTGCTCCGGAGAAGTTTGTAAAGGTGTGGTGGTCGCCTTCAAGACCAACCCCGAGTGATTCGAGGCTGATCCGCTGGGGTGACTCCAAAGAGATTACCGTGAGCCTTCGGTGGCGTTCCACAAGCTTTGGCTCCGGCACCGCTCTAAACGGAGAGTAGCTCTTCCCCAAGGAAGAGTGAACTTCGGGATAAAATTCGCGTCCTCACCTCACTTGTGGTTAATCCTTTCCCGCACTTTACTTTGTCTTGTATGCTTGTTGGCTTGCTAATTAGATTGTTGCCTAGCATATTTGGCCCTAAGCTTTCTTGTCATATAGGTTGTGTTCACCTAGTTGCATATCTAGTGAACCCTATTTATCCGCTAAACCTTAAAATTGACAAGAAAGATTAAAATTTGTAGTCTCCTATTCATCCCCCCTGTAGTCGACCGTATCGATCATTTCAATTGGTATCAAAGCCTCATGCTCTAATATACGGTTTTACAACCTTAGAGGATGTGATCGACCTAGGGAATGTGGGAGGTGGCGCACCCCTTGTGGAGGATGGTGAAAACCTACCCCCACCATGCCCGATGCACTTAGTGCTCCGGTCATTGATCCCGCCGCTCCCATTAACTCGGGTGCCCCCTTGACCGCGGCCAATATTCTTTCAATGTTTGCGGAACTCAAAACTTCTATGTTGAAAGAAGTCCGTTTCTCAGTCAAGGAGGAAATTGATGCTCGCTTAAAGCCCTCGACATCCACATCAAACTCATTTGATCCAAATGTTATTCATGATGTGGATGACTCGAGAGAACCTCTTGCATCTCCGGCTCGTACTCAAGTTCCCAAGTACAATGTCGTGGAACCCTTTTACTCGCCGCAACCCTTGCAACATCCTCGCATTAATCATGTTGGGCCTCCGCCCCCTTTGAAAGCTAATGTGTTTGCTAAATGGAAGCTAGATATGGAGTCTCATATTCGCAGTGCTTCAACACAACTTTGGTGGACTGTGGTCAATGGATTCAACCCCAAGAACCCAATGAATCTCACTCCAAGAGAAGCAGTTGATGATTAACTCAATGCAACCACCCATAGCATGTTGTGCACCGCGGTGACCGAAGACTATAGTGAATCCATTGCTCTCCTTAAGGCCGCCAAGGAAATCTGGGATTGCCTTGAGGAGGCTCTCGGAGGGGATGAAGCAATTCGAAGATCTTGATTGGCTTTGCTCAAGCAAGAAGTCAATCTCTTTGTGAGGAATGAGGGTGAGTCCGCGGAAGAGGTTTACCGAAGGTTAAAGTCCCTTGTGCTCAACTTGAGAACCTTTGGGTGCACTTGGGCAAATGATGAATCCATCAAGGACAAGTTCATAGATGCTATGGTTCTCACGGAACATACCATGGTCATGATGATACATCAACGTCCGGATTATCACAAGTTGACCGCTGCTCAAGTTGTTTCCACTTTCTCCACTCATGTTCTTTTGGAGACCAAGTCCAAGAAGACCTTTACAATTGCTCAAGCAACCAAGAACTCCAATCTTGCCTCGAAGCCCAAGAAAGTGATTAGTCAACCATAAAGGGATGAAGAAGTGAGTGAAGAGACATGTGAGGAAGATGTTGACACCTCATGCCCGAGAAATGACTTTGCGGAAGACTTGGCTCTCTTAGTCAAAAAGTACTCCGGGAACATGGCAAACAAAGGAAGAATCTTCAAGGAAGATTGTTTGGAAGAAGGAAATGCTACAGTTGTGATAGCCCAAGACACTTTGTGCATGATTGTCTGTATGAGAGACGTGAAGACAAATCCAAGAAGCTTGTGCTCAAGAAGAAGAAGTTCACCAAGTTTGCAAAGATGAAAGATGACAAGGCTCTTGTTCATGAAGAATACATGTCTGGAGATGAAGATGATGGTGATGATGATCAAGTGGGCACGACTGCCATTGCCATGCATGCCACTACCTCCTCAACCACCGGCCTCTTCGACTCTCCAAAAGAGGACAAGCCTTTCACTCATCGGTGCCTTATGGCAAAAGAGTTAAAACATAAGTCCAAATAAAAAAACGTCATCTACACTCCCAATGTCTCATGTGAGATAGTGGAGGATGAGTGTGACGAGGGCGTGGATAATGATGAGGAATCATTGATGGCTTTAATGAAAACTCTTCATGGTGAAGCTCGTGTTCGGTTTGGCGATCTCCTTAAGTCACTCACCGAATGCGATGACTTTATTGAGAACGTTGAAAACCTCCTCATAGAGTAAAAGGAAAGAGTCGAACTCCTCGAGCATGAACTACATGAAGAGAGTGTCATGAGCGCATCAGTTGAGGAAGCCTTGTTGGATCATCAACTTTACTTTGTTAAAAACAATGATGCTTTGCAACTTGCTCTTGAGAACAAGGATGCCCTTAATGTTAGGGTTGAAAAGCTTCTAGTTGATCACACGAGACTTGTTGAGGAACATGAGTTCCTTATGACTAGTTCCAACGTGGTAAAAGGCGGCCTCATTGCTCTCACTGAGTCTTATGCTCAACTTAAAGCTACAACCATTAAGGCACTCACTTTTGTACCTCATATGGAGTTAAATGATGATTCTTGTTCGGCTAACTTTGTTCATGATTGCACCTCGCTCCAAGAGGAGAATAAGAAGTTAAAGGCCCAATTTGAGAAAGGGCTTGTGTCATGCATTCAAGGGGAGAAAAACCTCAGTGACCTATTGAGTAACCAAAAGGAGTGTGTTGCCAAGGAGGGAATTTGGTTTGATCCCGCATCCAACAATGGTACGAATAAGAACAAGAGCAACAATAAGAAGATCGATCCGACTCCTCCTTGATACATCTCCAACGTATCTATTGTTCCATGCTATTATATTACCTATTTTGGATGTTTAATGGGCTTTACTAAGCATTGTTATATTATTTTTGGGACTAACCTATTAATTGGAGGCCCAACCCAAATTGTTGTTTTTTCCTTCCTATTTCAGTGTTTCGCAGAAAAGGAATATCAAACGGAGTCCAAATGGAATGAAACCTTCGTGAGAGTTATTTTTGGAACAAACACAATCTAGGAGACTTGGAGTGGATGTCAAGAAAGAAACGAGGCGGCCACGAGGCAGGGAGGCGCGTTCCCACCCTCGTGGGCCCCTTGTGGCTCCCCTGACCGACTTCCTTCGCCTATATATACTCATATACCCTGAAAACATCCAGGAGCACCACGAAACCCTATTTCCACTGCCGCAACCTTCTGTACCCGTGAGATCCCATCTTGGGGTTTTTCCGGCCTCACCGAGGGGGAATTGATCACGGAGGGCTTCTACATCAACACCATAGCCTCTCCGATGAAGTGTGAGTAGTTTACCTCAGACCTTCGGGTCCATAGTTATTAGCTAGATGGCTTCTTCTCTCTCTTTGGATCTCAATACAAAGTTCTCCTCGATCTTCTTGGAGATCTATTCGATGTAATTCTTTTTGCGGTGTGTTTGTCGAGATCCGATGAAATACGATCAAGATTATCTATGAACAATATTTGAATCTCCTCTGAATTCTTTTATGTATGATTGGTTATCTTTGCAAGTCTCTTCGAATTATTAGTTTGGTTTGGCCTACTAGATTGATCTTTCTTGCAATAGGAGAAGTGCTTAGCTTTGGGTTCAATCTTGCGTGTCCTTTCCCAAAGGATGTTAGGGCAGCAAGGCACGATTGTATTGTTGCCATCGAGGATAAAAAGATGGGGTTTATATCATATTGCTTGAGTTTATCCCTCTACATCATGTCATCTTGCCTAATGCGTTACTCTGTTCTTATGAACTTAATACTCTAGATGCATGCTGGATAGCGGTCAATGTGTGGAGTAATAGTAGTAGTTGCAGAATCGTTTCGATCTACTTGTCGCGGATGTGATGCCTATATACATGATCATGCATAGATATTCTCATAACTATGCACTTTTCTATCAATTGCTCGAGGTAATTTGTTCACCCACCATGATACCTCTGCTATCTTGAGAGAAGCCACTAGTGAAACCTATGGCCCCCGAGTCTATTTTCCATCATATAAGTTTCCGATCTATTTTATCTTGCAATCTTTACTTTCCAATCTATATCATAAAAATACCAAAAATATTTATCTTATTATTATCTCTATCAGATCTCACTTTTGCAAGTGGCCGTGAAGGGATTGACAACCCCTTTCTCGCGTTGGTTGCAAGGTTCTTATTTGTTTGTGTAGGTATGAGGGATTTGCGTGTAGCCTCCTACTGGATTGATACCTTGGTTCTCAAAAACAGAGGGAAATACTTACGCTACTTTGCTGCATCACCCTTTCCTCTTCAAGGGAAAACCAACGCATGCTCAAGAGGTAGCAAGAAGGATTTCTGGCACCGTTGCCGGGGAGTCTGCGCTCAAGTCAAGACATACCAAGTACCCATCACAAACTCTTATCCCTCGCATTACATTATTTGCCATTTGCCTCTCATTTTCCTCTCCCCCACTTCACTCTTGCCGTTTTATTCGCCCTCTCTTTCCCGTTCGCCTCTTTTTCGCTTGCTTCTTGTATTTGCTGCCACTATGTCTGAAACTGAGGAGGTTATCTTTGATAAGGACAATAGTAATAACGTGGGAAACTTTGATGCTTTTGATGACCCTGTTGAAGAACCCACCATCTTGCATACTAAAAACTTTCGAATCGGTAGTGGTAATATTATTGGAAAAGGGGTTATTCAAGATTTCTTTACTTGTGCCAGTGATTTGCCCGCTATGGGTGGATCTATTCTTCATAGAACTAGTAGTCTTGCGGATGCTATATCCTTTCTTATAGTTGAACTTGAAAGACAGTTCATGCATATGCATCCTTGCTTACAAAGGATTTTCCTAGAATTTTCCAATATTGAGCATTCTCCTGTTAAGTGTGCAGCTACTATCTTTTTGCGCACTATAGGGTGGACGTTGGTCGCCCTCCCATAGAGGCGATCATTTTTAATCAAGAAGACATAATGCATTTACAATCTTTAGATCATGCAGCTTATAATGAAAACCTTAGAAAAAAGGTTCCTACCCGATGTCTAGTTGATAGAATCTCCGAACTTAATGATGATTTTGCTATTCAAAACAATGGGTTAGATTTTCTCTTGAGCAAAGGCTCATGACTTTTTGCAAAAGAATGCTTATAATGATGAATTGGTTGTGCAATATGAGGGGCCAAAGGAGGAACCCATACCTCCCGAGCTTGATCTTGGGGACTTCTGTCCCATTAAATTTAGCCCTTTTGGTTACTTGTGCTTGTCACAAATAAAACTTGCTGCTGAACGTAGGGAATATGATATGAGTTTTCGTGATTTACCTTATCATTATGGCAATACTTAGATCTATTCTCGCTTTTATGCCTAGCTAGGGGCGTTAAACGATAGCGCTTGTTGGGAGGCAACCCAATTTTATTTTTGTTCTTTACTTTTTGTTCCTGTTTAGTAATAAATAATTCATCTAGCTTTTGTTTAGATGTCGTTTTATGTTTTAATTAGTGTTTGTGCCCGGTAGAACATATAGGATCATCTTGGGTGATAGTTAATTTGATCTTGCTGAAAAACAGAAACTTTTGCACACACAATAATAATTTTAATAAATCACATAAACGTGATTTTCAGTTGATTCTTTTGAAGTAGATTAATAGACAAATTTCCTAGGACTTCCTATTTTTGTAGAAGTTTTAGGGTTCCAAAAGTATTAGAAAGTTACAGATTACTACAGACTGTTCTGTTTTTGACAGATTCTGTTTTTCGTGTGTTGTTTGCTTATTTTGATGAATCTATGGCTAGTATCGGGGGGTATGAACCATAGAGAAGTTGGAATACAGTAGGTTTAACACCAATATAAATAAAGAATGAGTTCATTACAGTACCTTAAAGTGGTGGTTTGCTTTCTTGCACTAACGGAGCTTACGAGATTTTCTGTTGAGTTTTGTGTTGTGAAGTTTTCAAGTTTTGGGTAAAGATTTGATGGATTATGGAATAACGAGTGGTAAGAGCCTAAGCTTGGGGATGCCCAAGGCACCCCAAGGCAAAATTCAAGGACAACCAAAAGCCTAAGCTTGGGGATGCCCCAGAAGGCATCCCCTCTTTCGTCTTCGTCTATCGGTGACTTTACTTGAGGCTATATTTTTATTCACCACATGATATGTGTTTTGCTTGGAGCGTCTTGTATGATATGAGTCTTTGCTTTTTAGTTTACCACAATCATCCTTGATGTACACACCTTTTAGGAGAGACACACATGAATCGGAATTTATTAGAATACTCTATGTGCTTCACTTATATCTTTTGAGCTAGATAATTTTGCTCTAGTGCTTCACTTATATCTTTTTAGAGCACGACGGTGGTTTTATTTTGTTGAAATTATTGATCTCTCTTCACTTATATTATTTTGAGAGTCTTTTAGAACAACATGGTATTTGCTTTGGTTATAAAATTAGTCCTAATATGATGGGCATCCAAGTTGGGTATAATAAAAGCTATCATATAGAGTGCATTAAACAGTATGATCAATTTGATACTTGATAATTGTTTTGAGATATAAAGGTGGTAATGTTAGAGTCATGTTAGTTGGGTAATTATGAAATTGAGAAATACTTGTGTTAAAGTTGGCAAGTCCCGTAGCATGCACGTATGGTAAACGTTGTGTGACAAATTTGTAGCATGGGGTGTTCTTTGATTGCCTTCCTTATGAGTGGAGGTCGGGATCGCGGCGATGGTTAACTCCTACCAACCCTTTCCCTAGGAGCATGCGTAGTAGTACTTTGCTTCGAGGGCTAATAAACTTTTGCAATAAGTATATGAGTTCTTTATGACTAATGTGAGTCCATGTATTATACACACTCTTACCCTTCCACAATGTGCTAGCCTCTACGGTATCGTGCATTGCCCTTTCTCACCTTGAGAGTTGGTGCAAACTTCGCCATTGCATCCAAACCCCGTGATACGATACACTCTATCACACATAAACCTCCTTATATCTTCCTCAAAACAGCCACCATACCTACCTATTATGGCATTTCCATAGCCATTCCGAGATATATTGCCATGCAACTTTCCACCGTTCCGTTACACGCTCCATCATTGTCATATTGCTTTTGCATGATCATGTAGTTGACATCGTATTTGTGGCAAGGCCATCTTTATAATTCTTTCATACATGTCGCTCTTGATTCATTGCATATCCTGGTACACCGCCGGAGGCATTCACATAGAGTCATATTTTGTTCTAAATATTGAGTTGTAATTCTTGGGTTGTAAATAAATAAAAGTGTGATGATCTTCATTATTAGAGCATTGTCCCAAGTGAGGAAAGGATGATGAAGACTATGATTCCCCAACAAGTCGGGATGAGACTCCGGACTTTATGAAAAATAAAAGAGGCCAAAGAAGCCCAAATAAAAAAAAGAGGCCAAAGAAGCCCAAATAAAAAAAGAGAAAGAAAAAAATGAGAGAAAAAGAGAGAAGGGACAATGTTACTATCCTTTTTCCACACTTGTGCTTCAAAGTAGCACAATGATCTTCATGATAGAAGTCTCCTATGTTGTCACTCTCATATACTAGTGAGAATTTTTCATTATAGAACTTGGCTTGTATATTCCAATGATGGGCTTCCTCAAAATGCCCTAGGTCTTCGTGAGCAAGCAAGTTGGATGCACACCCACTTAGTTTCTTTTTGATGAGCTTTCATACATTTATAGCTCTAGTGCATCCATTGCATGGCAATCCCCACTCCTCGCATTGACATCAATTGAGGCATCTCCATAGCTCGTTGATTAGCCGCGTCAATGTGATACTTTCTCCTTTTTTTTCTTCTCACGCAATCCCTATCATCATACTCTACTCCACTTATAGTGCTATATCCATGGCTTACGCTCATGTATTGCGTGAAGGTTGAAAAAGCTAAAGCGTGTTAAAAAGTATGTACCAATTGCTTGGCTGAAACCGGGGTTGTGCATGATGGGAGAATTTTGTGTGACAAAAATGAACCATGGCCTAACTATATGATTTTGTAGGGATAAGCTTTCTTTGGCTATGTTATTTTGATAAGACGTGATTACTTTGTTAGTATGCTTGAAGTATTACTATTTATATGTCAATATTAAACTTTTATCTTGAATCTTATGGATATGAACATTCATGCCACAATAAAGAAAATTACATTGAGAAATATGCTAGGTAGCATTCCACATCAAAAATTCTGTTTTTATCATTTACCTGCTCGAGGACGAGCAGGAATTAAGCTTGGGGATGCTTGATACGTCTCCAATGTATCTATAATTTTTGATTGTTCCATGCTATCATATTACCTGTTTTAGATGTTTAATGGGCTTTAGTAAGCACTTTTATATTATTTTTGGGACTAACCTATTAACCGAAGGCCCAGCCCAAATTGTTGTTTTTTTGCCTATTTCAGTGTTTCGCAGAAAAGGAATATCAAACGGAGTCCAAAGGGAATGAAACCTTCGTGAGAGTTATTTTTGGAACAAACGCAATCCAGGAGACTTAGAGTGGACGTCAAGAAAGAAACGAGGCGACCACGAGGCAGGAAGGCGCGCCCAGGGGGGTAGGCGCGCCCCCACCCTCGTGGGCCCCTCGTGGCTCCCCTGACCGACTTCCTTCACCTATATATACTCATATACCCTGAAAACATCCAGGAGCACCACGAAACCCTATTTCCACCGCCGCAACCTTCTGTACCTGTGAGATCCCATCTTGGGGCCTTTTCCGGCGCTCCGCCGGAGGGGGAATCGATCACGGAGGGCTTCTACATCAATACCATAGCCTCTCCGATGAAGTGTGAGTAGTTTACCTCAGACCTTTGGGTCCATAGTTATTAGCTAGATGGCTTGTTCTCTCTCTCTTTGGATCTCAATACAAAGTTCTCCTTGATCTTCTTGGAGATCTATTCGATGCAATTCTTTTTGGGGTGTGTTTGTCGAGATCCGATGAATTGTGGGTTTATGATCAAGATTATCTATGAACAATATTTGAATCCTGTTGGGGATATTACCACTAGGCGTAAACTGGCCTACTTGGGCCGGGTTAACTTCATTAGTGGTATAAGCAGATGAAGGCCCAAGGCCTATAGTCGGTTTAGAATCAGAGTCGTAAACCGACCTGATGTATAACTTGTATTGTAAGTTAGAATAGAGAGATACCAACCGGGATACGAGTATGAACCGTTGGGACTCTATGGACCGATCAAGGCCACCCGTGTATATAAGGGGACGACCGCAAGCGGTTCAAGACAGATAACCACAACTCGAGCCTAGGCGGCTTGTTTGCTCCTAGCCATCGAGACCACATCAATTCCATCTCAACTAGACGTAAGCTTTTACCTTCATCGGCGGGGCGAACTAGTATAAAACTCTTGTCTTTGTGTCCGCTTAACCCTTCAAGTAAACTCGTAGCGATGGCTCCACGACTAAGTCCTTTCACTAGGACATCCGCCGTGACAAATCCATTTACGCTTGGCGCCACCGTGGGCTATCGCACGATGGTTTGACGATCTTGGAGGGCAAGCTCAAGGGACTCAAAGGCTATGTTGTGGGACGGATGACCAAGAGTCATCGTGGCTGGATCTACATCGACGACGCAGCATGGGGTCCCGAGGCCGATTCGATCGAGTACGGGTATCGGGTCCCCTTTGGTGGCATACACGCTTTCATCGGCAAGATCGGTGAGCTCGACTGAGCCGACATCTGCACCGACCTCATCGAGACGGCTCAGCGTGCGAGATCTACCCAGGCTAAACCGGCTGTGAAGCGTGTCTTCGTTGGAGTCATCCACGGAGGAGAGCGCGAGGACGGATCAGAACACGGTAGCGAGACCGTCGTTTATTCCGGTGACGAGTCCTCGATCGAGAGACCGAATCGCTATACCAGTTGGAAGACGATCAGGTTAGGGTTGTTCCGATGGCGACAGATTCGGACCCCCCTGTGCTAGGTCAACCGGTTGAATATTCATGGCCGCACACAAGCGGCGAATCACTCTTCGACCGCAAGGCGATGTTTCTCCGGATCGCCAGCGGCAAGCAGCAGCAGGGCAGGAGGCCTTGTGCGCCCGCCGTTCAAGTTCTATCTAATCTGCTTGATGCACTAGCCGCTTTATGGCAGAGGACAATCCGCAGATCAGAGGCCCATAATGCGAGATTGCAAAGGTGAGAGAGCAGATCGTGCAAGCCAAAGCGGATCTCGGCAAAAAAAGATAGGATGGCCGCAGAGCGGCCGCTGGACGCCTGTGCTTATAAGCTCATGCTTGACCGTAACGCATCACAGAGGTCTTAAAGCGAAGCACGATCACGCCGCCGTTAGGGTTTGACCCAAATCTCTTTCACACTCCAGAGCCGGACCCAGAATCCGCCACAAGACTGGAGGCAAACCGGATCGAGGCACCAGGCTGGGAGCGACGGTCCAGCCTCGCCGATGGAACCTCCTCAATGTAACATTGTGGTCCCTCCGCTGGTCCAGATGCCCCGAGTCATTATTCAATCCTATGGACAACCTTGTTGCAGCCGCCACATGATTAGAGGCTATCCCGTCGAAGGGGATTCTCCGCAGTTTATAGAGACGCTACCGGGTTAAGGAGCTCCTCGACCGCGTCCGATTCAGCAGAAGCATATTCGCATGTACCGTGATTGATTCACTTCACGCCCGCCCAAGCCGGAGCTATAGCAGCGCATGGATGAACCGCCATATCAAGCAATGCGCGAGGCCGTGAAGCGCCCGTGGCAATAACCCGACAGTGGTGTTCGCGATGCTCAGATGTGGTGGACCGGGCCCGCACAAAGGGAGGCCGAAGTTAGCAGACAGATGATGCGGGTCAACTTACACCGTTCGCCTACCACCTTCGCCGACCAGAGTCGATCCGCTTTGGGAGTGCCTTGTTTAATCCCGCTTTACGCAATGTGCGCCGCCCAAAGATTTCAAGGGTCCGCGAAGGTGCCGAATTACACCGCTGATTTATCTCCGGCGTGGGTAGAAAGTTATGAGATGGCCATGGAGATGCTAGATGTGGATGAGATCGCGTGTGCAAAATACTTCACCATGATGCTTGAAGGCACGGCTCGCATTTGGTTGAAGAGCCCGCCGCCCAATTTATGAGCTCATGGGCCCAGCTTGGCCCGGTTTATCCAGAATTTCAAGGATACATGTAAGCAGCCCAAGTCCATAGTAGACCTGGCGGCTTGTGTCCAGGAGGAAGGAGAATCAACGACCCGCTGCGCGCCAAGCCAGAATTTTGCACTCATCCGACAGATTAATGCCGATTCGCGATCTTAACTCGAAGGCAACCGCCGGTTTGAGCCTTTAAAATTGAAATTGGGACGCATGAAGCGGTTCTCAGAATGACATGGGAACCCTCATGGCCGCTTTAGTGAAGTATGCTGATTCGACAAGACCAAGGATCCCGACATCGATGATGATGAAGCAGGAAGGAAGGAAGAATAGCAACTCCAAACAGCAGCGAAGACAAACCGCGGGTCATGGAACGGAGGCAAGCGCAAGGCGGATGGCAGCATGGACTTTGTGGCCAACACTAATGCACAGATGGGGCAGCGCGCAGAGGTAAAGCGGCAAATTGTAATGGGGCTCCCAATCCTAACGCAAGCCGCTTGAATTATTTATTGAATCAGCCTTGCTCAAGCACGGACGAAGGAGGCGCCGGCTAACCATCTTTGGAAGGATTGTTATATTATGCGAAGTTTAAAACTCTAATGCCTTCCCAGATGACCACGGGTCGTGGCGGTTCAGATCCGGTTTCCATGGGCCGGTCACGATGGAGCTTCCGTTCAGTCTCAATCGTATGGTCACAATCACCGTAATAATCGAACGGCCAACAAAGAAGAAGCAGCAGCAGATCGGGTTATCGAGCCAGCCAAAACAGTTGAACAATGGGCAATATCATGTTTTCACAACTAGCTTGGATAAACGCGCGAAAACTCCACAAGCGAAGCGGTGAATTTGTTGAACCGCCTTACCACGCTATTTGCGCTGGTCGGAGCAGCCTATCGTGTGGAGCATGAGGATCACCCGCCCGGTTGATAATCCGGCCAGCTAGCATTAGTGGTAGACCCTCGTGGGGGTTATAAATTCACCAAGGTACTCATGGATGGAGGAAGCAGATAACATACTGCATTATGAGACATTCCGCCACATGGGTCTAACAGATAAGGATCTCGCATCGCCTAATACGGTGTTCCATGGTGTAGTACCGTGCAAATCTGCATACCCCGTGGGTAAGATAGCCCTAGATGTGGCTTTTGGAGACGAGCATGATTCCCGGTCGGAAAAACTAACCTTTGAGGTGGTGAAGATCCGAGCCCGTATCACGCTTGTTTGGGCGGCCTTATGCCAAGTTCATGGCGCTGCCTTGTTATATCTACTTGCAGCTCAAGATGCCGGGTTACAAGGGGACGATAACGGTTCATGGGAGCCGAGGGTCGCTGGAATGTCGAGAAGGTGATGCGGCTTATGCAGAGTCGGTCTGTACTACGGAGGAGCTGAAGTACTGTGGACGCCTCAATAATCATGCTACAAGAATCCCACGCTAAACATTCCACGCCACCTCGATATCATTGCTAACCTCGCAATGATTCAAACCGTTTCGAAATTTAAATTCTAAATATGTCAAACAACAAACATTTTCAAAGTTGAAACAAAAATGTTCGGTGGGTGCCGAATATTACAAGGGTAATTCTAATAAAGAAAACATATTTTTAGAAAGTGCCTGACTATTTTAAAATGAATTAAAACAGAAAAGAGAAACAATAAAAGAAAATGCAAAACAGAAAACAAAATAGAAAAAAATGGAAGAACTTTCCCCATCAGGCTACGCCCAAAGAGCCACCGCCTTTTGGGCCCCAACCCACCACCCCACCAGCCGCCCAACCCTCCCACCCCCATAACCTCCCCACTCCTCCTACTACCCACCGACACCCATAGTCCCCACCTCGAAATATCCCCTCTCCCCGATTGATCGGGATCGAGGGGAACTGCCACCGCCGCCTCGATGCCGCCTCGCCATGAGGTCAAGACCGCCATCGCTGTCGCTGCTCATCGAGGAGCCTCACGAGCTCCTCCGCCGACTTCCCTACTCCTCCCGACCTCGACGCTGCCGACGACGCCGCCAAGGCCACACATCACTTAGCCGCGTCTTGACCTCCTCCCGAGCACGCCACCTTGTCCCCACGAACCCCTGTGAGCTCCACCGCACGCCTCCTCCTTCTCCTCGATCCGCGTCGCTGTCGCCTCGACCACCACCTCGACCCCCATCGCACTTTTTCCCCACCGGCTCAGGAGCCCCTCCCTTCCTCTCTCTCGTCTCCACAAGCCATCATCGCGTCAGGCCCACGCCCACCGCGCCCGCCAGTGTCCTGCAGCTCCATGCCGGCCAAGACCGCCAGCCAGCGTGCTCAAGGCCACCACGACCCAGCGCCCACTCGGTGGTGGCCTCTGTCACTCTCGCCAGCAGCCTCCTCGCTCGCCCGGGCTCACCCGATCACCGCCGCCTCGGTTCGCCCGGCCGCCATCGACGGCCCGTCTTTGTCTTGCCGATGCTACTCGCTCCGCCTCGCCGCCGACCACATCCTCCGCCTCGACCTCTGGCCTCGCCTCCTCGTGGCGAAGGCCAGACAGCGCCAGAAGGCGCTGCTAACTCCAAGACGCCCAAGGGTCTTATGACAAACGGGCCCACCCCTAATGTTTTAAGAAAAATGGAAAATAAAAATAAAAATAAATTAATAAAATTTATAATTAATTAATTAAGTTAAATAATCCTGATTAATTAATCTAATTAACAAGTTAGTTTAATTAAAACGTAATTAGATTAGCTAAATCCTAATTAACCTAAACAGGGTATAACAGCTGGGACCCACATGTTAGTTTGACCAAGTCAACTGACTGTTGACTGCTGACATCACCCTGATGTCATGCTGATGTCATAATGGCATTTCCTAATTAAATTAATTTTGTTAATTCTAAAAATGAATTAAATCTTTAAAAATGAATATAAAATAATCCGTAACTCGGATGAAAATACTTTGTACATGAAAGTTGCTCAGAACGACAAGACGAATCCGAATACGCAGTCCGTTTATCCGCCACACATCCCTAGCATAGCAAACACGCAACTTTCCCTCTCCGGTTCATCTGTTCGAAAATACGAAACACCGGAATACTTTCCTGATGTTTTCCCCTTCATGGTATCACCTCGACTCGTTAGGGCACACCTAGCACCGCAGATTGACATGTTATGCTTTGTGATGCTTTGATTGCATTGTATTTATTGTTTCTTCCCCTCTTCTCTCCTAGACTACGAGGTCGACGCCAGCCGGGTACCTCGATCGACTACGGAGTTGACGACCCTCCTTCTTGTCTCGAGCAACCAGCAAGCCCCCTTGATCACCGATATCGCCTATTCTCCTCTATACCGCTTGCATTAGAGTAGTGTAGCATGTTACCGCTTTCCGCTGGTCCTATTCTCGATGCATATCCTGACATTGTTGCTACATCTGTTGATACCTTACCTGCAATCCTAAATGCTTAGTATAGGATGCTAGTTTATCATCATTGGCCCTACATTCTTGTTAGTCTGCCTTGCTATACTATCGGGCTGTGATCACTTGGGAGGTGATCACGGGTATATACTATACATACATACATACTATACAGATACTAAAGTCGGGTCACCAAGAGTACCATGAGTAATTCACGGATTAGGGGCTGAAAGGACCTTTGTCCCGACGGCCCTCTGTGTGGATCTTGGTGGCGAGCGACAGGCAGGTTGAGACCGCCTAGGTGAGAGGTGGGCTGGCCTCGATCGGCGCCCGCGTTGCTTCATAATAACACGCTTAACGAGATCTTGGTATTTGATCCGAGTTTGGCCATTTGGTCTATACGCACTAACCATCTACGCTGGAGTAGTTATGGGTATCCCGACATCGTGGTATCACCGGCCTTCTTGACGCCGGCCGACGAGCGCGCGCCCGGATTGGACTGAATGCCACTAGGCCAGTCGCTTCCGGCCGCCCTCGCAACGCAGTGTGTGCAATGGGCGATGGGCCCGACCCTACAAGATAGGATTTAGACCGGCGGGCTGACCTCTCTGTTGTGCCTAGGTGGGGCTGCGACGTGTTGATCTTCCGAGGCCGGCATGACCCAGAAAGTGTGTCCGCCAAATGGGATCAAGCGTGTTGGGTTATGTGGTGCACCCTGCAGGAAGTTTATCTATTCAATAGCCGTGTCCCTCTCAGAAAAGGACGCACCGGAGTTGTACCTTGACCTTATGACAACTAGAACCGGATACTTAATAAAACACACCCTTCCAAGTGCGGATACAACCCGGTGATCACTCTCTAACAGGCGACGAGGAGAGGATTGCGGGTAGGATTATGCTATGCGATGCTACCGGAGATGCTACTTGGAGATGCTACTTGGAGGACTTCAATCTACTCTCTTCTACATGTTGCAAGACGGAGGTCGCTGAAGCATAGTCTTCGATAGGACTAGCTATCCCCTCTTATTCTCGCATTCTGCAGCTCACCCATCGATATGGCCTCCTTACACATATACCCATGCATATGTAGTATAGTTCCTTGCTTTAAGCAGTACTTTGGATGAGTACTCACGGTTGCTTTCTCCCCTTTTTCCCCTTTCCTTTCTTCCCGGTTGTCGCAACCAGATGCCGAGTCCAGAGCCGACGCCACCGCCGACGATGACCCCTACTACATCGGAGGTGCCTCATCGCTACGTGCAGCCCGCCGACGACGACGGGAGTAGTTAGGAGGATCCTGTGCAGAGGCCCGCGCTTCTTCGATCCAGATCCCGGTTTGTGCTAGCCTTCTTAAGGCAAACTTGTTTAACTTATGTCTCGTACTCAGATATTGTTGCTTCCATCGACTCGCCTATGATCGAGCACTTGTATTCGAGCCCTCGAGGCCCCTGGCTTGTATTATGATGCTTGTATGACTTATTTATGTTTTTATAGTTGTGTTGTGATATCTTCCCGTGAGTCCCTGATCTTGATCGTACACGTTTGCGTGCATGATTAGTGTACGATTGAATCGAGGGTGTCACAAGTTGGTATCAGAGCCGACTGCCTGTAGGAATCCCCCTTTCACACTCCTTGACCGAAGTTGAGTCTAGTCATTGCAAAACTTTTACTAACATGGCTGTGTGCCTTACTGGCCCACGTCGCCATTGGGTGGTATTAGGATCTTTTACTCCTCGATCTTTACTCTGGGACTCTGAGCTCTCTTCTACTCGGGTTAAATGATTTTGCTAAAAACAAAACTAACTTTAGGTTCTCGCAAGTACTTTCTCCCGAGAGCCCTCACTTCAGATGATCGTCACGCACTAGAAGATTCCGGTTACTCTACGATGTTCTCCTCGAGTCTTTGTGCCATCGCATTTTATGATTTCCATCCACCGCCAACCCCTATGAAAACTGCATACATTTGCCATTCATACAATCATTCCCCGTTGATCTTGTTATTACAAGATGTCCCGAAATACTCTTTGTTGTCCCGAGAATCCTTTGAGCTCACTGCCTTGCAGTTCTTTACCACATGAATACCCATACGGATAATTCCTTGCACTTATCGAGTATCCGCTCCTTCTCAGTTGTTCAGGTGTTTCACATAGGCCTTCAAAATACTATTTGATCATTCGAAAATCCTCAACAACTTGTTGTTCTTGAAATTCTTGCTTGCCTGCATTATGGTTAATCCCATAAGCATAATAATCTTATTGGCATCCTTAGTCACTATCATTTTTGAGTCCATTGATTCAATAAGTTGTGAATGTTCACAATCATTAGTTGAAGCCTAGGATTATCCTTTCGGCTCAGACGTCAATTGGATATGAGCTGGTTCTTGACCAATCAATGCCTTGACCGATTGTGCTTCTAAGTTTATTGAACTTATTCATTTTCGATCGTAATCTAATGCTTCGATCCCTTAATTTGGAAATCATAAAAATTCTTTGCATTAAGCTCTGAATTAGTTAGTTGTTTCTATAATCTGATGCCTTGGCATTCCTTCTTCCTCTGATTGAGTACCGATACTCACATCAGCCCCGTTATGGACCGCCAGACCAATTGCTTGGTTATTATCCGACAATGTCCTTCATATCCAATAACCTTGTCCGTTCTTCCCCTGATATATAATGCCTTTGGTAAATTGTATCCTCTGTTTTTGTCAACCATGCTCTGCTTTTGAGTTGGTGATTTTTTTACTCCGAAGTTTGTGGTATATATTCCTAGATGCCCCGATGGGTTGAACCAATGCCTTCCCTAACCTGTGTGAACCCGAGAGATTTCACGGGTCATACTTATCTGGTATTGCACCAGGTAAAACGTTCAACAACTAATGTCATTTTCGAAATATGAGAGGTGAATGGAAGGTTATGCATTGAGGAAGCGGGAGTCGACCTTGAACTTGTGTTCATGCCCATGGACACGATGTAGATCCTATCATGGAAGCTTCTTGTAATAATAACTATTGCCTTGATATAATATCATCTGGTATCTGTGAATTGATCCTTTGCAATCATGGTTCCGACCATATTTTCTACTTGATCCCATTCTCAAGCAAGTGAAAACACTTGTCTTCTGCGGATCAATACATCTCCGCAACCCCTATGTCAATCTTCCTTCGAGCAATACCCTCCAGTATCTCGAGAATATCAACGAACTGTGTTGCTTCCTATGAGTCTTCATCTATTATTGCTTCTCACCGATTTCAGATTTCCCCCGGGTTCTGAGTTATTTCACTCGAGAACACCGATAAGTGAATCGATTCCACACTTCGATTCAATAACTCTAAGTAATTTTCATTGCTTACGAGTTTAATAATCCTTCAAGTCATTCCTAGCCTGATCGGCTATATCATTGTGCTAATTTTTAACTGTGCTACCGGGTCCTTCTCGGAGCACAAATTTCGACGGTGAGCTATTCTTACAATCGATCTTCCTCATCATATCGTTTGTCCTTGAACAGCAAGCTTGATTTCAAGTTTGTGTCGTACCCATGGTCCCAATGACTTTTGGCTTCATCATTTCCGTTGACTTGATGTCATCACCGATCAGTTACATCTTCTCGAAACCTCTCGACAAATGTGTCGTGATCATCATCAACATTCTGAGGTCTTCCAAGATATCTATCGAATTCTTGATGAGAAATAGCATCCTTTGCCCTCGATGGTTTGGGTTATCATCCACAACATTATTGCATTCCCTCCAACACAAAAATTGTTCCTGTTTTGTGTTGTACCTTGAGTTCCTTGTTATCCAACTTATGTTATGATTCTACCACGGAGTATTACCATCTTTGATGTCAAGAATGTTGTGAGGATTGCTCCACCTCTTAAGAATTCTTGCTATAGTGATACTTCTCATAATCACCATTTCTTTCTTGATCCTCGCGTTGATCCCAACCGGGTTACCAACAAGTGAACGGTGCTGTTTGGATTCTGCCTATCTAGCAACCCTATTGCTTTGAAGTTAATGGTCGGCCATTCATTCTTAGACTATTGATTATTGAATCACCATTCTGACATTGGTCGTGCAACCCAACCCATATTTCGGGCGCACCTTTCAACCAATGTTTAATTGTGTATGTTTTACTCGAGCATACTCCATTACATCATTTGATCTGACAAAATGCTATCTCCTTATCCACATAATTGTGGAGATCCATCTTTTGGGATACCTAGTTGAATTGTCACTGAGTCCATCATCCACCTCCTCATCCTCTCTTTGGTTTACTGATGAACTCTTGTTTCGAAGCCTTGCTTCCGTACGTTATTTCCCGAGAATCTTACAATGTCATCTCGACAATTTGTGTTGCACCTTTCTTCTCAGGCATCCTGAGTCTGAGGTATCATGACACCAATCGGATCTGAATCTCGGTCAGATATGATGGTTGGGACAACTTTCCAGGAGTTATGATGATGGTTCTTAGATGACCCGGTAAGATGATGTCATGCCTAACACCCCCTGGTTGGAGGACCTATCATTATAATTCCTTTTGCAAGGATAACCATTCTTCCTGGAGGAAATTGTAAAACTTATTTTATAAGTTGCTCCTGATGGATCATTTGTGTATCCAAAGTCTGGCCCTTGATTGAAACACCATATCATGGCTACCTCGAAGCATGACTATGATACCCGCCTTCAACAAGAACATTGAGGCGCGATGCTAAATGTTTCTTGTCGCTTATCCAAACACCGCTGTATGGGTAACATCTTGATTCATCCTTGCCTCTTATCTGAATGGTTGGGTACTTGCTCTCCTACCCTGTATGCCATATTCTGCTTGTACATGGGAAGGATATACTCCTAATAATTGTGTGTAATCACAATTTTCCTTTCCATTGTTCTGTTTAATCTGATAATCGTGTTTTCATTTCCATTCTTTGTTTAATCTTCCCTGAATCTGACTTAACTAAGCAGAGATAATTCCCTGCTCAGGTAGGCACCTTGTTGTACCACTGTCTCAGAAGATCCTCACATTATTGTTGATGACATTCCGTAACCACCGATGAGTGATAACTTTAGCAATTGGTTCGCCTCGTTTAACGAGCAGGAAAATGGTTCTCTTCGTCCCTCGCCCTTGGTACCGACATTGTTGCCAACATAACTGATAGCCTACCCTCTGACATGTCTTGCTATCATGACCGTGCAAGATGTCAACGCCCTTCTTACTTTAACCCACATGGTGGGCCCATAACCCACAGCCCACAGATCAAAACCCGACTCTCCGGTAAACCCCTTGTTGCTGGGTTGTTCTCGCGCGTGGCCTCATAAGTAATTTACGAGCCACTTTCCGAGAGATCATCAGTTCTGCTATCAGACGCAATACTTATTCCCATTGCTCTAAACCCTTTTCACACTTTGTTTCAGGCATCGAACGTTTGCCTACCCGTTTGAAACTTTGGTACAATCGTATATTGCACTCAATCTAATTCAATTTGAAATACAACTCGCAAGACCTTGTGTATTTCCCATTGAGTTCACCATCGATGCCCAGCTTTGTGCAAATGCATTCTTCCGGAGTTTTTCCCTTGGTCGCGTCAGAGGGGCGATGGAGATCCCAAGAAAGGATGACGACTTGATCATGGTGACTTGAAGCGAGAAATGAAGACATCAATGAAAGGGATCAACCTCTTCGAAGGGCAGCCAAGACCGAGAAGACTCAAGTTAGGTTTTTTTCGCTACCAAGACTTCTTACTCCACCGCTTAAATCTCGGACGAGATTTCTTGTAGTGGAGGAGAATTGTGACGCCCGATAATCATGCTACAAGAATCCCACGCTAAACATTCCACGCCACCTCGATTCTCATTGCTAACCTCGCAATGATTCAAACCGCTTTAAATTTAAATTCTAAATATGTCAAACAACACGCTTTCAAAGTTGAAACAAAATGTTCTTGGGTGCCGAATATTACAAGGGTAATTATAATAAAGAAAACATATTTTTAGAAAGTTCATGAATATTTTAAAATGAATTAAAACAGAAAAGAGAAACAATAAAAGAAAATGCAAAACAGAAAACAAAATAGAAAAAAATGGAAGAACTTTCCCCCCCACTGGGCTACGGCCTAGCAGGCCACCGCCCCCCCCTTTTGGGCCCCAACCCACCACCCCACTAGGCCGGCCCAACCCTCCCCGCACCCCCATAACCTCCCCCACTCCTCCTACTCGCCCAATCGACACCCACAGCCCCCACCTCAAATATCCCCTCTCCCGATTGATCGATCGAGGGGAACCGCTCACCGCCGCCGCCCGATGCCGTCTCGCCGCGAGGCCGCACCGCCATCACCATCGCCGTTCACCGGAGGAGCCTCGCCGGAGCTCCTCCGCCTCGACTTCCCCTACTCCTCCCCGACCCCGACGCCGTCGACGCACGCCGCTGCGCCTCGTCATCACGTCGCCATCGTCTTCGACCTCCTCCCCGAGCACGCTACCTTGTCCCCTACGAACCCCTGTGAGCTCCACCGCACGTCCCCTCCCTTCTTCTCTGATCCGCGTCGCTGCTGCCCCCGACCACCACCTCGACCCCCATCGCACTTTTTTCCCTACCGCCTCAGGAGCCCTCCCTTCCCTCTCTCGTCCCCTTGGCCATCATCAAGTCCGCCACGCCACCACGCCCGCCGTGTCCTGCAGCTCCATGCGGCGCACACCGCCACGCCGTGCTCGCGCGCCACCACGACCTGCGCCCACTCGGTGGTGGCCTCTGTCACTCTCGCCAGCCTCCTCGCTCGCCTGGCTCCGCCCGATCACCGGCGCCTCGGTTGCGCCCGCCGCCATCGACGGCCCGTCTTTGTCTTATTCTTTGCTACCTCTCCTCCCGCCACGCCGACCACATCCTCCGCCTCGACCTCGCCCTCTCGCCTCCTCACTGTGCGCGGCCAGACAGCGCCCGTAGTGCTGCTAACTCAAGATCGCCCAAGTGGTCTTATGACAAACGGGCCCAGCCCGAAACGCTTTTAAGAAAAATGGAAAATAAAAATAAAAATAAATTAATAAAATTTATAATTAATTAATTAAGTTAAATAATCCTGATTAATTAATCTAATTAACAAGTTAGTTTAATTAAACCGTAATTAGATTAGCTAAATCCTAATTAACCTAAACAGGGTATAACAGCTGGGACCCACATGTTAGTTTGACCAAGTCAACTGACTGTTGACTGCTGACATCACCCTGATGTCATGCTGATGTCATAATGGCATTTCCTAATTAAATTAATTCTGTTAATTCTAAAAATGAATTAAATCTTTAAAAATGAATATAAAATAATCCGTAACTCGGATGAAAATACTTTGTACATGAAAGTTGCTCAGAACGACGAGACGAATCCGAATACGCAGTCCGTTTATCCGCCACACATCCCTAGCATAGGAAACATGCAACTTTCCCTCTTCGGTTCATCTGTTCGAAAACGCGAAACACCGGGAATACTTTCCCGGATGTTTTCCCCCTTCACTGGTATCACCTCGCACTGCGTTAGGGCACACCTAGCACCGCGTATTGACATGTTATGCTTTGTGATGCTTTGATTGCATTGTATTTATTGTTTCTTCCCCCTCTTCTCTCCGGTAGACTACGAGGCTGACGCTGCTGCTGGTACCCCGATCGACTACGGAGTTGACGACCCCTCCTTCTTGTCTGAGCAACCAGGCAAGCCCCCTTGATCACCAGATATCGCCTATTCTCCTCTATACTGCTTGCATTAGAGTAGTGTAGCATGTTACTGCTTTCGCTGGTCCTATTCTCGATGCATATCCCGACATTGTTGCTACATCTGCTGATACCTTACCGCAATCCTAAATGCTTAGTATAGGATGCTAGTTTATCATCATTGGCCCTACATTCTTGTCAGTCTGCCTTGCTATACTATCGGGCTGTGATCACTTGGGAGGTGATCACGGGTATATACTATACATACATACATACTATACAGATACTAAAGTCGGGTCAGCTCGAAGAGTACCCGCGAGTGATTCACGGATTGGGGGCTGAAAGGACCTTTGTCCCGACGGCCCTCTGTGTGGATCTTGGTGGCGGAGCGACAGGGCAGGTTGAGACCGCCTAGGTAAGAGGTGGGCCTGGCCCTGATCGGCGTCCGTGGTTGCTTCATAATAACACGCTTAACGAGATATTGGTATTTGATCTGAGTCTGGCCATTTGGTCTATACGCACTAACCATCTACGCGGGAGTAGTTATGGGTATCCCGACGCCGTGGTATCACCAAGCCTTCTTGACGTCGGCCGACGAGCGGCGCGCCGGATTGGACCGAACGCCACTAGGCTAGGTCTGCTTCGCCGCCGCTACGCAGTGTGTGCAATGGGCGATGGGCCCGACCCTACGCGCATAGGATTTAGATCGGCGGGCTGACCTCTCTGTTGTGCCTAGGTGGGGCTGCAACGTGTTGATCTTCCGAGGCCGGGCATGACCCAGGAAAGTGTGTCCGGCCAAATGGGATCAAGCGTGTTGGGTTATGTGGTGCACCCTGCAGGAAGTTTATCTATTCAATAGCCGTGTCCTCTCAGAAAAGGACGACCCGGAGTTGTACCTTGACCTTATGACAACTAGAACCGGATACTTAATAAAACACACCCTTCCAAGTGCCAGATACAACCCGGTGATCGCTCTCTAACAGGGCGACGAGGAGAGGATTGCCGGGTAGGATTATGCTATGCGATGCTACTGGAGATGCTACTTGGAGATGCTACTTGGAGGACTTCAATCTACTCTCTTCTACATGCTGCAAGACGGAGGCTGCCAGAAGCGTAGTCTTCGATAGGACTAGCTATCCCCCTCTTATTCTGGCATTCTGCAGCTCACCCACCGATATGGCCTCCTTACACATATACCCATGCATATGTAGTATAGTTCCTTGCTTAAGCAGTACTTTGGATGAGTACTCACGGTTGCTTTCTCCCCCTTTTTCCCCTTTCCTTTCTTCCCGGTTGTCGCAATCAGATGTCGGAGTCCAGAGCAGACGCCACCGCCGATTTATTTACCCCTACTACTCGGAGGTGCCTACTACTACGCAGCCACCGACGACGACTGTGAGTAGTTAGGAGGATCCCGTGCAGAGGCCTGCGCCTCTTTCAATCAGATCCCAGCTTTGTGCTAGCCTTCTTAAGGCAAACTTGTTTAACTTATGTCTCAGATCAGATATTGTTGCTTCCACGACTCGCCTATGATCGAGCACTTGTATTCGAGCCCTCGAGGCCCCGGCTTGTATTATGATGCTTGTATGACTTATTTATGTTTTTAGAGTTGTGTTGTGATATCTTCCCGTGAGTCCTCGATCTTGATCGTATACGCTTATGTGCATGATTAGTGTACGATTGAATCGAGGGCGCCACAAGTACTATAAGGACAATGTTGATCCGGCGGATATGACCCTTTGAAGAAGCCAACTACAGAGCATGATTTGGATCTGAAGTTCAAATCGGCAATGAGACCAAGCTTGTTGACTTCGTGTCCGCGATTCGCCCAAGCAGCTTCACTATCGGTGCTAACTGATCCCAAATAGGAAAGCGCCTCATCAAGTTCATTTGTGAGAATCGACATCTTTGCATGGAAACCGTCCGACATGCTGTGTGTACCGAGGAACTCACGAGCACACTCTTAATGTGGATCCTAACTATAAACCGTGAAACAGTTCCTCCGCCGGTTTAACGAAGAAAGGCGCAGCCATTGAGAGGAAGTGGCCGCTTTTAGCAATGGTTTTATCATTGAAGTGTTCCATCCAGAGTGGCTTGCTAATCCGTGCTGGTTCTTAAGAAAACGGCACTTGGCGATGTGTGTGGATTACACGGATCTTAACAGGCTTGTCTAGCGGATACTTTTGCCCCCCCGCATTGACCGGATCATTGATGCCACGGCGGGTTGTGAGCGTTTGAGTTTTTGGATGCATACTCGGATATCATCGATCAAAATGGCGGTTAAGGACCAGAGAAGACAGCGTTTATTACTCCCTTTGGCGCCTTCGCTATATGTATCTATGCCCTTCGGGCTCAAGAGTGCCCAAGCCACCTATCAACGGTGTGTACAGAATTGCTCGCATAAACAGATCGGCCGTAATGTGCACGCCTATGTGGATGATATTGTAGTAAAGTCAAGGCGTAGGAGACGCCGGTGGATGATTTGAAGGAAACCTTTGACAACTTATGCGATTTACAAGATGATGCTTAATCCGCCAAGTGTGTCTTTGGTGTTCCGAAGCAAGTTATTGGGATTTCGGTGTCTAACAGAGGAATTGAGGCTAATCCGGAGAAGATTACGGCTGTTACCTCCTGGCTAAACCGGTGCATTAATGATGTTCAACGCTTACGGGTCAGATCGCCAAGATCGAGCCGGTTTATCACCCGCCTCGAGAAAAGGCCATCCCTTTGTACCAAATGCTGAGAAAGACAAACCATTTCGTCTGGAGTCCGGCTACTGATGAAGCATTTGAGGACTTCAAGCGGCAATTAGCCAATCCGCCTGTTCTTGCAGCCCCGGTTGACAAGGAGCCACTATTATTATACGTAGCAGCCAATGCTCGGGCAGTTAGCGTGGCTATGAAGGAAATATGCCCTAGAGGCAATAATAAAGTTATTATTTTTTTCCTTATTTCATGGTAAATGTTTATCATTCATGCTAGAATTGTATTAACCGGAAACATGATACATGTGCGAATGCATAGACAAACAGAGTGTCACTAGTATGCCTCTACTAGACTAGCTTGTTAATCAAAGATGGTTATGTTTCCTAACCATGAACAAAGAGTTGTTATTTGATTAACAAGGTCACATCATTAGTTGAATGATCTGATTGACATGACCCATTCCATTAGCTTAGCACACGATCGTTTAGTATGTTGCTACTGCTTTTATCCATGACTTATACATGTTCCTATAACTATGAGATTATGCAACTCCGCTTTCGGAGGAACACTTTGGTACTACCAAACGTCACAACGTATCGGGTGATTATAAAGGAGTACTACAGTGTCTCCAAAGGCGGATGTTGGGTTGGCGATTTGAGATTAGGTTTTGTCACTCCGATTGTCGGAGAGGTATCTCTGGCCCTCTCGGTAATACACATCACTTAAGCCTTGCAAGCATTACAACTAATGAGTTAGCTGTGAGATGATGTATTACGGAACGAGTAAAGAGACTTGCCGTAACGAGATTGAACTAGGTATTGATACCGACGATCGAATCTCGGCAAGTAACATACCGATGACAAAGGAACAACGATGTTGTTATGCGGTCCGACCGATAAAGATCTTCGAGAATATGTAGGAGCCAATATGGGCATCCAGGTCCCGCTGTTGGTTATTGACCGAGACGTGTCTCGGTCATGTCTACATTGTTCTCGAACCGTAGGGTCCGCACGCTTAAGGTTTCATGACGGTTATATTATGAGTTTGTGTATTTTGATGTACCAAGAAGTTCGAGTCCCGGATGTGATCACGGACATGACGAGGAGTCTCAAATGGTCGAGACATAAAGGTTGATATATTGAAGCCTATATTTGAGTTCGGAATGGTTCCGTGAAATCGAATTTTTACTTAACACCGGGGTTACTGAACCTCCCGGGGTTATTGGGCCTTAGTGGGCCATGAGGAGAAGAGGAAGGGCCGGCCAGGCAGGCCGCGCCGCCTCCCCCCCTAGTCCGAATAGGACAAGGAGAGGGGCGCCCCTCTTCCTCTTTCCTCCCCCAATCCTAATCCAACTAGGAAGGGGGGAGTCCTACTCCTGGGAGTAGGACTCCTCCGGCGCCCTCCTCCAAGGGCCGGCCGCACCCCCTTGCTCCTTTATATACGGGGCAGGGGGCACCCTAGAACACACAAGTTGATCTACGGATCGCCCTTAGCCGTGTGCGGTGCCCCTCCACCATATTCCACCTCGGTCATATTGTCGCAAAGCTTAGGCGAAGCCTGCGCCGTAGAACATCAAGATCGCCACCACGCTGTCGTCTCCGACGGAATTCTCCTCCCCGGCTCTCACCGATTGGAGCCCGAGGAGCGCCATCGAGCTGTACGTGTGTCAAGAACTCGGGGCGCCGAGTAACGGCGCTAGGATCGGTTGGATCGCGAGGAGATCGTCGACTACTTCCTCTACGCCAGATCGCTTCGCTTCGGTCACGAGGGTACGAGACAACACTCTCCCTCTCGCTGCTATGCATCACCATGATCTTGCGTGTGCGTAGGAATTTTTTGAAATTACTACGCTCCCCAACAAAGGCATCCGAGCCTAGGTTTTTATGGTTTGATGTTTTGCACGAGTAGAACACAAGTGAGTTGTGGGCGATACAAGTCATACTACCTACCAAATGTCATACTTTGGTTCAGCGGTATTGTGAGATGAAGCGGCCCGACCGACATTACGCCAGACGCTTACGCGAGACTGGTTTCACCGCCACGAGCACTCGTTGCTTAAAGGTGATGGCGGGTGTCTGTCTCTCTCACTTTAGTTGAACTGAGTGTGGCTACGCCCGGTCCTTGAGAAGGTTAAAACGGAGTCTATTTGACGAAGTATCATTGTGGTTTTGATGCGAGGTGAGATTGGTTCTTGCTTAAGCCCGTAGCAGCCACATAAAATTTGCAACAACAAAGTAGAGGATGTCTAACTTGTTTTTGCAGGGCATGTTGTGATGTGATATGGTCAAGACGTGATGCTATATTTTATTGTATGAGATGATCATGTTTTGTAACCGGTTATCGGCAATCGGCTGGAGCCATATGGTTGTCGCTTATTGTATGAAATGCAACGCATCAGAATTGCTTTACTTTATCACTAAGCGGTAGCGATAGTCGAGAAGCAATAGGTGGCGTGACGACAACGATGCTACGATGGAGATCAAGGTGTCGCGCCGGTGACGATGGTGGTCACGACGGTGCTTGAGATGGAGATCACAAGCACAAGATGATGATGGCCATATCATATCACTTATATTGATTGCATGTGATGTTTATCCTTTATGCATCTTATCTTGCTTTGATTGACGGTAGCATTTTAAGATGATCTCTCACTAAAATTATCAAGTAGTGTTCTCCCCGAGTATGCACCGCTGCCAAAGTTCGTCGTGCCGAGACACCACGTGATGATCGGGTGTGATAAGCTCTCACGTCCATCTACAACGGGTGCAAGCCAGTTTTGCACACGCAGAATACTCAGTTATACTTGACGAGCCTAGCATATGCAGATATGGCCTCGAACACGGAGACCAAAAGGTCGAGCGTGAATCATATAGTAGATATGATCAACATAAGATGTTCACCATTGAAAACTACTCCATCTCACGTGATGATCGGTTATGGTTTAGTTGATTTGGATCACGTGATCACTTAGATGACTAGAGAGATGTCTGTCTAAGTGGGAGTTCTTTAGTAATATGATTAATTGAACTTAAATTTATCATGAACTTAGTACCTGATAGTATCTTGCTTGTCTATGTTTGATTGTAGATAGATGGCTCGTGCTGTTGTTCCGTTGAATTTTAATGCGTTCCTTGAGAAAGCAAAGTTGAAAGATGATGGTAGCAATTACACGGGCTGGGTCCGTAACCTGAGGATTATCCTCATTGCTGCACAAAAGAGTTACGTCCCGATGCACCGCTAGGTGCCAGCTCGCTTCTTGATGTAACCGACGACGTTAAGAACGTCTGGCGAGCAAAGCTGATGACTACTCTATAGTTCAAGTGCCATGCTTTACGGCTTAGAACCGGGACTTCAACGACGTTTTGAACGTCATGGAGCATATGAGATGTTCCAGAGTTGAAGTTAATATTCCAAATGTAATGCCCGGATTGAGAGATATGAAGTCTCCAATAAGTTCTATAGCTGCAAGATGGAGGAGAATAGTTCTGTCGGTGAGCACATACTCGTAATGTCCGGGTACTACAATCACTTGACACAATTGGGAGTTAATCTTCCGGATGATTGTGTCATTGATGAATTCTTCAATCACCGCCACCAAGCTACAAAGGCTTCATGATGAACTATAATATGCAAGGGTTAGTAAAGACTATACCGAGCTCTTCGCAATGCTAAAGGCTGCGGAGGTAGAAATCAAGAAGGAGCATCAAGTGTTGATGGTCAATAAGACCACTAGTTTCAAGAAGAAAGGCAAAGGGAAGAAGAAGGAACTTCAAGAAGAACAGCAAGCAAGTTGTCGCTCAGAGAAGAAACCCAAGTCTGGACCCAAACCTGAAATCGAGTGCTTCTACCGCAAGCGATCGTCACCGAAGCGGAACTGCCCCAACTATTTGGCGGATAAGAAGGATGGCAAGGTGAACAAAGGTATATGTGATATACATGTTATTGATGTGTACCTTACTAGAGCTCGCAGAGCACTGGTATTTGATACTTGGTTCTCATGCTAATATTTGCAACTCAAACAGGACTACGGATTGCTTAACACCGGCAAAGGACGAGGTGACGATGCGCGCGTGGAAATGGTTCCAAAGTCGATGTGATCGCGGTCGACGCTACCTCTACATCTACCTTCGGATTAGTTTTAGACCTAAATAATTGTTATTTGGTGCTGCGTTGAGCATGAACATTATATCTGGATCTTGTTTGATGCAAGACGGTTATTCATTTAAATCGAGAATAATGGTTGTTCTATTTATATGAGTAATATCTTTTATGGTCATGCACCCTTAAAGAGTGGTCTATTTTTAATGAATCTCGATAGTAGTGATACACATATTCATAATGTTGAAGCCAAAAGATGCAGAGTTGATAATGATAGTGCAACTTATTTGTGGCACTGCCGTTTAGGTCATATCGGTGTAAAGCGCATGAAGAAACTCCATACTGATGGACTTTTGGAGTCACTTGATGATGAATCACTTGGCACTTGCGAACCGTGCCTCATGGGCAAGATGACTAGAACCCCGTTCTCCGGTACTATGGAGAGAGCAACAGATTTGTTGGAAATCATACATACAGATGTATGTGGTCCGATGAATGTTGAGGCTCGTGGCGGATATCGTTATTTTCTCACCTTCACAGATGATTTAAGCAGATATGGGTATATCTACTTAATGAAACATAAGTCTGAAACATTTGAAAAGTTCAAAGAATTTCAGAGTGAAGTTGAAAATCATCATAATAAGAAAATTAAATTTCTACGATCTGATCGTGGAGGTGAATATTTGAGTTACGAGTTTGGTCTACATTTGAAACAATGCGGAATAGTTTTGCAACTCACGCCACCCGAACACCACAACGTAATGGTGTGTCCGAACGTCAGAATCGCACTTTACTAGATATGGTGCGATCTATGATGTCTCTTACAGATTTACCGCTATCGCTTTTGGGGTTATGCTCTTGAGACGGCCGCATTCACACTGAATAGAACACCATCAAAATCCGCTGAGACGACACCTTATGAACTATGGTTTAGCAAGAAACCAAAGTTGTCGTTTCTTAAAGTTTGGGGATGCGATGCTTATGTGAAAAACTTCAACCCGATAAGCTCGAACCCAAATCGAGAAATGTGTCTTCATAGGATACCCAAAAGAGACAGTTGGTTACACCTTCTATCACAGATCCGAAGGCAAGACATTTGTTGCCAAGAATGGATCCTTTCTAGAGAAGGAGTTTCTCTCGAAAGAAGTGAGTGGGAGGAAAGCAGAACTTGATGAGGTAATTGTACCTTCTCCCTTACTTGAAAGTAGTTTGTCGCAGAAACCGGTTTCTGAGACATCTACGCCAAATAGTGAGGAAGTTGATGATGTTGATCATGAAACTTCAGATCAAGTTACTACAGAACCTCGTAGATCAACCAGAGTAAGATCCGCACCAGAGTGTTATAGTAATCCTGTTCTGGAGGTCATGCTACTAGATCATGATGAACCTACGAACTATGAAGAAGCGATGGTGAGCCCAGATTCCGCAAAATGACTTGAGGCCATGAAATCTGAGATGGGATCCATGTATGAAAACAAAGTATGGACTTTGGTTGACTTGCCCGAGGGTCGGCAAGCAATAGAAAACAAGTGGATCTTCAAGAAGAAGACCGACGCCGACGGTAATGTTATCGTTTACAAAGCTCGACTTGTCGCAAAGGGTTTTCGACAAGTTCAAGGGATTGATTATGATGAGACCTTCTCACCAGTAGCGATGCTTAAGTCTGTCCGAATCATGTTAGCAATTGCCGCATTTTATGATTATGAAATTTGGCAAATGGATGTAAAGACTGCATTCTGAATGGATTTACGAGTTGTATATGATGCAACCGAAGGTTTTATCGATCCAAAGGAGCTAACAAAGTATGCAAGCTCCAATGATCCATTTATGGACTGGTGCAAGCATCTCGAGTTGGAATAAACGCTTTGATAGTGTGATCAAAGCATTTGGGTTCATATGCACTTTTGGAGAAGCCTTGTATTTACAAGAAAGTGAGTGGGAGCTCTGTAGCATTTCTGATATTATATGTAGATGACATATTACTGATCGGAAATGATATAGAATTTCTGGATAGCATAAAGGGATACTTGAATAAGAGTTTTTCAATGAAAGACCTCGGTGAAGTTGCTTACATATTGGGCATCAAAATCTATAGAGATAGATCAAGACGCTTAATTGGACTTTCACAAAGCACATACCTTGACAAAATTTTGAAGAAGTTCAAAATGGATCAAGCAAAGAAAGGGTTCTTGCCTGTGTTACAAGGTGTGAAGTTGAGTAAGACTCAATGCCCGACCACTGCAGAAGATAGAGAGAAAATGAAAGATGTTCCTATGCTTCAGCCATAGGCTCTATCATGTATGCAATGCTGTGTACCGCACTGATGTGTGCCTTGCTATAAGCTTAGCAGGAGATACCAAAGTAATCCAGAGTGGATCATCGGACAGCGGTCAAGAACATCCCGAAATACGAAAAGGACTAAGGATATGTTTCTCGATATGGAGGTGACAAAGAGCTCATCGTAAAACGGTTACGTTGATGCAAGCTTTGACACTGATCCGGACGACTCTAAATCGCAGACCGGATACGTATTTACACTAAACGGAGGAGCTGTCAGTTGGTGCAGTTCTAAACAAAGCGTCGTGGCGGGATCTACATGTGAAGCGGAGTACATAGCAGCTTCGAAGCAGCTAATGAAGGAGTCTGATGAGGAGTTCATATCCGATCTAGGTGTCATACCTAGTGCATCGGGTCCAATGAAAATCTTCGTGACAATATCGAGCAATTGCCTTAGCAAAGGAATCCAGATTTCACAAGAGGACCAAGCACATCAAGAGACGCTTCAATTCCATCGGATTTAGTCCGTGGGAGACATAGAGATTTGTAAGATACATACGGATCTGAATGTAGCAGACCGCTGACTAAGCCTCTTCCACGAGCAAAACATGATCAACACCAAGACTCCATGGGTGTTAGAATCATTACTATGTAATCTAGATTATTGACTCTAGTGCAAGTGGGAGATCAAGGAAATATGCCCTAGAGGCAATAATAAAGTTATTATTTATTTCCTTATTTCATGATAAATGTTTATCATTCATGCTAGAATTGTATTAACCGGAAACATGATACATGTGTGAATGCATAGACAAACAGTGTCACTAGTATGCCTCTACTAGACTAGCTTGTTAATCAAAGATGGTTATGTTTCCTAACCATGAACAAAGAGTTGCTATTTGATTAACAAGGTCACATCATTAGTTGAATGATCGATTGACATGACCCATTCCATTAGCTTAGCACACGATCGCTTAGTATGTTGCTACTGCTTTTATCCATGACTTATACATGTTCCTATAACTATGAGATTATGCAACTCCGTTTACGGAGGAACACTTTGGGTACTACCAAACGTCACAACGAATCGGGTGATTATAAAGGAGTACTACAGTGTCTCCAAAGGCGGATGTTGGGTTGGCGATTTCGAGATTAGGTTTTGTCACTCCGATTGTCGGAGAGGTATCTCTGGCCCTCTCGGTAATACACATCACTTAAGCCTTGCAAGCATTACAACTAATGAGTTAGCTGTGAGATGATGTATTACGGACGAGTAAAGAGACTTGCCGTAATGAGATTGAACTAGGTATTGGATACCGACGATTGAATCTCGGGCAAGTAACATACCGATGACAAAGGAACAACGTATGTTGTTATGCGATCGACCGATAAAGATCTTCGTAGAATATGTAGGAGCCAATATGGGCATCCAGGTCCCGCTGTTGGTTATGGACCGAGACGTGTCTCGGTCATGTCTACATTGTTCTCGAACCGTAGGGTCCGCACGCTTAAGGTTTCGATGGCGGTTATATTATGAGTTTGTGTATTTTGATGTACCAAGAAGTTCGAGTCCCGGATGTGATCACGACATGACGAGGAGTCTCGAAATGGTCGAGACATAAAGATTGATATATTGGAAGCCTATATTTGGAGTTCGAATGGTTCCGGGTGAAATCGGAATTTTACCTAACACCGGGTTACTGGAACCCTCTCGGGGTTATTGGGCCTTAGTGGGCCATGAGGGAGAAGAGGAAGGGCGGCCAGGGGGCAGGCGCGCCCCCCCCTAGTCCGAATAGGACAAGGAGAGGGGGGCGGCGCGCCCCCTTCCCTCTTTCCCTCCCCCCCAATCCTAATCCAACTAGGAAAGGGGGGGAGTCCTACTCCGTGGGAGTAGGACTCCTCCGCGCCCTCCTCAAGGGCCGCCGCACCCCCTTGCTCCTTTATATCTGAGGCGGGGGCACCCTAGAACACACAAGTTGATCTACGGATCGTTCCTTAGCCGTGTCGGTGCCCCCTCCACCATATTCCACCTCGGTCATATCGTCATAAAGCTTAGGCGAAGCCTCGCGCCGTAGAACATCAAGATCGTCCACCACGCCGTCGTCTTGTGAATTCTCCTCCCGGCTCTCTTGGATTGGAGCCCGAGGAGCGTCATCGAGCTGTCGTGTGTCAAGAACTCGGGGCGCCGAGTAACGGCGCTAGGATCGGTTGGATCGCGAGGAGATCGTCGACTACTTCCTCTACGTTGTGATCGCTTCCGCTTCGGTCTCACGAGGGTACGTAGACAACACTCTCCCCTCTCGCTGCTATGCATCACCATGATCTTGCGTGTGCGTAGAATTTTTTGAAATTACTACGTTCCTCAACAAAGCTATTGTGGTGGAACGCAGGAGGCGAAAGGAATATCCGGTTCAGTGGCGGTTTATTATATCAGCGAGGTGCTTATTGAATCCAAGCAAAGGTATCCGCATTGGCGTAAGCTGGTCTATGGTGTTTTCATGGCGGTCGGAAGTTGAAGCAGTATTTTCAAGGGCACCCCATCACGATGGTCGGTTTAGCCCCTTGGGTGATATCATCTGAACCGGAGGCGATCGCGGATTGCCAAGTGGGCTATAGAGCTTGGGCCACACGGACTGAAGTATGTACCTCGGACAGCAGTGAAGTCGCAAGCACTTGTTGATTTCATCAATGACTGGACGGAATTACAAGCGCCAGAGGAGAAGCCGGATCACACATATTGGACTATTCATTTTGATGGATCCAGGCAACTGGAAGGCTCGGGGGTTGGAGTTGTATTAACTTCCCCACGAGGTGATAAGTTTTGTTATGTTCTCCGTTTAATGTTCCCTTGTACTAATAATGCAGCTGAGTACGAAGCCTTGCTCCATGGTCTCCGGATGGCTAAAGAGATGAATTTAAGCCGGGTTAAGTGCTTCGGTGACTCGGACCTCGTGGCTCAATAGGTGTCTGGCACTTGGGATTCTAAGGACCCGCTCATGGCTGCATATCGTCGGGAAGTGGATAATATTGCGGGTTGCTTCAAGGGTTATCAAGTGGATCATGTGGACCGTCGGAAGAATGAAGCGGCAGACGCTTTAAGCAGGTTGGGTTCTCAGCGCAAACCGGTCCCGCCTAATGTCTTTCTGCACGTGTTGCACAACCCGTCAGTCCAGCTCCCAGGTGAAGCGGATTTGGCTATTCCTGATCCGGAGGCTCAATTGGTGGCAGCCCTGCATATTATTCCGGATTGGACAGTTCCTTATCTTGCGTACATGAACCGGGGGGAGTTACCAGAGGATGAGATTCTAGCCAGGCAGATAGTCCGGCGATCCAAGTCTATGATGATTCTCAATGGTGAATTGCATCATTGCAGTGTATCAGGGGCGTTTCAACGTTGTGTTTCTCCTGAGGAAGGCTGTGAAATCTTAAGAGAAATCCATGAAGGGGATTGTGGACACCACGCTGGTTCAAAGTCTCTGGTGGCAAAGGCATTTCGTCACGGGTTTTACTGGTTGACAGCGCATCTTGTCACGGAGGACTTGGTTAAGCGGTGTGATGGATGTCGAAAATTTTCAAGGCGTGCTCATGTGCCACTCAAGAATTGAAGATGATTCCAATAACGTGGCCATTTGCAACTTGGGGCTGGATATGGTCGGACCTTTTAAAAGATCCAAGGATCGAAAACCCACCTTTTGGTGGCGGTTGATAAATTTACCAAGTGGGTTGAAGCGAGCACATCGGCAAGTGTGATGCAGCAACAATGGTGCGTTCATCAAAAGGTGATTTTCGGTTTGGCTTTCCACACAGTATCATTCTTGAAAATGGTACCAATTTATCCAAGGGCGCTATGAAGGAATTACGTGAGCGTGAGCACATCCGACTTGGCGTGTCGTCGATGGCACACCCAGTCCAATGGACAGCGAACGAGCTAATCAAGAGATCTTGCGAGGCATCAAACCCGGCTTATGGTCCCATTGCAAAGAACACCAGGATGTTGGGTTGAAGAGCTACCATCGTGCTATGGAGTATCAATACTACGCCAAACCGGTCCACAGGATACACACCATTTTTCATGGTCTATGGAGCGAGCAGTTCTCCCTAGTGATATCCGCACGATTAGCCTCGTGTGGCAGCTTATGTTGAAGCGGACAATGAGGCAACCGCGGCAAGACGCTTTGGACCTATTGGACGAGGAGCGTGATATAGCGGCTGCCCGTTCGGCGATTTACCAAAGAAGATCTTCGTCGCTATCACGATCGCCGGTTAGAACCGAACTTTTCAATAAGGAGATTTGGTGCTTCGACTCATCCAAGACCGAGACGAGATATGCACAAGTTATCCCCACCTTGGGAGGGACCTTTCGTGGTCGACAAGAATCATCGCACAACGGGTCGTACTATCTGATTGATATTCGAGAGCATCAAGACTCACGCACATCAGAGGAGGAGACCAACATGCCGTGGAACATAGCTCATCTTCGGCCTTACTACACTTGAGCCATCAGCTCTATCTATGTACATATCATGACAGTGTATATATTATCTTTGATATAATAAAATCGGAGCCTCAGCTAAAGCGGGGTCTCTGTCTTTCTTATCATGCGTGGTTACATGGAGTGGCTGTGTTTTTAAAACGGCCTCCGGTTTACCCCTTGACATTTGCTTTTTATATATCACCTGGGGCCTTGGTCGTGTCCGAACCAACGCGACACCTTTTGATAGGCGACAGCCACCAGATCACTTGGGGACATGGTCAAGTCTGAACCATCACGCCTCTTGGTCGGCCTAAGGCCACAAAATCACTTGGGGCTTGGTGAACCCAACCATTGCCACGCCTCTTGATCGGCATATATGCCACGAATCATTTGGGGACTGGCTGACTTGAATCATTGTCACTCCTATTGGGGGCTTGGTCTGTCCGACCATGGTAACACCATCGATCAACTCAAGATAGCGTATTTTTGCAAACGGTTTTATCATTGCCTTTGCTTCCATGTTGTTTTCATGGCTTGTTTGTTCTTTGTTTTGTTGGATTTCTTTTATGTCAACAAACACCCTTTTTCAGTTCAGCCGATGGATTTGATTCCCCTTTAATCCGGAGAAGTATGCCCGTTTACCTTTTCTGTTAACATCATGGAGTAACAAGGGGCTTTGTATTGACTCGATCACGGTTTATACGGAGCTGTTTTCTCCCCCTTGTTGACAAAGATCTGGTTTATAAAACCTCTGCTTCAAGCTTGGCTAAGCCAGCTTCATGCCAAGACAGGCAGGTATTTTGTATCACCTATTTGTTATATTACTGATACACATATCAAGATCATAAACCGGCTGGCGGTATAACCGCCACCGAAGTTCAAATTTTTCTGATTGCAGGAAATATGAATCGAGGTTTTTCGAACAAAAGCTTGATACTTATGCGAAGGCATACTCAAGATAAAGTATTAACTATCCTATTACAAGGCAACACGGTGCCCAAATAAGATCATTGTTCTTTTGGAAAGATGCCAAAGACAGCTATCCAAACCGGCTTCCGGTTCAAGCCTGCTCCTCATCATCCGCCGCTTCACTTCCTCGTCTCTACCCATTGGCTGGAAATCAATAGTGGTCGAATGATTCCCATTAAAGCTTGGAGAACAGCCTCTTCATGGATCAGGGAAGGCGGTTCAATATCGAGAGCATAAGTGTGCTTACTGATTGGAGGATCGATTCTCCGCTTCAAGAGTTGGGGCAGCACTCGCTTGTTCGGTCATTGTATTGTGCTTGATAATGCGTCAAGTCTGCCTCTTCAGCTAGCTGACAAGCCAGAGGGCCCATTGCACGGTTTATTGCCCTTAAATCTTCTTCGTTAAATTCAGAGCCATCTTCCTTCACGCTGGGATAGCCTTGAGCTGCTTCCACAGGGTCAAAATCTGGCACCCATGCCTTGGCACGGATCAAGGCGTTAATAGCTCGGTTTGAGCAGCGGATTTTTTCAGCTCCTCAATCCGGGCGGAAGCATCGACAAGCTGTTCGTGAGTGTCTGGATTAAAGAAGGTGCGGGTTGTTTTGAGAGGCTGTGGTGATGATCCGCTGGGCTCCGGTATATAATTGTTCTACTAAGGTGTAGGCAGCCTTGATTTCTTCCGCACATCGTTTCCTAAGTGCCCGATCGTGTGCCTACAACAATATAGGGACGGTCTCAAACCGGATTTATACTACAAGAGAGTTCAAATTATCACGAAGTTAAAAGGAGCTTACCAAAGATCGCGGCCATGGAGTGTATTTGCCGCTTTACGGCCATAAGTTCATCCACCACCGGTTTAAGGGCAGCTTCAGCATTTTCCGCTCTTTTGGTTAAAGCGGCCTTCTCAGTGGCCCAATCAGCCTGCTCTTTCTTGAAGCTTTCCTTCAGCTGTTCAGTGGTGCTCAAGGCGCTGGTTAATTCTTCCTTGGCCTTGTCTGTTTCGGCCTGTTGGGTTTTCAAGACCTCCTGCAAATCGGCAATCCGGTCCTCCTTGATTCTCACCTCAGCCTGCATACAGGCATCGTTTAAGCTTTACACAAGCGGTCCAAGAAATTGAAGTATCAACCACATAACAAAGTTATACGCCTGATACTTGGGGGCTAATGCACCTTCAATTTTTATATATTGCTAGATTGCAAAGTCCCAAGCTCAATACAGGTATTCAACTTGGCACTTGGGGGCTAATGGCTATTTGATCAAATTATGTTCTAAGTTTTCTATCGGAGCCCGGTTTTACTTATGCTACGTTAAACCGGTCCTTGGGGGTTATATTGATGGATTTCAAAGTGTTGAGGATCGTATTCAAGTCCCGGTTTGACTAAAGGTTACAAACCGACCCTTGGGGAACTACGAGGATTGACACAATGGCGAAAAGTAAAGAAGTTACCTCAAATTTATCCCTCATCATCTTCACGGACCAGCTTCACGATCCGGGCTAGTATAAAGCGGTTTAAATAGCGGAATGAAGATCTTGGGCACTCGAGCAGCGTATGTCTCGATTCAACATCCCATTTTCCTTTGTTCGAGCGGAAAAATCATCTTTTACGGTATGCTTGGTTAAGGTGGCGAGATTCCGGGTTCAAATCGGCCTACACCGGTAATCACAACATCATCATCTTTGGACTCGCGGTTTGTGTTAGTGCGGCGGTTTGTCGCCAGGATCATGGATTTCTCAATCTGGCGGAGCTGGCAAAGCGGATCGCGAGACTGAAATGTTAATATGCCTCTCTTCGGGAATAGCATCATCATGCAAAGGAGGATCATTGGGAATATCTTCAGGGGCAAACTCTTCAAGATCTGGCACTTTGTCATGTTCTGGGGCTACATTTTCTTCAGCTGCTTTATCCAGGCGGGCTTTCTTGCTTGGTTTCGGTTTGGCCCTGAAAGAAAAACAAGGAGTCAAGGAAAAGCGTAAGCCATTACACAGTATACTGGAAGCATATGTTCAGGTTAGCTTACCCAGCAACTATTTTCAAAGGTGGTAGCTGAGTGGCCGACGATTCACCAGAAGGTGAATGAGAAGTGACCTGATAATCGGAGTCCGATGGATTAAGAGGATGACGGAAGAAACCCGCTTTAGGATTTAAATCAATAAAAAGGTCGGAGACCTCGGAGCGGCGTTTTCGAACCGGGCTGTTTGGTAAACCGCAGAGGTAACTACACAGCCATTGTGTTGGGTTGTCTGGCGACTTCATGTTCTTGAGTCTTCATAAGAAATTTGGGATCCAAATAAGCAAGAGGATGAGAAAATTTAACTTTCCGGTTTGCCTGGCAAAATTTTGGCAAAGGCAAGATTTCTGAATCGGAAGAGAGAATAGTTACCTCAACGAATCCCGCATTGTGGCTTTAGCGTCGTCCTGACAAGCATCATCATCAATAAGGCATGTAAAAAGTAAGCCAAGTGAATCAAGTTCTACCTCAAGGTCCGGGTTACCCACATCATCATCAATAGCTGGATCGGATGAAGCGGTGGTTTTCTCTTGTGAGCTGGTTTCTTAATAACCTTGGTCTTGGGCGGGTTGGCATCGCCTTCTCCGTTTTATCTTGTGAAAGCTTCTTGCTCCAAAACAGATTATCACCCTGGATCAGTAGTAATTAAATGTCAGACAGGTAAAGTAGCAATAGGTTCAACAGTAGAGCAACTAAAATCTTACCGCTGGCGGTTTGTTGGTGGTGCGATGAGGAAGCGGACCGGTTTGAGCACGAGAGGTGCTCGGTTCATTCAACATCTTCTTCTACGAAACTGTGACTTCATCGTCGGAGAGTTGGATTTTAATGTGTCGGAGTGGGTCATCGGCGCTACCAATATACTTGCACATCAAACCGGGCGCGGCTCGAGGCGATATGCTCCATGGTATCCAACAGCGTGCAAGGTCTATTCTGTTAAACCGTTGGCCATAAAGGCCGGAGCTTGGACGATTCGGAGCATATTTACTTCTCTCTTTGGCGTTTAGTCTTTGTGGAAAAGGGTGAGTGTTCTTGAGCCGTTCCGGACGGAAGCCAGGCAAGGGATTTTCATTGTCAGGGGAGGTATCCTTGCAATAAAACCAAGTTGCATTCCACTCCTTGGGGTGAGTATGGAGTTTGACGTGGGGATAAGTGATCTCCTTCCTCTTCTGAACGGCCATACCGCCCAATTTAGTATTGGGACCTTCGGTAAATTCAGTACGACGGTTTAAATGGAAGAGGTCTCTAAACAACTCGACCAAAGGCTCCTCTTGAAGGTATACCTCAGAAAGCACTTGAAAATGACATAGATTGGTAACAGAGTTGGGGCCAATATCCTGTGGACGGAGCTGAAAATTGGCTAGCACATCCCGGTAAAATTTAGAACCGGGCGGTTTGAAGCCCCGGGCCAAGTGATCTGCGAAGACCACAACCTCTCCTTCCTGGGGTGTGGGAGGACATTCATCTCCAGGAACCCTCCAGTGGATCGTATCTTTACTGTCTAAAGCGCCGATCAAGACTAGATCGTCCAACTGTGATTCGGTGACGCGAGAAGGAACCCAATTGCACTCATACACTTGTTTGGCCATGGCGAGATCTACAAGAAATAGGTGATCCGGTTCAAGAACACGCTGGATAGGAGAAGGCGTTGATCTAAACTACGATAAACCAGAGGCAGTACCTATAAACCGGTCTTCTACAATGCGGCATCATGTGGATTCTGGCGGTTCAACCAGGGGACCAATGGTATATACCGTTTAGTAACTTTTTTCTATGATAAGTTAAACCGCCTGACCTAAGCATCAGAAGCAATTGAAGCTATGGGTAACTAGGTATGCAGAAACAAGTTTCACAAGATCTTATCACAGTCGTGGATCTACAGCGAGCTCACAAAAACAGAAAATATTCCGAAGAGTAAGGCAGAAACAGAAGTGAACCATTGAGCGGGTATGTGCGAGAGATCTATGGACTCGGATGAGAAACTACAGGCGGGTGCTTAAAGACTACTAGTAAACGCAGAAGGGATTCACAGATTCGTTCAAGGTCAGAAAACAGGTATGAGCACGCGACGAACACAGCACGAACATGGAACCATAAGAATAGATCTAGGTCAAGAAGAGGAGAAAGTTTACCGGGAACGGAGAAGATGCGGAAAGATGCCGCAATGCTCTGGTACGTTCAGGTTGATGTAGCGGCCCAAGATGAGGCAGAGGTCGACGGCGGTGGCGGAGCTCCAAGGCTGGCGACGCGAGGAAGACGAAGAAGAAGGGACGAAGGGAGAGGAAAAGAAATGACCCTTCGGTCTTATTTATAAAACAACGAGCTAGGTCAAGCGCGGATCCAAGAGCTATTATTAAAAGAGGCGTTAGAAATGACAAATTTCATGATGACGTCATGCGGTTCTGACAACCGAAATAATGACGACATGGCGGTTTACCAATTACGAGAAGATGTCCAAGACACAAGATTTTGTGAAGGATTGACATGAACCAGTTCAAATCAATCTGGGGCCTAATGTTGGGGATATTACCACTAGGCGTAAACCGGCCTACTTGGGCTGGGTTATCTTCATTAGTGGTATAAGCAGATGAAGGCCCAAGGCCTATAGTCGGTTTAGAATCTGTAGCCGTAAACCGACCTGATGTATAACTTGTATTGTAAGTTAGGAATAGAGAGATACCAACCGGGATACGAGTATGAACCGGTTGGGACTCTATGGACCGATGGGCGTCACCCGTGTATATAAGGGGACGACCCGGTGGCGGTTCAAGACAGACAACCACAACTCGAGCCTAGGCGAAGCTTGTTTGCTCCCTAGCCATCGAGACCACATCAATTCCATCACAACTAGACGTAGGCTTTTACCTTCATCGAAGGGGCCGAACTAGTATAAAACCCTTGTCTTTGTGTCCGCTTTAACCCCTTCAAGTAAACTTGTAGTGATGGCTCCACGACTAAGTCCTTTCACTAGGACATCTGCCGTGACAAATCCACGACAAATCCCCTCTGAATTCTATTATGTATGATTAGTTATCTTTACAAGTCTCTTCGAATTATCAGTTTGGTTTGGCCTACTAGATTGATCTTTCTTGCAATAGGAGAAGTGCTTAGCTTTGGGTCCAATCTTGCAGTGTCCTTTCCCGGTGTGATGCAGAGGGCAGCAAGGCACGATTGTATTGTTGCCATCGAGGATAAAAATATGGGGTTTATATCATATTGCTTGAGTTTATCCCTCTACATCATGTCATCTTTCCTAATGCGTTACTCTGTTCTTATGAACTTAATACTCTAGCTGCATGCTGGATAGCAGTCGATGTGTGGAGTAATAGTAGTAGATGCAGAATCGTTTCGATATACTTGTCGTGGACGTGATGCCTATATACATGATCATGCCTAGATATTCTTATAACTATGCACTTTTCTATTGACAATAATTTGTTCACCCACCGTGATACCTATGCTATCTTGAGAGAAGCCACTAGTGAAACCTATGGCCCCCGGGTCTATTTTCCATCATATAAGTTTCCGATCTATTTTATCTTGCAATCTTTACTTTCCAATCTATATCATAAAAATACCAAAAATATTTATCTTATTATTATCTCTACCATATCTCACTTTTGCAAGTGGCCGTGAAGGGATTGACAACCCCTTTATCGCGTTGGTTGCAAGGTTCTTTTTGTTTGTGTAGGTACGAGGGATTTGCGTGTAGCCTCCTACTGGATTGATACCTTGGTTCTCAAAAACTGAGGGAAATACTTACGCTACTTTCTTGCATCACCCTTTCCTCTTCAAGGGAAAACCAACGCATTCTCAAGAGGTAGCACTCCTCCTCCTCAAAAGGTAATGTTTGTGAAAGAAGGGCACAAGGAGAAGGAGAAGGAAAAGGTTGTTGTTGGGAATGGCAAGGTCACCAGGGACAAGGCCATTCCCAAGGATTTTGCTGGCAATAACAATCCATCTTATGTCCTCATGGGAGGAGATGATGGCTATACATTTGCAAAATTTGTTGGCACTAACTATGATGATTATGCTTGGACTATTTGGGTTCCTAAGATCCTTGTTACTAACTCTCTAGGACCCATTGCAAAATGGGTACCTATAACCAAAGATTCTTGCAGGACTATATCTCCGGTGGAAAACAATGGGTGATCGATAGTGGATGCACCAATCATATGACCGGAGAAAGGGAGACACCTGTGGAGTTCGTTGATTCACTCAAGTCCTCTTCGAACATCTCCTTTGGTGATAATGGAAAGGACAAGGTATTGGATTTGGGCAAGGTGGTGATCTCTAATGATTCCTCACTTTCAAATGTCATGCTTGTCCAATCCCTTCACTACAATTTACTTTCAACAATTCAATTGGCTCGTGCCGGTTATGATTCTCATTTCGGTGAATTCCATGTGACTGTCTTTAAGAGAATCAATCTCAAAGTGGTCTTTGTTAGGCATGTTGAAGACAACCTTTACGTGGTTGATTTCTCAAAAGATAAAACTCATCTTGCAACATGCCTAATGGCCAAGGCCGGCGTGGAGTGGCTATGGCACCGACGGCTAGCCCACATTGGCATGAGAAATTTACAAGCTCTCTTAAAGGGGGAGCACATCCTTGGACTAACCAATGTGTCTTTTGCCAAAGATCGTCCGTGTAGTGCTTGCATTGCCAAAAAACTACATGAAAAAGCTCATAAAGTGAAGACTATCATCACCACTTTGAGGCCCCTCAAGCTCATCCACTTGGATCTTTTTGGGCCTCCAACTTATGATAGTTTCGGAGGGAGGAGGTATTTCCTTGTCATTGTCGATGACTACACAAGATATACTTTGGTGTTCTTTCTCAAGACCAAAGATGAAACTCAAGAAACCTTCATCAACTTTGTCAAAGAAGCTCAACATCAACATAATTGTGAGATCAAGGCAATTCAAGTGACAATGGCACTGAGTTCAAGAATTACACAGTGGATGAATTCTTGAGTGAAGAGGGGATAAAGCATCAATATGCCGCACCATATACTCCCCAACAAAATGGTGTTGCGGAGAGGAAGAATCAGACTCTTATTGAGATGGCTAGGACCATGCTTGACGAGTATAAGTCTCCATACAAGCTTTGGGACGAAGCCATCAACACCGCGTGTCATGCTTCAAACCGGCTTTATCTTCGCAAGCTCAAGAACAAGACCCCATATGAACTCCAAATCGGAAGAAAGCCTAACGTCAAATACTTTCGGGTATTCGGTTGCAAGTGTTTCGTCCTAAACAAAGAATCCCATTTAGCTAAGTTTGATACTATAACTTATGAGGGCATATTTTTTGGATATGCGTCAAACTCTCATTCTTACCGAGTTCTCAATAAATCCACCGGATGCATTGAGGAAACGGTGAATGTGGAGTTTGATGAAGATAACGGTTCCCGTGTGGAGCAAATTGTTCCTAGTGTTGTAGGTGATGAGGCTCCTTCACAAGCTATAAGGACTATGGGGATAGGCCACATTCTTCCACAAGAAACACCCCAAGGCCAAGTAGAAGAAGGAGTTAGAGCCCCTCTTGTGGAGTCTCCACAAGGGAAGTCATCACCGGCACCTCTTATGCAAGATGCTATGGGAGATCATGAACCTATCCAAGAACAAGATCAAGTCCCTCATATTCCCGAGCAAGATCAAGGGCAAGCTCATTCGAATGGTGAAGAACCAATTATAGAGGCTCAAGATCAAGCTCAAGTTAGTGATCAAGATCAAGATCAACCCCAATCGCAAGTTTCTTCTTCATCATCACTTCCTAATGAACAAGAACTTGTGGCTGCGAAGAGAAGTGTGTCTCCAAGGCTGAAACAATCTCAAGGAGAAGCTTCTTCATCAAGTTCAAAACCAAGTGAAGAAGAGTTTGCAATCAAAGAGCAAAAAGTGGCTGCCAAGTTAAATCATCTTCAACATCTCACTGAAAACATCTATCGAAGCATAAAAAAAGGGGTAACTACTCGTAGATGTTTGACAAACTTTTGTGAGCATCACTCGTTTGTCTCTTGTGTTGATCCCCTTAAGGTTGAAGATGCACTTGACGATCCGGATTTGGTAGATGCCATGCATGAGAACTCAACAACTTCACCCGCAACAAAGTATGGACCCTTGTGGAGAGACCCAAAGAATCATAATGTCATTGGAACAAAGTGGATCTTCAAATACAAACAAGATGAACATGAACAAGTAACAAAGAACAAGGCAATGTTAGTGGCACAAGGTTTCACCCAAGTTAAAGGTTTGGACTTTGGTGAAACTTTTGCCCCCGTTGCCCGTCTTGAATCCATTTGCATCTTGCTTGCATATGCCTCTCATCATGATTTTAAATTATATCAAATGGATGTGAAGAGTGCATTTCTTAATGGTCCTCTTAAGGAGTTGGTGTATGTCAAGCAACCTCCCGGTTTCGAAGACCCCGATCACTCCTCTCACGTTTATGAACTCCATAAGTTGCTCTACGGGATGAAACAAGCACCTCGTGCTTGGTATGGTCAACTTACGACGTTCCTAAGTGAGAAGGGGTTCCAGATTGGGGTAATAGATTCCATTCTCTTCACAAAGAGGGTAAAAGGAAAATTGTTTGTGTGCCAAATATATGTTGATGATATTATCTTTGGGTCCACTAACCATGCTATTAACGTTGAGTTTGAGAATCTTACAACTAAGGAATTTGCTATGAGCATGATGGGAGAATTGAAGTTCTTCCGGTTTTCAAGTGAAGCAATTGAGAGGAGGAACCCTCATCAACCAATCTCTTTATATTCAAGACATGCTCAAGAGGTTCAAAATGCAAGATGTCAAGCCCATGAAGACACCCATGCCCACCAAAGGCCAACTTCATCTTGATCCCAATGGTAAAGAAGTGGATCAAAAGGTATATCGCTCCATGATCGGTTCCTTGCTTTACCTTGGTGCATCTAGACCGGATATAATGTTGAGTGTGTGTATGTGTGCAAGATTTCAATACACTCATAAGGAGAGCCACTATTCGGCAGTGAAAAGAAAACTTGGGCCTTTGATATCCCAAAGGATCATATTTCGAGTTAGTGGGATACTCGGATTCGAATTTGGCCAGGGACAAGGTTGACCGCAAGTCCACTACCGGTTCATGTCAATTCCTAGGGAGATCTTTGGTAAGTTGGTCTTCAAAGAAGCAAAATTATATACCTCTCTCAATGGCCAAAGCCGAGTACTTTGCCACCGGAAGTTGTTGTGCTCAGTTATTATGGATGAGGCAAACTTTGATGGATTATGGCATCAAATGTGACAAAGTGCCTCTTTGGTGCGACAATGAAAGTGCAATCAAGATCGCCGAGAATCCAATACAACACAGCAAGACCAAGCATATTGAGATTCATCATCATTTCATTAGGGATCATGTGGCCAAGGGAAACATTGAACTACTCCATGTCAACACCGAGAATCAACTAGCCGATATTTTCACCAAGCCACTTGATGAAGCAAGATTTCGCGAGTTAAGGCATGAGCTAAATATCATGGATATAAGTAACTTGGGTTGAGATTCTTGCTCATGCACACATACTCATACAATATATTGGTTAGATGTAGGCACATGTCTAGGAGGAGCTAGCTCAACTCATGAGTTACCTCATCCTAGAAGTGCAAAAATTGAACAAATCTTTCACATTAGCCACTTTTAGGTGGCACTTGTGCTTCAAAGATGAGTGTTGGTCTTGGGCCCAAGGTTCATATCTTCACGGTGCCATGCCAATTAAACTCAAACATGGTGGCTTCGGCCACCGCCCTCCGTTGAGGTTTTTATCTGTTTTCTTGTGTGTGGTGTTTTTGGCCTTCCGTTTTTCTTTTGGTTTTCTTGTGTTTTGTTTGCTCATTGTCTTTCCCTTCTGGTACAAGTGCTCCATATATTCCCTTCTCGTAGTGATAGGATTTCTCTCGCGACGTATTCAGAAACATAGAACGAGATGCTTCGAAAAGGCTTGGTAAGAGTTTTCACTCAGCCATGCTTTCAGGAAGTACTTCTGGTCAAAATTCCTGAGTACCCTGTGTCCATGGGCATGTACCATGCGCACGGGGCTCACTCTAACCCCCGTGCGCACGGGGTACACAGGAACATCCTTCCTTGTTTTGTCTTACTCCTCTACCATCATGTCAAGCACTTGTACTCATTTGTGTTATTTGCATTGTGTTGTTGGGTGTTTGTGTGTGTTTCAGACTCCACAGACAAGAGGGCCGAGCTCCATCGCAAGCGCCCAAAGGCAGGTTCCAAGGAGTTCACAATTTCTCGTTGCCAGCCATCTAGGGGAATTTGTCAGGGGTCAGGGTCAGGCCAGGGCCGTGTTCACCGTGCAGCCACCAAGCAGCCCGTTGTTGAGACCTCCGATGATTCATAGGAAGAGTATAACTCACAGGACGATGTTCAGTATGTCAACCCAGAAGATGCAGAGATAGAGGCTGAGGATGATCTTGTTGATGGAGGTGATGAAGATGAAGATGAAGAAGAGATGTCTAGTCCTAAGCATCACATTCCCGGTGGGCAGGATCTCAGGAACCTTCCCTTACCAAATGGACCAAGCTAGAGATTTGGCCTGAAAGATAGAGTCATCCATATGCTGATGCCACGGGTTTGGGAGTGGATCCCCATTTCAAGAATGAATTTCAGAAAAGAGTGTACCATGAGTTGCTCATGACCAAGGCGAAGAAGTTTGCTCCACACAAGCAAGTTAATGTTGAGAGTCTCCATGACAAAGATCATCTCTATCCGGGTGTATATTCTTCTCTTGGGAGGTTTGGGCTCCTTCCGTTTGTCACTTTCAACCATACATACAATGAGGATCTGGTGATGCAGTTCTTTGCAACCTTGTTCTTTTCCAATGACTTTGCTCGCACCCTCACATGGATGTCCAGGATGCATTGGTGCTCTGCTCCTACGGCCAAGTTTTCTGAGATCATTCCCTATCCGTTCGTTGATGAAGAAGAGGAAACTGATGAGTTTGGCAGGGTTTGTGAGAGTGGATAGCACACTAAGGTTGAGATTGCGTTCGCTTACAAGCAAGAGAAGTCTTTTGTCACCGGGTCCATCAAAGACCTTGTGCCTCTCTATGATACGATGCGCCATATCTTGAGGTATACTCTCACTCCAAAGGCCGATGATTCTCACAACATACGGAGTTCCATGTTGGACGTCTTTGTGTACCTGCATAGGAAGAAGATAGTGGATGTTCTGGACTTCATGTTCTATGAGCTTCGTCAGTGTGTGCTAGAGAACAGGTCCTTGATCTATGCTCCATTCATCCAGGCGTTAACTAAGACCGTCTGTCCAGCTAAGTATATCTCTCAGTATGAGACTTATGTTCCCAAGCGCAACTCCAACTGGACCCCAGCTTCTCCTGCTCCATATGTGCCTCCCAAGAAGGGGCGCAACCCTAGGCCTGAGGATCGTACCACATACACTCCTAGTATGTCCTCTACTGCTCGGATCCCTCGTGGTAAGGGCAAGAAGGTAGATTCTGAGGCTGTTTTCACCAAGGGGGAGAAGAAGACCTTGTTCAAGACCATGAGCAACTTGTTCAAGATGTGTCAGTCCATTCAACATCGTTAGGTTAAGGAGGTCAACAAGGACAAGCTCTTGCGGCGTGAGATGAAGGCAGAGAGGGTTGCAGCTTGTGAGGAGGTTGTCCTGGGTTCGAGGACAACGACAGTGAGGCCACACAGCTCGCTCCTTTCCGATGGCAGGATGGCGTTTTGACAATGATGATGACGATGCTTCGAGCGCGCCCCCTCTTGTATAGTGTGTCTTTGTGTTCCCTTTTCTCCTTTTTGTTGTCTTGATGACAAAGGGGGAGAATTGGTTGGTGTTAGTGTGTATTGAGATCTCAAGCCTCGTGTTTTTCCTGATTTGGTGGTTGTCTTTAATTGGCTTGATATACTCTTATTTGCTTTCTGGTGTGTAGTTGCGAGCTCTCGCGAGACTCTAGTATTTATCTTGGACCTTGCATGCTAAGATCATATTATGCTTATTATGTTGTCATGCTTATTATGTTGTCTCTCGTTCCTTGCTCACCACACCTTGGCATGTGATCTAGGCTCCGATATAGGTTTACTTTGTTGATCACATGCCTTGTCTTTATTGATCTAGGGGAGCCTTATATATGTGTGCTTGGTGCATTGTCATGCATACTCTTTTCCTTGCACACATATAGGGGGAGCTCCCATGATCAAGTTGCATGGTTATTTAATTTCTTCATATCTTTGATGTCATGTTCTAACCACATTGTTATCAATGCACCAAAAAGGGGAAGATTGAAAGTGCATTTGGCACTTAAACTATATTTTGGGGTGATGACAGTGTGGTTAGTGGAACTAATATCGGCCGCTAAAGTTTATCTCAGGATATTGGTTCCAAGTGATTCTTGATGGAGATGTCGACCCCCCAATTCAAAAAGGTCAAAGGCATGGTCGATCGGTGATTCGAAGGTTTTAGTTTTGGTTTGTTTCGAGTCATAGGAAAGACCGCACTATTAAGTAGGGCTGGGCATTCGGTATAAACTGAAATTTCAGTTTCTACCATTCGGTTTTTTCTTTAATTCGGTTAGCAAAACTTAAAACCAAATAAAGGAATTCAAAACAGCTAACCGAAAATTCGGTTAACCGAGTAAATCGGTTTGGGTTTCGGTTAATACCGAAGGAAGCATGTTGTGCGTAATTCTGCTTTGAGTGCAGCAGTGGGACACTATTATATAGCTGGATTTTTTTGCCTCAGCTTCACAGCCACGCGAGGTGGGACTAAAGGGAACGAAGTAGTCGGCTGTTCCCACACTTGATCGGAGCACATGCTCTAATTATTAGTACTACGACACCCTCCTTACAAGAAAGCCCACTGAAAATTGGGCCTCATACATTGCATGGGCTTGTCAGGTAGGCACGTATGTGGCGTTCGCTAGCCTAGCGAGGTAGGCGGGGGACTCGCGGGAGAAGCGCGCTAGTCGCCCAACGGGCGCGGGACTCACGAGAGAAGCCTGGTGCTCCTCATTTTGCGCAGTTCTTCACGTACTCAGGTTATTCGGTATCTATTCGATTAACCAGGAATAAAACCGAACAAACCGAATCATGTTCGGTTAGTTGAAGTGAAAACCGAATTTGTTTGTGGCAGCAGAAAAAATCAAAAATTTGGTTTATTCGGTTTCAGCATCGGTTCGGTCTTCGGTTCGTCGGTTTTTATGCCCACCCCTACTATTAAGAGGGGTCGGTGTGGATATGTGTTGTGTGGGAATGCCATTGCCAAAACATAAACACCAGTCTACCCATTCCTACCACTTAAATCCATAACGTGTGTGCTTGTGGTACTTAGAAAGCTAGCAACAGAAAGTTTGTGGGTACCTGTGCGCACGGGGTCGTCTGACCCCCATGCGCACTGGGTACTGCATAACTCTCCGGGCACCCCGTTCACACGGGGTCTTTTGACCCCCGTGCGCACGGGGTGGTGTGAAAGTCTCTAAGTACCCCGTGCGCATGGGGCTAACTTAGCCCATGTGCACAGGGTCCAATGGGTAGAAACGGCCACCCGGGCAAGAACACTATAAAGCCTCCTTCTTACTCCTCCATCCTTAACCCTAATGTCTTGTTGAGCTCCACCATTGCTACACTCCATTTTGCTCAACACTCTCAATCAACCAAAACTTGTTGAAACTTTGGGGATTGGGAGAGCAAGACCCGATCTACATCTTGACCAAACCAAATCGCGTTCTCCGCAATATTTCTTCCCCATTGACTTGTTACTCTTGGAGCTTGGGCTCCTAGGCAGTTAGAGGTTCCTTTGGAAGCTTCCTTGCTAGTGGTGTGCTCCGGAGAAGTTTGTAAAGGTGTGGTGTTCGACTTCAAGACCAACCCTGAGTGATTTGAGGCTCATCCATTGGGTTGACTTGAAAGAGATTTGGTGAGCCTTCGGTGGTGTTTCGCAAGCTTTGGCTCCGGCACCGCTCTAAACGGAGAGTAGCTCTTCCCCAAGGAAGAATGAACTTGGGGATAAAATCCACGTCCTCGCCTCACTTGTGGTTAATCCTTTCCTGCACTTTACTTTGTCTTGTACACTTATTAGCTTGCTAATTAAATTGTTGCCTAGCATATTTGGCCCTAAGCTTGCTTGTCATATAGGTTGTGTTCACCTAGTTGCATATCTAGTGAACCCTATTTATCCGCTAAACCTTAAAATTGACAAGAAAGATTAAAATTTGTAGTATCCTATTCACCCCCACTCTAGTCAACTGTATCGATCCTTTCAACTAGTTAGAACACCCACATTTTAAAGTAGTCAAGAACATATAGGAACAACTTGTCTCTAAAACTGGTAGTGCAAAAGTTATATCAGCCAAGTTTAAAGATTGAGAAAATGTCTGAAGAACTGGGCCAAAGACTGTTCTAACCTTAAGAGGATCATTGCCAACTGTAATGAGGTGATTCTGTTCTATGACTGCCTAGAGGAGTTAAGACAGTTGACAGTGTCAGAGTACAATGGTAGACACATTCTTATGCAACACTTGGAGAAAATGCTACTCCTTTAGATAATGTACTGGAAACAAAGAGCCACCATCCAGGCTATCAAACTTGGTGAGGCCAACACCACTTGCAAGCCAAGGCCACTATCAGGCACAGAAACAACCATATTGCTTTGCTCAAAGATTAAAATGGTATAGAACACTATGATCACCACACTAAGGAAGCTCTCCTTTTAAAATCTTTCAAAGAGAGATTGGGTACCACAAAGACCACAGATAATCCCCTGTTACCGCACAACCTGATTAAATCCAGTGTTGAACTTCACAACCTAGAAGCACCATGTACCAAAGCATAAGTTGATGATGTGATTGCCAAAATGCCCAGTGATAAGTCCCCAGGACTAGATGGTTTCAGTGTTGCTTTTCCCAAGGCCTGTAGGGATATTGTGGCACCAGATTTTCAAACATAATTTAATTGTTGATTTTCATTCTGGCACCATTAACTTGCATAGCATGAACTACTATTTTTATTACACTCATACAAAAAAGGACTCTATTGATGCACCAGGAGATTACAGACCTATGTCCATGCTCAATTGTACTCTCAAGATATTACTAACCTCTTGGCAAACAAATTACAAAAGGTCATTCTGACCCTGGTACATGAAAATCAATACGGTTTTCTAAATGACAGAATCATTCAAGACTATCTTGCGAGGTATTTTGAGTATACTCATCAGTGCCAACAATCAAGAAAAGAGATTGTTCTTCTTAAGTTGGATTTTGAAAAGGTATATGATATGTTGAGCCGTGACACTATTTTGCATATTTTGAAAGCTAAAGGTTTTGGACAAAAATGGTTAAAATGGATTGAGATGATTACAATTCAGATTACTCTTCTGTCTTGCTTAATGGTGTACCTCGTAAGCAATTCCTCTACAAAAGAGGGGGGCAGGCAAGGGGACCTGTCGGTGTCAAAACCGGCGGATCTCGGGTAGGGGGTCTCGAACTGTGCATCTAGGCGGATGGTAACAGGAGACAAGGGATGCGATGTGTTTACCCAGGTTTGGGCCCTCTCGACGGAGGTAAAACCCTACTCCTGCTTGATTAATATTGATGATATGGGTAGTACAAGAGTAGATCTACCACGAGATCAGAGAGGCTAAACCCTAGAAGCTAGCCTATGGTATGATTGTTGTTCGTCCTACGGACTAAAAACCTCCGGTTTATATAGGCACCAAAGAGGGTTAGGGTTACACAGAGTCGGTTACAATGGTAGGAGATCTACATATCCATATCGCCAAGCTTGCCTTCCATGCCAAGGAAAGTCCCATCCGGACACGGGACGAAGTCTTCAATCTTGTATCTTCATAGTCCAGGAGTCCGACCAAAGGCTATAGTCCGGCCATCCGGACACCCCCTAATCCAGGACTCCCTCAGTAGCCCCTGAACCAGGCTTCAATGACGACGAGTCCGGCGCGCAGATTGTCTTCGGCATTGCAAGGAGGGTTCCTCCTCCGAATATTTCATAGAAGATTTGGAACACAAGGATAGTGTCTGGCTCTACAAAATAAGTTCCACATACCACCATAGAGAGAATAATATTTAGACAAATTCAATCTGTTGACGTATTCCGTGGCGTGACATCACACCACGGCCAAGCCTTTATTCAATCGTTTTCTTGTCCCACCTCGGTAGCGTTTAGCGGGCGGTTTCCTTAGCACGTCTTGTCAAAGCAGGGATCGTGTCCCCTTATTCCGGGATTCTCATCAATACGGGCGTGGGTAACCCAACCGCGCCATTAATTACGGCGCTTGGGAGATAAGCGAGTTTTACCAGGCTGGTGGGAACGCATAGCTTCGTCCGTTCATATAAGGGGATAATGATCCACCTTTTTACCTACGCCTTCTTCCTCCTTTGCTCATCCATTTCCGTGCACTCGAGCTCCAGCGCCCAAGTCCGCACAACTCGCCTCAACCTTCCCCAGCCATGTCCGGAGCGAGAGGCAAGTGGATGGTCTCCTTTGTCACGGAGGGGCACATCAAAAAGCTGCGGATGGCCGGATACTTGTCCAGCGACATTGCGCATCGGCTCCCCGACAAGGGGCAGCTTATCCCCACCCCCAGGCCCCATGAGAGGGTGGTGTTCCTCACCCACTTCCTCCGCGGACTAGGTTTTCCACTTCACCCATTTGTCTGGGGGCTCATGTTCTACTATGACCTGGATTTCCACGTTCTGGCCTCGAATTTCGTCCTCAACATCTCGGCGTTCATCGTCGTGTGCAAGGCCTTCCTCCGCATCCAGCCCCACTTCGGCTTATGGCTGAAGACCTTCAATGTCAAGCCGAAGGTAGTGGGCGGCCGCCAAGCGGAGTGTGGAGGTGCCATGGTGGGCAAGATGGCCAACGTCCTATGGCTCGAGGGCTCCTTCGTGGAGACCATAAAGGGGTGGCAATCGGGGTGGTTCTACATCAGCGAGCCGCGTGACCCTAAATGGGTGGCGGCCCCCGAATTCCAATCTGGCTTCCCTACGGCTCACCTCACGGAAGGAGACGGGCTGAAGTGGGAGTAATTCGAAGAGCCGACGGACTCAAACTGCGTCCAAAACCCGGTGAACAAGAAGCTCAATCTTGTCAGCGTAGTCGAGTCATGCTCATCTGCGGATCCTCCCGTGCCAACAACGGGCCTTCAACTTGTGGGAGTTTGATCGGCACATCACCAAACCTTGAGCGTGCTCTTGACACTATGTACGAAGATGCACGGAAGGTGCTATTCAAAGGCGCCGAGGCTCCGCATGACGCTATCGAAGATCACAGATTCAGCTCGCAGCGTCAAGCCAGCAAGGTAAGCTATTTTGCCCTTTAAAGGACACTTGTTTTTCATAGTTTGACTCTATGCAGGATCTAAACTCCCTTACCTTTGACATGACTGGCAAAAGATGTCCGAGCAGGTTAACTGTCTGGCTCCCTTGCCAGAAGACCCAGCGGACGCCCGATTAACGGGGCTGCTGGTTCCGGCACCTCACGTGGTGCCGGAGAAGAAGGCCAAGAAGAAGGCCACGGGAACTCGAAGGAGTTCTCGGCGCCAGGTGTTGTTGGACTCATCGTCCGATGACTCCGAGGCGGACTCCTCCCGCGAAGACGAGGAGGAGGAAAAAGAGACCTCTCCCCCAGCGGGGGGGAGAGAAGAAAAGGAAGGCCGCCCCAACTGGGGAGGCTGGAGGGTCCAAGAAGGGAAGGACCCTTCCTCCGGACTACTCCACCAACGCCGACGACAGCGAAGAGGAGTGGCCACCGAGGGCTAAGCCCATGGCGAAATCGTAAGTGTCCGGATACCAGAATAACTCATGGCGTTTCATTTGTCGCACAGAATCTCCTAACACCGAATATAACCCTGCAGCCTGCCCAAGGACGGGCTCGACGTTTCAACGAGCGGCTCCCTGGATTCGTCGGACGTGAATAGCACCTCACTTCCAGCTGCCTCCTCTTCTCGCGCTGCGGAAGACGCCGAGGTGGGGTCCCAAAAGGGTCCCAGCCAGGAGGAGGTGGTCCAGGAGGCGCCTCAAGGCAACCTCCCGGACCCCAGGCGCAAGGGGGATAAAACCCCAAAGGGTTCTAAGTCCGGCCCTGGGCCGGACTCCGCACCGGAACCTTCAGTGGTTCTAGAGTGCGGCAGGCGGCCCCTTCATGAGAAGGATAAGATCATGACACGGTGACCTCCGTCGAACGAGCCTTTGGATAATTTCTTTGGGCGCTTAACGGCGCCTCCATCAACGAGGAGCACAACACATTATGAGTGTGGTGATCGAAAGTTCGATCCGCCAAGAGCGGGCTGGTCAAGCTATGCCGACCTTCTAACAGGCTTTGAGGTATGTATTTAAGATATGTAAAAATATTACCGCATAGGCAAGAGCCTGATGCTCGGTTTGGTGTTGAAAAGAAAAGCCGAACGAGGATCTAAAAAGATGTCGCAGGAGTCTAACATAAGTATGTCAATATGGGGAATGTAGGCTGCTTGCTGCGACCTCTGCCGCCTTGATCTGGAGGTCAATGCATTGAAGCGAGCCTCGGCGGTCCGAGAACGAGCTCGGCCTTGCTAAAAAGCAGCTCGAGGACAAGGAAGGTAAGTAATACCTTATGGAAGTTATAAAAGATGTGGTTGCAAAAAATGACAGGAATAACATGAGTATTGAAGGGGCCACGAACAAGGTGGCGACCACGAAGGAAGCGGTGTCAAGGCCGAAAGCAATGCAGCCATGGGCTGCCGAGCGAGAGAAGCGGGAGGCGCGGTGGCGGAGGTGCGGCAAGAGCTCCAGGCTCTCATGGAAAAACACGAGTTTGGGCGTGACTCAAAGACTCGAGTCAGAGCTTGCCTCGGCCCTTGAGCGCCAAAGCCGCTAAGGCGAAGCCCAAAAGCCCTCCAGAAATTGAAGTGATGAAGAAGATAGCGGCGGGTAAGGCATTCTTTATGCAAAGCAGCACGTGAAAGTGAATTACTTGTTACTTACCCGAATCTGGAGCTCTCCGGAGCATTCATAGATCTGCCCAAGATGTGTCCGATCTTTGCCGCGTTCTACCGAGCCAAGGAGGGAGCTCGACGGAGAAGGTGTTCGGTCTCGGTATCTTGAGGCGGACACCCGATTCCCTTGAGTGACCAGGTGAAGCAGCCGGTCGAGCTCCATAAGGTGGCGAACAGGCCATGAAGGGCCTCATAGTTGGTTTGTGGCCTAAGGAAGCCATGCACAGGAGCTACTTGGGCTGGTGAGGCGGCTAGTGGGCGCTTGTCCATGGATTGAAGTCGTCAAGCGCTCCGTCTGCATTGAAGGTGCCCGTAGGGCCCCTGCCTGTGCTAAAGTGCACTGGGGCAAGATGGACGCTGAGAAGCTTGTGACGGACAGACCACCGCCGGGCAGGGAGTATCACAAGCGCGAGATCTATTATAGCGGGTGAATGCTCCAAAGATGTAATTTTGAGTAAACTCGCATTTGTTATCCTGTACGCTGAAAACTTGTTCATATGCACTAAGCAATGCTTGTGAATTTAAAATATTACCTTCTGTGCGGCCGTTTATTAAATTTGAGAGATGGCGAGTCGTCGGCTTCTGCCCCCATGCCACGAGTGCTAGGGTGTTCGGGATAAACTTGAGCGCTCTTTTTCCCATTCTTGGGTCCTTGAGGCGGCGCCAGCATAGCGAGCGAGGCAATCGGACTATAATGCTTGAACACTCTCACTTAGCCATAGAATTCTATAATTTTAAATTTCGGTGAAGACCCTAGTATTCGGAAGACCGAGTTCGGGGCGCTATCCACGCCTGGGCTGGACAAAGCCGACTCCTCGCTCTAAGCGGCATAAGTCTTTAGGGACTCGAAAACCTCTCGAACAGTGACCTGCTCTCTCCCTATCATGACGGTCAGTTTTAGCTTTCTCCACTAAGGTGCTTAACCCAGCTCAACCGGGGCACAATTGCAGTGGTTCTCCCAGCGCTACCTTACCGATATAACGGAACGTAAGGTACCAAAACATGGGAGCCGGGCAAACCCAACTATTGACCCAAGACATGACTCGGAGCCGATGCATATAATGCTATAAGTTCGGGGTGCCACACTTGTGAAAGTGTTCGGACTTATCACACCATATTTTGGGGTACTTAAGCCCCTGGTGTATTTGGCCGTACCAAAGTGTACGGGTGCAACATGTCATAAGTGAACATATAGATAAAAAAAGGAATGCAATAATAGGCAGATGCTATGTATTGTTTATTCGAAAAGGCTGTGGGAAAAGCAGAACGATACAAATAGTGCGATAGTAATGGACGGGACTATTTGACATGTCCCCCTCCAGGGGCGAGCTGCGGGATGATATGTGAAACAAGTATACTGCTCGTTATAGAGACCACCTGGACACTCGACGTAGCTTTCTGCTTCCCTGGCTGTTGCATCGTGTGTTCGGCGATTCTACTGCCGGACAGGGCTTCTTGAGAACGGAGTCCTGAAAGTAAGAAAAAGAATGACACAATTGGGAGCCCCTGGTGCGGTTGAGCAGCATTCTGGGCCTGCCGTGGTCGTGCCCCTCCCCCTATGCCCATGGTATTTCCAGAGCGTAATTATGTACACATAGTACTAGTTTCGCAATTTTGCGAGGGCTGGGGTTGGGGCGCATTACTCTGGCGATGCTTTCGGAGCGTGCGAGCGGTCTTGTTGTAGGTTACTCCGGCACGCTTGACGGTGTCCGGACGTTGAATAGCCGGACTCGAGAATTGCCTTGAGAGACTGCTTTTTACTTCCGCCGCGAGGGCCGCCGTATGCTGCTCTGTTCGGAGAGAGCGTTCGGTGTTTCCGTTGACCGTAATGACACCTCGAGGGCCTGGCATCTTGAGCTTGAGGTATGCGTAGTGCGGCACCGCATTGAACTCTGCAAATGCGGTTCGTCCGGCGATCGCGTGATAGCCGCCATGAACGGGACTATGTCGAAGATTAATTCCTTGCTTGAAAGTTATCCGGGATCCAAGACCACTTCAAGTGTAACGAGCACATGCATAGTTGGCCTCTACACAGGTATGGCGCCTTTAAAGGTCGTTTTGTGGGTTTAATCCTTGAGGGGTCTATGCCCATTTTGCACACTGTATCCTGATAATGCAGGTTCAGGCTACTGCCGCCGTCCATCAGGACTCTGGTGAGGTGAAATCCGTCAATGATTGGGTCTAGAACCAATGCGGCGAATCCGCCATGGCGGATGCTAGTGGGGTGGTCCCTTCGATCAATAGTGATCGGGCAGGAGGACCACGGATTAAACTTTAGGCGATGGCTCCATCGCATATCGTCCCTTAGTGCATGCTTCCGCTCCCTTTTGGGTATGTGGGTTGCGTATATCATGTTCACCGTCCGCACTTGTGGGGGGAAGCCCTTCTGTCCTCTATTGTTCGGCGGCTGGGGCTCCTCCTCGTCATCGCTATGCAGCCCCTTGTCATTGTTTTCGGCATTTAACTTGCCTGCCTGCTTGAACACCCAACAATCCCTGTTGGTGTGGTTGGCTGGTTTTTCGAGGGTGCCGTGTATCTGGCACGAGTGATCGAGTATTCGGTCCAAATTGGACGGGCCCGGAGTATTTCTTTTGAATGGTTTCTTCCATTGACCGGGTTTAGAGCCTCTGAATCCGGCATTGACTGCCGTATCCTCAGCATTATCACCGTTAATGCGATGCGACCTGCCGTTAATGTCCTTGGTATCCGAATTACCAGGGCTCTTGGTCATGTTGTTACTGCGAGCTAGCCAGCTATCCTCTCCCGCGCAAAAGCGGGTCATGAGTGTTGTGAGGGCTGCCATGGATTTCGGCTTTTCCTGTCCTAGGTGCCGGGCAAGCCACTCGTCGCGGATGTTATGTTTGAAGGCTGCAAGGGCCTCTGCATCCGAAGAGTCGACGATTTGATTTTTCTTGGTTAGGAACCGTGTCTAGAATTGTCTGGCCGATTCCTCTGGCTGCTGAATTATGTGGCTTAGGTCATCGGCGTCTGGTGGTCGCACATAGGTGCCCTAGAAGTTGTCGAGAAATGTGGCTTCCAGGTCTTCCCAACAACCAATTGACTCCGCTGGCAAGCTGTTAAGCCAATGCCGAGATGGTCCTTTAAGCTTGAGTGGGAGGTATTTGATGGCGTGTAGATCATCACCGCAGGCCATGTGGATATGAAGGAGGTAGTCCTCGATCCATACCGCAGGATCTGTTGTGCCATCGTACGATTCGATGTTTACAGGTTTGAAACCCTCGAGGATTTGATGATCCATTACTTCATCTGTGAAGCATAGTGGGTGTGCGGCGCCCCTGTACTGGGCTATATCACGACGTAGCTCAAATGAGCTTTGTCTGCTGTGTTCGGCTCGGCCGGATTTGCTGTATCCGACATGACGGTTATCATCACGTGTAGTGAGGCGCCCACGCGATCCGTAGATCGATCTTGTTTCCCTTGCCTTGTCCTCCAATACACCTCGCAGGTCTGGTGCATTTCCCCGTGCCTTGGTACTTTTTGAGCGGCGCCGGGCTGCGGCTTGAGTGGAGGGCCGAGAGGCCTCTTTGTCGCGGCCACGAGGTGGCCGGTCGGCCGTATCATGCGCTGGTGATGTAGGTTTTGGTGCTTCCTCCTCTAATCGGGGTAGCAGCCTGCGTTTTGGGTAGCTCTTGGAGGCGTTGAGTTCATACTCTTGACGCAAGGACTTGATCCATCTATCGCCTAGCAAGTCTTGGTCAGCTCTAAGCTATTGCTGCTTTTTCTTGAGGCTGCTTGCCGTGGCCATAAGTCTGCGTTTGAAACGCTCTTGTTTGACGGGATCCTCAGGCACGACAAATTCGTCGTCGTTGAGGCTTGCCTCGTCTTCGGAGGGAGGCATGTAGTTATTGTCCTCTACCTCTCATGCGCGCTCTCTCATGAGGCTGGCTTCTCCATCCTCTGCGCTGAATCCTGCTGGAGGGGTTGTCTTCGGACCTTGTCCGGGTGTTATTGTCTCCCGTGTCGGAATCACCGTTTTTGCTGTGGCGGGATTTAGAGCGGCGCCGCTGACGCCGGCACTTAGGTTGTTTCTTGGAGGGGTCATCCTCCGTTGTTCCATCACAATTCCCATCTTTTGGGATGTCCACCGTGTATATGTCGTATGACGAGGTGGCCTTCGATTACCTCAGAGGTGCTGGTTCTTGGTAAATCTCTGCATCGTCATCCATGCCGTCGATGTCTTCGGAGTCGAAGTCGCGCATGTCGGTTAAATCATCGACAGTGGCTATGAAGTGGGTGGTGGGTGGGCTTTGAATTTCTTCATCGTCCGCATCCCAACCTTCCTAACCATAGTCCGGCTAGGGCTCTCCTGATAAAGAGAGAAACTTGATGAATTGAGGATGTCGCCAAAGGCGAGTCTTGAAAGATGTCATGACGATGAACTCCATGATCGGCGCCCAATCGGATTCGATTGGCGGGCGCGGAAGGTTCGAGTCCGGAGAGGAGTCCGGCACCACTGAGTCACGAGCCGCATAAAGGACAGGGTTGGTGTTCGGCTCAATCGCCGTAGAGATAGCAGCCCCGGGCGGTGTCCAGCCACCCGTCCTCGATCGGCGCAGTCGGTTCGGAGCTAAGGGTCGGAGCGGACACTGGTGTGGCCTCGAGGCCTTGTCCGTGGCGAGCTAGATCATGCCCGTCGTGGCGGTCGGCGTGCTTTCGGCCGTGGCTCGAACCCGTCGAAGATCAAGTCTCCGCGGACGTCAGCCGTATAGTTCAAACTTCCAAATCTGACCTGATGGCCAGGGGCGTAGCTTTCAATCTGCTCCAGATGGCCAAGCGAATTTGCCCGCAGTGCAAAGCCGCCAAATACGAAGATCTGTCCGGGGAGAAAAGTCTCACCCTGAACTGCATCGTTGTTGATGGAGGAGCCATCGGGCCTAAAGATGACGACACAGAGGAACTCTCAATTAAAGCTCCAATGTCGGTGTCAAAACCGGCGAATCTTGGGTAGGGGGTCCCGAACTGTGCGTCTAGGCAGATGGTAACAGGAGACAAGGGACACGATGTTTTTACCCAGGTTCGGGCCCTCTCGATGGAGGTAAAACCCTACTCCTGCTTGATTAATATTGATGATATGGGTAGTACAAGAGTAGATCTACCATGAGATCAGAGAGGCTAAACCCTAGAAGCTAGCCTATGGTATGATTGTTGTTAGATCCTCGGACTAAAACCCTCCGGTTTATATAGGCACCAAAGAGGGTTAGGGTTACATAGAGTCGGTTACAATGGTAGTAGATCTACATATCCGTATCGCCAAGCTTGCCTTCCACGCCAAGGAAAGTCCCATCCGGACACGGGACGAAGTCTTCAATCTTGTATCTTCATAGTCTAGGAGTCCGGCCAAAGGCTATAGTCCGGCCATCCGGACACCCCCTAATCCAGGACTCCCTCAGGACCCCCTTGAGAGAGTCATGGACTAAGGGGTCCTCAAGGCGACGGCCCATTGTACATGGGTCGGACTGGTGGAGCCGTATAATGACAGGAGATCTATGAAGCCATGGCGTGCCCTCCAAGTCAAGAAAGCGTAGGATCCCTTTAATTCCTTATTGTAATCTATCTTTGGTAACCCTAACCCTACCGGTGTCTATATAAACCGAGGTTTTTTAGTCTTTAGGACTAGAGCTACATTCATCACCTCATAGCCTTAGGGTTTAGCTCATGCTGATATCGAGGTAGATCTATTCTGTAACCATGTTATACATTCAATACAATCAAGCAAGACGTTGGGTTTTACCTCTTCGAGAGGGCCCGAACTTGGGTAAACACTGTGTTCATCGTCCCTTGTTACCCATCGGTCGTAGATCCATAGCTCGGGACACCCTACCCCGAGGTTTACCAGTTTTGACACTGACATTGGCGCTTTCATTGAGAGTTCCACTGTTAGATCGCCGGAAGGATTGATGGCTCGCCTGATCATAGGAGAAGGCATCGAACCCGGGGATTTCTTCGTCCCCGGGCAACTCTTGGCGTTTGGCAGCATCGTGCTGCACGCCGACCCACCTGGTCGCCTGGGTCAGATCGACAACTTCGCTCCCAAGCACCGAATTTGATTCGGAAATATGTAATACGTCACAGACATACAGGGCGATCTTGTCTTTACTGGATTTACTACCCCGCCCTGCACCCTCGCGGGCCTCGCCATGCCTGCTCTGGAATTCTCCTCCGATGCGATCTATGGATCGGCCACCACCCTCCAGACGACTTTGAGCCAGGAGGATTGATGTCTACTACACAACCTTCTTCTTGTACATGTTGTTGGGCCTCCAAGTGCAGAGGTTTGTAGCACAGTAGCAAATTTCCCTCAAGTGGATGACCTAAGGTTTATCAATCCGTGGGAGGCGTAGGATGAAGATGGTCTCTCTCAAGCAACCCTGCAACCAAATAACAAAGAGTCTCTTGTGTCCCCAACACACCCAATACAATGGTAAATTGTATAGGTGCACTAGTTCGACGAAGAGATGGTGATACAAGTGCAATATGCATGGTAGATGTAAGTTTTTGTAATCTGAAAATATAAAAACAGCAAGGTAACAAGTGGTAAAAGTGAGCGTAAACGATATTGCAATGCTTCAAAACAAGGCCTAAGGTTCATACTTTCACTAGTGCAAGTTCTCTCAACAATAATAACATAATTGTATCATAGAACAATCCCGCAACATGCAACAAAGAGTCACTCCAAAGTCACTAATAGCGGAGAACAAACGAAGAGATTATTGCAGGGTACGAAACCACCTCAAAGTTATCCTTTCTGATCGATCTATTCAAGAGTCCGTAGTAAAATAACATGAAGCTATTCTTTCCATTCAATCTATCCTAGAGTTTGTACCAGAATAACACCTTAAGATACAAATCAACCAGAACCCTAATTTCACCTAGATTCTCCAATGTAACCTCAAGTATCGGTGGGTATGATTATGCGATATGCATCACACAATCTCAGATTCATCTATTCAAACCAACACAAAGTACTTCAAAGAGTGCCCCAAAGTTTCTACCGGAGAGTCAAGACGAAAACATGTGCCAACCCCTATGCATAGATTCCCAAGGTCACAGAACCCGCAAGTTGATCACCAAAACATACATCAAGTGGATCAATAGAATACCCCATTGTCACCACGGGTATCCATGCAAGACATACATCAAGTGTTCTCAAATCCTTAAAGACTCAACCCGATAAGATAACTTCAAAGGGAAAACTCAATCCATTACAAGAGAGTAGAGGGGGAGAAACATCATAAGATCCAACTATAATAGCAAAGCTCGCGGTACATCAAGATCATGACATATCAATAACACAAGAGAGAGAGAGAGAGAGAGAGAGATCAAACACATAGCTACTAGTACATACCCTCAGCCCCGAGGGTGAACTACTCCCTCCTCGTCATGGAGAGCACCGGGATGATGAAGATGGCCACCGGTGATGGATCCCCCTTCCGGCAGGGTGCCGGGACAGGGTCTCGATTGGTTTTTGGTGGCTACAGAGGCTTGCGGCGGTGGAACTCCCGATCTAGGTTTCTTTCCGGGGGTTTCTGTATTTATAGGAATTTTTGGCGTCGGTTTCACGTCAGGGGGGTCTCCGAGTCGTCCATGAGATAGGGGGTTGCACCCAGGGGGTAGGGCATGCCCTCCACCCTCTTGGACGGCTCAGGACTCTTCTGGCCCAACTCTTTTACTCTGGGGGCTTCTTTTTGTCCATAAAAAATCATCAAAAATTGGCATGTCAATTGGACTCCGTTTGGTATTCCTTTTCTGTAGAACTCAAAAACAAGGAAAAAACAGAAACTGGCACTGGGCTCTAGGTTAATAGGTTAGTCCCAAAAAATATAAAAGAACATATAAATGCATATAAAACATCTAAGATGGATAATATAATAGCATGGAACAATCAAAAATTATAGATACATTGGAGATGTATCAAGCATCCCCAAGCTTAATTCCTGCTCGTCCTCGAGTAGGTAAATGATAAAAACAGAATTTTTCATGTGGAATGCTATCAAGTGCACAAGTTTGATCAATGATAATTTCAATCACTTTTTCTAGCATCATTATATATCATAGCAGTAGCTCATATCATAAAGCCTCTCATGATCAAGTAGCAAGATATTATCATGTTAAAGTGTAGATCATAAACTTTGTTGAAAACTAACAAACTATGTTCTCAGTCATCAAACAATTGCAATTCATCTTATTTCCAGGAAGGGTCTATCTAAGAGCTTTGATTTAGCAAATCACACATACTCAACTATCATATAGTCTTCCATGATTGCTACCACTCAAAGCATATTTTTAGAACAAATAGCATCCATCGAACACAACGAAAGATAGGGGCTTAATGTTTCGCCTCCCGACTTATTTATCATATAGATAATTGTCAACAATAATAATTCATGATCAAATATATTTGAATGGCCATATATGCTTAGATCTTTCCCCATCACATGATGCTTGCCAACTAAAAAGTAGGTTGGAATGAGAAGGAATACTACCGACTCTTCCATAAAAGTAAAAGATAGGCCCTTCGTAGAGGGAAGCAGGGATTTGCAGAGGTGCCAGAGCTCGAAGCTTTAAAATAGAGATGAAAATAATTTTGAGAGGTATGCTTTCATTGTCAACATAACGACCAAGAGTTCCCAATATCTTCCATACTAGATACATTATAGGCGGTTCCCAAACAGAAAGGTAAAGATTTTACTCCCCCTCCACCAACAATCACACTCCATGGCTTGTCCGAAACAACGGGCGCCGTCCAACTATCAACAATCCTAGGGGAGTTTTGTTTAAATTATTTGTGATTTTGTTTTTGATCTTTTGATCATAGGACTGGGCATCCTCGTTACCAGCCATTTTCTCGTGAATGATGAGCGGAGTCCACTCATCGTGAGAATAACCCACCTAGCATGGAAGATACTGACAGCCCCTAGTTGCTACATGAGCGATTCGGGCATACAAAACAGATTATTATTTGAAGGTTTAGAGTTTGACACATGCAAAATTTACTTGGAACGACAGGTAAATACCGCATATAGGTAGATATGGCGGACACTCATGGAAGAAACTTGGTTCAAGGAATTTGGATGCACAAGCAGTATTCCCGCTTAGTACAGATATTTTGGCTAGCAAAGGATTCTAAATAGCAAGCCGCACATGTTAGAGGATCCATAACAATATAATTTCTATACAAATATACCCAAGCATAACTCATTATGTTGTCTTCCTTGTCCAACTTCAACTAATTTGCTCAGGCTTGAAAATAATTAATGGGGCTCACAATCAGTGAATATGTCCAAGATAGTATATTTATATGTGAAATCTCTCTTCCTTCAATATTCTTTCATGAGTTGTTCAAGTGACCAATACAATGTTTGCTAACCTTCAATAAATTTACCACCTTTACTTATTATATGTGAAATCATTACTCCCCATGGGATAAGCATATGAAACATATATAATTTCAGATTTATGATATTCAACTCACTCAACTATTTACTCATATGATATAAGTGAAGCACATGAGTAAATGACAAACTACTCTAAAAAGATATAAGTGAAGATCATTGAGTAGTCAAATAATTATTTAGATATGTGAGGACTCTCTCTCATTTAAGTATTTCAGATCTTAAGTACTTTATTCAAACAGCAAGCAAAACAAAATAAAATAAAATGACGCTCCAAGCAAAACACATATCATGTGGTGAATAAAAATATAGCTCCAAGTAAGGTTACCGATGAACGAAGACGAAAGAGGGGATGCCATCTGGGGCATCCCCAAGATTAGGCTCTTGGTTGTCCTTGAATATTGCCTTGGGGTGCCTTGGGCATCCCCAAGCTTAGGCTCTTGCCACTCCTTATTCCATAGTCCATCGAATCTTTACCCAAAACTTGAAAACTTCACAACACAAAACTCAACAGAAGACTCGTAAGCTCCGTTAGTATAAGAAAATAAATCACCACTTAGGTACTGCTGTGAACTCATTCTAAATTAATATTGGTGTAATATCTACTGTATTCCAACTTCTCTACAGTTCATACCCTCCGATACTAATCATAGATTCATCAAAATAAGCAAACAACACATAGAAAATAGAATCTGTCAAAAACAGAACAGTCTGTAGTAATCTGTAACTCTTGAATACTTATGTAACTCCAAGAATCCCACCAAATTAGGAAAACCTGAGAAGTTCGTGTACCAATCCATATCAAAAAGAATCGGATCAAAAGTACATTTCTGTGAATTATCAAAACTAATTTACTGGGTGCAAAAGTTTCTGATTTTCAGCAGGATCAACACAACTATCACCGGAAGCTATCCTAAAGGTCTTACTTGGCACTTTATTGAAACAAAAGCTATAAAACATGATTACTACAGTAGCATAATCATCTGAACACACAAAACAGTGAAGGTAAATATTGGGTTGTCTCCCAACAAGCGCTTTTTTTAATGCCTTTTAGCTAGGCATGATGATTTCAGTGATGCTCGCATAAAAGATAAGAATTGAGACATAACGGGAGCATCATGAAGCATATGACTAGCACATTTAAGTCTAGCCCACTTCCTATGCATAGGGATTTTGTGAGCAAACAACTTATGGGAACAATAATCAACTAGCATAGAAAGGCAAAACAAGCATAGCTTCAAGATTTTTAACACATAGAGAGGAAACTTGATATTATTGCAATTCCTACAATCATATGTTCCTCCCTCATAATAATTTTCAGTAGCATCATGAATAAATTAAATAATATAACCAGCACATAAATCATTATTTCCATGATGCACAAGCATATAAATTTTACTACTCTCCACATAAGCAAACTTCTTCTTTATGGCATACGTATCATCACAATAATCATCATAAATAGGAGGCATGCTTTCATCATAATAAATTTGCTCATCGAAACTTGGGGGACAAAAAAATATCATCTTCATCAAATATAGCTTCCCCAAGCTTGTGGTTTTGTATATCATTTGCATCATGGATATTCAAGGAATTCATACTAACAACATTGCAATCATGCTCATCATACAAAGCTCTAGTACCAAACTTTTTAATGCATTCTTATTCTAGCAATTGAGCACAATTATCGGAATCCTTATTTTCATGAAAGATATTAAAAATATGAAGCATATGAGGCACCCTCAATTGCAATTTTTTGTAGTTTCTTTTGTAGACTAAACTAGTGATAAAACAAGAAACAAAAAGATTCAATTGCAAGATCTAAAGATATACCTTCAAGCACTCACCTCCCCGGCAACGGCGCTAGAAAAGAGCTTGATGTCTACTACACAACCTACTTCTTGTAGAAGTTGTTGGGCCTCCAAGTGCAGAGGTTTGTAGGACAGTAGCAAATTTCCCTCAAGTGGATAACCTAAGGTTTATCAATCTGTGGGAGGCGTAGGATGCAGATGGTCTCTCTCAAGCAACCCTGCAACCAAATAACAAAGAGTCTCTTGTGTCCCCAACACACCCAATATAATGGTAAATTGTATAGGTGCACTAGTTCAGCGAAGAGCTGGTGATACAAGTGCAATATGCATGGTAGATATAAGTTTTTGTAATCTGGAAATATAAAAACAACAAGGTAACAAGTGGTAAAAGTGAGCGTAAACGGTATTGCAATGCTTCGAAACAAGGCCTAAGGTTCATACTTTCACTAGCAAGTTCTCTCAACAATAAACATAAATGGATCATATAAGAATCCTTCAACATGCAACAAAAAGTCAGTCCAAAGTCACTAATAGTGGAGAACAAACGAAGAGATTATTGTAGGGTACGAAACCACCTCAAAGTTATTCTTTCTGATCGATCTATTCAAGAGTCCGTAGTAAAATAACACGGAGCTATTCTGTCCGTTCAATCTATCCTAGAGTTTGTACTAGAATAACACCTTAAGATAAAAATCAACCAAAACCCTAATGTCTCCTAGATACTCCAATGTCACCTCAAGTATCCGTGGGTATGATTATACGATATGCATCACACAATCTCGGATTCATCTATTCAAACCAACACAAAGTACTTCAAAGAGTGCCCCAAAGTTTCTACCGGAGAGTTAAGACGAAAACGTGTGCCAACCCCTATGCATAGATTCCCAAGGTCACGGAACCTGCAAGTTGATCACCAAAACATACATCAAGTGGATCAATAGAATACCCCATTGTCACCACGGGTATCCCATGCAAGACATACATCAAGTGTTCTCAAATCCTTAAAGACTCAATCCGATAAGATAACCTCAGAGGGAAAACTCAATCCATTACAAGAGTAGAGGGGGAGAAACATCATAAGATCCAACTATAATAACAAAGCTCGCGGTACATCAAGATCGTGCCATATCAAGAACACGCGCGAGAGAGAGATCAAACACATAGCTACTGGTACATACCCTCAGCACCGAGGGTGAACTACCCCCTCCTCGTCATGGAGAGCGCCGGGATGATGAAAATGGCCACCGGTGATGGATCCCTCCTCCAGCAGGGTGCCGAAACAGGGTCCCGATTGGTTTTTGGTGGCTACAGAGGCTTGCGGCGGCACAACTCCCGATCTAGGTTTCTTTCTGGGGGTTTCTGTATTTATAGAATTTTTGGCGTTGGTTTCACGTCAGGGAGGGTCTCCGAGTCATCCACGAGATAGGGGGCGCGCCCTCCACCCTCGTGGACGGCTCGGGACTCTTCTAGCTCAACTCTTTTACTCCCGGGGCTTCTTTTGGTCCATAAAAAATCATCAAAAATTGGCATGTCAATTGGACTCCGTTTGGTATTTCTTTTCTGTAGAACTCAAAAACAAGGAAAAAACAGAACTGGCACTGGGCTCTAGGTTAATAGGTTAGTCCCAAAAATCATATAAAACAACATATAAATGCATATAAAACATCTAAGATGGATAATATAATAGCATGGAACAATCAAAAATTATAGATACGTTGGATACATATCAAGGATTCCGCTTCAATCCAGGGCCAAACTCCACCCTTGGCCGGATCCACCATGCCTGCGGAGGGCTCCTCTTCGACCCTCGAGGCAGAATAAAGGGTCAGAAACCAAGAGTCAATCTCAGCCGAGCCTTCTCATCACGATGCTTCTCTGGCCTTGAGCCCCCATGATGAACCGATGGTCAATGACCCAGAGTCACCCCCAGATTGAGACAAGTTGATCTCGAAGCCCGGGGTGGAAATGGCCAGCAAAGGCCAAAGCTCGTCCTTAATCTCCGATGATAGTCCGGACCCCATCAAAATTCCGGTATCGAGCACCAAAACCAGTTCGGTCTAAGGAAGCCAAGGACCATCCAAGGCACCTACTGTCTCCCGCCTCATTACGGCGGAGGTCGGCCTAGAGCCCTCGGGTTCGGTGACCCTCGCCATGCTAAACGAGGCGTTAGATTGAATCCAGAAGATGACCATCCAGGAGGACCTGCCCTCCTCCCACAATCATCATCCCCTCGAGGCGTACCATAGAGAATTTTACATCCCACCCACCACCCACTTGGTAGCCACCATCGATGATTTAATCGATATGCTAGACTATAATTTGGAGGATACCGAATACATGGACCAGGACGGCTGAACCACGGCTAGTACCGATGTTGCCCCTCCCGTCACCAGCAGCTGGACTGTGGGGACCCCGACTCATAAGTCATGATCACCGAGTGCACGTGTACAATGATCCCAGTGATCAATGCTCACCGAACACACAGAAGCTGGATAACAAGAGTCTTACATCCATACATACCGTCTTACACAAATTATGACCACTATGGTCAAGTCTTACATTGATAAAGCCTTAAAGGCTGAACATCAAAAGAAACATAAGCAGCGGAAATCTTCGTCGATAAGTAGAACCCATGCCATCTGCCTTAACCCTACAGGAATTCTGACTGGGAAGCATCCTAGTTCGCGTGTTCGTCACCAAAGAACTCTTCCTTGAACTCCTGCTCTTCCATGCCTGGTCAATTAAATAACCAGTGGCAAGCTAATGAGTACTTTGAATGTACTTGCAAGCAACCCATGTTTTGGTTCAAGATACAATAATGCATGACATAGGTAAAACTTTGCAGAAAGCTAATTTTATTGTGCTATGACATGTTCGACAACTGGTAAATCATGCATCATATGAATTCAAGTAACCATAGGGACTGATTACAGATATCAACATAAAGGGAGTGGCTTCAACCCAACTCAATCATGTAAAGTCCTTTGACTTGACCCAAGTAGTTCTTCCCACTTATCCAAACACACACACTGGTTTGTAAACATGTGGACGTAGCCCAAGAGCGGTTACCCAACTGTCCTTGACCGTGGACACGACTATTCGAATAGTTTTACACTCTACAGAGGTTGCACACTTTACCCACAAGATCCGGGAAGCTTTCATGTCATCCACGACCCGCGGTACCTCAAGTACCCGGGGTAAGCACCCGGTCACTATCTTTCCCTAGACGACACTAACATAGAGTCCACTTGATTGGTAGTAACCCCTGTGCCCAACATTTCACATCTTAAAGTTGTGGGGCCTTGTTCCCATATTCATCACATACCACTGGCACGGGCTACCAACGGCGTGTCTGGTGCCTTGTGAAAATAGTCATGGCCGCCTATCCAAGCATGACCCCGTCCCAAGAGTGACCTTATGTCACCCCCATCACTAGTAATGCAGGCACCATGCTAGTATCAGCCTAGATAATCAATAATGCCCTTCCCCATATAAGGGTAGAGTGGTTACGCATGTAAGGTTGGAATAACGGCCGTAACTTAAACCAGTCCATTTTGAAAACAACACACACACTTGCCTTGGCACACCACTTCGTCATCAAGTGGTTACCCAACTCATTATCTCCCTCGGGCATAAGTGGCACCTGATGGGGTTTTCGAAAAGTTTTTGAAAACAATCTTGCTTCCATCATCATGCATATACCCATCCCCTTTTGTGTAGCTCTACTTAGCATCCTAGCTACTCCCACTCGCATAACCCTCATAGAAAGGTAGGGTCATGCATCAAGCAAGTATCAACGAGAAAAGCAACGAAGTAACCCACCCAAGTGGTACCCTCTCATCAAGATTCTGGTGCAACAACAACAAGTGCTATATGACATGCATAAAAAGGTTTCACGGTATTGTCAAAGGGCTGCTTACCTAGCTCAGCAAGGTCTTTGGGGTCTTGAAAGTCTTCTGATCCAATCTCTTTTGCCAACAACACAATCTATCGTCGCAAAATACCAACGTGAAAAATAAGGCAATAGAAAAACAGAAAATCAAAGTGCTCAGAAAAATGTCAACTTATTTTTGTTAAATACTAGGAAGAAAACTAAGAATGGGAAAATTCCTCGTTTTGGATTTGGAGTTAAGGAATAGTGTAAATGAATTTCCAAAGAAGGATTTAAATGCTCAAATTTGAATTTAAATTTGAACAGTACATAAAAGTGCGATGGGTGTGTATGAAAGTTATATCAATAAATAGGTGGGATTATTCTAAGATTTTAGGAGTTGGAATTATTGCATTTGGATTAATATTTAATCCTGTGGAATTTTTGGAAAATTCACAAAAAAGAAAAGGAAAAGGAACCTTTGTGCCTTTGGGCAGAAACAGCCTGTGCCAGAAGAGCCCGTGGAAAGAGGGCCCAGCAAGCTGAGGCGATGCTGCGTGCGATTCAAACCTGACGAGCGGGCTCCAGGCGCTAGTGAGAGAGAGGGGCGAGGAAGAGGAGAGGCTGACAGGTGGGGCCCGGCTGTCATCCCTAACCCCAAGACTAGAGGGCCGGCGTGCTCACCAACAGCGATGCAGGGCACGACAGGTCGAGCTGACGGCACGGTTGGACTCAGCGGGGAGTTGTCGTTCGGGTGGTGGTGGTTGCGGTCACCGGGGTGGCCTGGTTCACCAGCGACGAGGAGGCACGGGAGAGGAGCTTCGGGTGGCGACGGTTCCGGCCGTTTCCGATAGCTACAGAGAGGGGAAATAGGGGGGGAAAGGATCAGTGTGCTGTGTAGGTTCCAAATCGAGAGGAAGGAGAGGCGGGGACGACCTGTACCTCGCGAACTCTGGCAAGCCAAAGCGGTGGAGGTCAAGATCGATCTCGAGCTCAGTCGCCTCTGGAGAGGAACTGGAGGTGCAGGGGGATGATATGGTGGTGCAGAGGGCGAGTAGTAAGGAGAGGAGAGCTCGGGGGGCCTTATATAGGCTGGACGAGGCTCACCATGGACTCGTGCGCCGGCGAGCTCATTGTCGTCGCTACGGGTCACAGGGGCTCGTTGCGAGGTGTCGGGGGTGCTCGTGGGGTTGGTCTAGAGCGAGGGGAGTGAAGAGAAAGAGAGCAGGGGGTCCAGGGGCACCGCGCGTGTGAGCGTGCTCACTGGTGCGCTCGGGCGGCCGGCGCGCGTGCGAGCTGGGGAAAGAGGAGGGAGAAGGAGGAGGGAGACATGGGTTTAGCATCTCATGGACGCCGAGGCGCATCGTCAGGCTACTGGGAGGCCAGAGGTGGCGGAGGTGGTTAGCGGTGCTCTGATCTGAGCGTCTTGTGGCGTGCTCAAAGCATAAATGGCTGGCATTGGCATTGTTTATGCCCTGTGGGCGTGCCCTCTGGTGTCTGGTAGCTAAGAGAGGTATTATAGAAAAGGGGGGATGCCTTGGATGCCATGGGTGGCCACTTGAGTGAGGAGGGAGGTGAGGAAGAGGGGTGCAAGGGCTGTCCAAAGAGGTAAAAGAGGTGGTTTCACCCCTCAATTATTGATCTGAGATGCAACCATTGTTACTGGAGGTAGAAGAGGTCTAGGAGGGGTTGTGGTAAAAAGTAGAACTGATGGAGATTAGTGGAAGGGGTCAAAATAGGGGTTTTAGTAAAATGGCAGAAGGTGTTTGTTGCTGGTTTGGGCAAGAAGATGAACTCCTCTTGTCATGAGGCTTGACAGGGTCAAATGGCATGAGATAATAATAGGTTCCACCAAGATTGAGTCCATTTGAGCAAAGTTGCCAATGCAACTTTTGTAAACCCTAGAAATCAACATAAATGAGTTTCCAAGATCTAGACATGCAAAACCATTCTCCTTGATTCACCACTTGGTGTAGTGTCATCATTTAGGGTTTAGAACATGTCCACAAAGGTTGAGAGCAAAATAAGAAAGTTGACAATGTAAAGTTGTTCAGATTTGATTTTGGACAGAGAGGGTTTTGAGGCACTTTGATCAAGATATCATTTTCTCAAACTTGTGCCATTTGGTCTAGATCCATAATTAGACCATTGGAGCATGTGCACCAAGTTTGAGAACATTTGGACATGTTTGGCAATGTAGAGTTGCTCAAACTTCAAAATGGACAGAAATGGTTTTGAGGGGATTTGGTGATGGTATGTTGTTCTCCAAGACATGAGGCTTGGCAAGATCATCCAATATGTCATATTTGACATGCTAGAATTTTCTTGGATTTTTTAGAGAATATTTCCTTTGTTAATATTTCAAAAGCTTGAAATATCCAGAAAGGGTTTTGGAGGCGTTTGACCAATATTTTGAACATGACCATGTGTTGAAACTCTTATATGTGGAAAATATATGTCCACTGAGTTTCCCTAAATTTTCAAAAATATTTTTAAAGCATAAAAAATAATTTTAACCTATTAAAGACCATTTTTGGCCTAAAGAAAAATCCTTTAAATAAAATAGCAAAATAGCCTTTAAAATTATATTTTTGTGGTTTATGGGAGTCCTATACCTAATAGGAGTCAAACATACTCTTTAAAATATTTTTCATACCCCAAACCAAGTACTTGAAGTGCAAACCTCAATTCAGGGTTTTTTGAGAAACTAGTTTTAGAAAATAGTTTTTGGCCAAATTATTTTTGTAAGAAAATTCTATGCTTTACTATACACATGGTATGATCATTGGGCAGAAGTTTTGGATCAAGGAAATGAAGTATAGAAGGTGGAGCTATGTTGACCTTTATGCGCACTTGAAATCACACACAAAAAACCCAATTCAAATAAAACCAATTAATGCAAAAGTTTTTGCCAAACCACATTTTATCAAGATATATTAGCTTAAGTGTTGTGGCATGAAAATCAGGGTGTGACATGGACGGCTACATCAACCTACGAAATTTACATGGTTGACACCCCCAAAGATGGTGATGGCACTCCCAATTAGGACAGAGGCAAGCCCAGAGACGAGCCACCCAAACGTCGAAAACAACGGCGGCGATCAAAGCCACGTCGAAGCCATGCGAGCAATATAGACTCCATCGAGAACGACACCGTAAATAACACGGATGACCTTGTAGGGGATACAGCCAACGAGAACCATCAGGATGACCCCACAGGGCAGGACGACCCACTCAATCCAGAAAATCACGACGGCTCCGAGGACAGCAACTATCTCCCACTCTATGAAGAGGAGGCCAGTCTTGGGGAACACGATTTCATCGTCCCCGAAGACCCTTTGGAGCAGGAATGGTTCAAGCGGAGGCTTTTTGCCACCGCCCGCAGCCTAAAGAAGCAAAAACGCAAAATCAAGGATGAACAAGACACCCTCAACGAATGATGGACCAAGGTCTAGCTACCGAAGAGGGATACGGCCTCGAAAAGTCACTCAAAAGCTATCCAAGGCGAAGGCTATTGCCACAGTTCGACGACAAGGCCATAGAGCCCACACACCCAATATACACGAATGCCGAACAACTAGACCGCCCCCTAGAGGGCGGGACAGAGAAGCTGACGAGGCCGAACACCCAGCCGCCCCACCTCGCCGTCATGGCAAGGACCAGGTGTGGCCCACTTACGAGTACGACCTCCACCATGACCTAGATGCCCGTGGAGGCCGCACCAGGTTCATTTATGGACCCAGAGAAGACCCGCCCATGTACCGGAAGGATACTACGAGCGGTTAAACTGAAATGATAGAAGCCGGGAGCAGCAACAGACTAGGAGGGCCGAAGACCTCCGGCGCGATGTAGCCCGAGTTCGGGGCGCCGCACACCCCTTGTGGGTAATGCAACATCAATTCCCAGAATGCTTCAAGACTGTGAACATTGAATCATACGACTGAACCACAAATCTAGCCGTATGGATAGAGGATTTCCTCCTCCATATCCACATGGCACGAGGAGATGATCTCTATGCCATTAAATATTTGCCGCTAAAGCTCAAAGGCCCAGCTCGACACTGGTTGAACAGCCTCCCCGAAGACTCTATAGGTTATTGGGAGCTTGAGGACGCTTTTCGAGTAAACTTTCACAGCACCTATGTCCAGCCTCTGGATGCGGATGACCTAAATTGCACCACGCAACAACCCGGAGAATCTGTCTGACAGTTTTGGAACCGATTCCTGACCAAGAAAAATTAGATCATAGATTGTCTGGATGCCGAAGCCTTGGCTGCCTTTAAGCATAGTGTCAAGAACGAATGGCTTGTATGACAGCTCGGCCAGGACTAACCAAGAACTATGGCAACCCTTACTTCCCTCATGACCCGCTTTTGCACGGACAAAGACAGCTGGCTTGCTCGTAAAAACACCAACCCAGACACACGTGGTACCTCTGAGGTTCAGGACGGAAACGGAAAGCCTCGAGGTAGCAAGAATAAATGTCGCCACCACGATGGCAAGGGTGGGGATATGACAGTAAATGCCAGATTATGAAACTAGAAGTCCGGACCCTGAAAGAAAGCCCCTAAAGGCAACGGTGATAGCCCATCTAGACTAGACACAATTCTGAAAAGGCCTTGTCAAATGCACGGCACATCAGAGAAGCCTGCCAGCCACTCCAACCGAAATTGTTAGATGATCAAACAAGCTGACAAACTCACATTCGAGGACTCGGGCAAAAGCCCACAAAGCGTGGACGATGATAAGTGATAACCTACAAGTGTAGGGGATCGCAACCACTTTCGAGGGTAGAGTATTCAACCCAAATTTATTGATTCGACACAAGGGGAGCCAAAGAATATTCTTAAGTATTAGCAGTTGAGTTGTTAATTCAACCACACCTGGATAACTTAGTATCTGCAAAAAGGTATTTAGTAGCAAAGTAGTATGATAGTAATGGTAACAGTGGCAAAAGTAAAGATAGCAGTTTTGTAGTAGTTGTAACAGTAACAACGGAAAAGTAAATAAGCGAAGCACAATATGTGAAAAGCTCGTAGGCATTGGATCAGTGATGGATAATTATGTCGGATGCGATTCCTCATGTAATAGCTATAACATAGGGTGACACGAACTAGCTCCAGTTCATCAATGTAATGTAGGCATGTATTCCGAATATAGTCATACGTGCTTATGGAGAAGAACTTGCATGACATCTTTTGTCCTACCCTCCCGTGGCAGCGGGGTCCTAGTGGAAACTAAGGGATATTACGGCCTCCTTTTAACAGAGAACCGGAACAAAGCATTAGCACATAGTGAATACAATGAACTCCTCAAACTATGGTCATCACCGAGAAGTATCCCGATTATTATCACTTCGGGGTTGTCGGATCATAACACATAATAGGTGACTATAGACTTGCAAGATAGGATCAAGAACTCACATATATTCATGAAAACATAATAGGTTCAGATCTGAAATCATGGCACTCGGGCCCTAGTGATAAGCATTAAGCATAGCAAAGTCATAGCAACATTAATCTCAGAACATAGTGGATACTAGGGATCAAACCCTAACAAAACTAACTTGATTACATGGTAAATCTCATCCAACTCATCACCGTCCAGCAAGCCTACTATGGAATTACTCACGCACGGCGGTGAGCATCATGAAATTGGTGATCGAGGATGGTTGATGATGACGACAGCGACGAATCCCCCTCTCCGGAGCCCCGAATGGACTCCAGATCAGCCCTCCCGAGAGAGATTAGGGCTTGGCGGCGGCTCTGTATCGTAAAACATGATGAAACTTTCTCTCCGTGAAACGGAATATATGGAGTTGGAGTTGAGGTCGGTGGAGCATCAGGGGACCCACGAGACAAGGGGGCACGCCCGGGGGGGGGGGAGGGTGCGCCCCCACCCTCGTGGATAGGGTGTGGGCCCCCTGGCCTTGATTCTTTCGCCAGTATTTTTTATATTTTCCAAAAGTTATCTCCGTGGAATTTCAGGTCATTCTGAGAACTTTTGTTTTCTGCACAATAAACAACACCATGGCAGTTCTGCTGAAAACAGCGTCAGTCCGGGTTAGTTTCATTCAAATCATGCAACTTAGAGTCCAAAACAAGGGCAAAAGTGTTTGGAAAAGTAGATACGTTGGAGACGTATCAACTCCCCCAAGCTTAAACCTTTGCTTGTCTTCAAGCAATTCAGTTGATAAACTGAAAGTGATAAATAAAAACTTTTACAAACTCTATTTGCTCTTGTTGTTGTAAATATGTAAAGCTAGCATTCAAGTTTCAGCAAAGATTGTGAACTAACCATACTCACAATAACACTTAGGTCTTACATTTACTCATATCAATGGCATAATCAGCTAGCGAGCAATAATAATAAAACTTGGATGACAACACTTTCTCAAAACAATCATAATATGATATAACAAGATGGTATCTGGCTAGCCCTTTCTGAGACCGCAAAACATAAATGCAGAGCACCTTTAAAGATCAAGGACTGACTAAACATTGTAATTCATGGTAAAAGAGATCTAGTCATGTCATACCCAATATAAACTAATAGTAATGAACGCAAATGACAGTGTGCTCTCCAGCGGGTGCTTTTTAATAAGAAGATGATGACTCAACATAAAAGTAAATAGTTAGGCCCTTCGCAGAGGGAAGCAAGGATTTGTAGAGGTGCCAGAGCTCGATTATAAAATAAATATGAATAACATTTTGAGCGGCATACTTTCACTGTCAACGCAACAACTATGAGATGGCGATATCTTCCATGCTACATACATTATAGGCGGTTCCCAAACAAAATGGTAAAAGTTTATACTCCCCCACCACCAACAAGCGTCAATCCATGGCTTGCTTGAACAACGAGTGCCTCCAACTAACAACAGCCCTGGGGGAGTTTTGTTTAATTATTTTCATTTGCTTTGATCTTTTTGATCATGGGACTGGGCATCCCGGTTACCAGCCATTTTCTCGTGAATGAGGAGCGGAGTCCACTCCTCTTGAGAATAACCCACCTAGCATGGAAGACACAAACAACCCTAGTTGAAACATGAGCTGCTCGAGCATTCACAACAGAATTTCATTTGAAGGTTTGGAGTTTGGCACATACAAATTTACTTGGAACGACAGGTAGATACCGCATATAGGAAGGTATGGTGGATTCATATGGAACAACTTTGGGGTTTAAGGCATTTGGATGCACAAGCAGTATTCCTGCTTAGTACAGGTGAAGGCTAGCAAAAGACTGGGAAGCGACCAACTAAGAGAGCGACAACAGTCATGAACATGCATTAAAATTAATTTACACTGAGTACAAGCATGAGTAGATATAATCCACCATGAACATAAATATCGTGAAGGCTATGTTGATTTGTTTCAACTACATGCGTGAACATGTGCCAAGTTGAGTCACTCAATTCATCCAAAGGAGGATACCATCCCATCATACCACATCATAATCATTTTAATAGCATGTTGGCACGCAAGGTAAACCATTATAACTCATAGCTAATTAAGCATGGCACAAGCAACTATAATCTCTAAATGTCATTGCAAATATGTTTACTCCATAATAAGCCGAATCAGGAATGATGAACTCATCATATTTACAAAAACAAGAGAGGTCGAGTTCATACCAGCTTTTCTCATCTCAATCAGTCCATCATATATCGTCATTATTGCCTTTCACTTGCACGACCGAATGGTGTGTATAATAATAATAGTGCACGTGCATTGGACTAAGCTGGAATCTGCAAGCATTCAACTCAAGAGAGAAGACAAAGTAATATGGGCTCTAAGTTAAATAAACAATCATGCATATGAGAGCCACTAAACATTTTCAATATGGTCTTCTACTCTCAACCCCCAAAGGAAAGAAAAGAAATAAAACTATTTACACGGGAAAGCCCCCAACAAGCAAGAAGAAGAACGAGAAATCTGTTTGGGTTTTCATTTTAATTTCTACCACAAGCATGGAAATTAAACTAACTATTTTTTTGGTTTTCTTAAGGTTTATCAAACACACAAGAAGAAAGCTAGGAAAAGAAAATTAAACTAGCACGGATAGTACAATGAAAGAGTATGAGCATCGACAATTAGAATAGTGTGTGAGCATGAATGTAAAGTTGGTGGGAAATACGTACTCCCCCAAGCTTAGGCTTTTGGCCTAAGTTGGTCTAATGCCAAGGATAGCCTGGCTGATATCCGTAGATATAACTGGGGTCATACTGAGATGCAACAGCAAATGCCTCCTGAGCTGCGGCATGTTGGCGAGCCGCCTCTGCTCTCCTCTCGTGTTCAGCTGCCTCCTCCCTGGTAACAACATATCTTCGTTTTGCCTGGTAATCAAAAAGGGAAGGAGCAGGGAGAGTAACATGGACAGAGCTATGTCTGTCAAAGATTAGTCAATACTGGAGGAATTGTTCATTCCCCAAAAGAAAACGATGTTTGACCATCGCGTCATAATCTAAATAAGCAGGAAGCAACTCCATATCCCCCTCTCGTGGGGCTATACCAAGATAATTAGCAACACGGGTCGCATAAATCCTTCCAAATAAATCTCCAGATATACCATTATTATGCAACCTACGTGCAACTATTGCCCCCAAGTTGTAATCTTTATTACCTAACACAGCACTCTTGAGGACACAAAGATCAGGGACACACATGTGACATGCTTCATCTTTACCGTTAATGCATCTACCAATGAAGAGAGCAAAATAATGTATAGCAGGAAAATGAATGCTCCCTATGGTACCTTGTGCTATATCCCTAGATTCTCCCACAGTAATACTAGCTAGAAAGTCTTTATATTCAGATCTGTGGGGGTCATTAACATTGCCCCACTGCGGGAGTTTGCAAGCAGTTGTAAAATCTCCTAAGTACATGGTGTAAGATTTATCATAAATATCAAACAGGACACTCTGAGAATTACGTGAAGATTTATATTTAAACCTTCTTACGAATGAATCAGTCAATTGATAGAACTGAGGACACTTATCTTGTAAGAAGTCCTCAAGATCGGCATTACGCAAATATGCGTCAAATTCATCCTTGATGTCTGCTTTGACCATAAACTCGTCTGATGGCCACTCACAAGCTCGCATCTCGGCATCCCTTGGTGGTTCATCGTCTTGCTCACGCATAGCATGCGTGGGTCCTCTCTTTGTTGAGGAACCACCTTGGTACATTCTCCTAGACATAATTCTTTTTCTGAAAAATCTCTGAATTTTTAGTAACTTCAAAATATAAGTGAATAAAACTAAACGAGATTGGTGGCAACTACTCCTACAAGTGCCTAGAGCCTATATCATGCATTAGAATTACTTGGGACCTCATAAATTTAACATGCAAGCTCAAGAATAGGGTCACCTATGCAGCAAAAATTTGCAATGAATAAAGCACTAGAACAAAAACTAATTGGACCTATGGAGGAGTCACATACCAAGCAACAATCTCCCAAAGCAGTTTTGTGAATGGAGCTTTGAGCAAGGAGATCAAAAATCGCAGCAAAGTGAGCTAGAACTCATGCTTGAATAAGATGGAGTGTGTGGGTGCAGGAATAAGTGGAGGGGGGCCACCGTGGGCCCACGAGACATGGGGGGTGCACCCAGGGGGTGTGGGCGCGCCCTCCACCCTCATGGCCAAGTGCTCGCCCCCCTGCAGTGTTTTCAGTGCCTAAAATCCTCAAATATTCCATAAAAAATCATACTAAATTTGCAGGGCATTTGGAGCACTTTTATTTTCGGGATGTTTTTTATTGCACGGATAATTCAGAAAACAAACAGATAATACTATTTTTTGCTTTATTTATTCTAAATAACAGAAAGTAAAAAGAGGGTACAGAAGGTTGTGCCTTCTAATTTCATCCATCTCCTGATCATCAAAATGAATCCACTAACAAGGTTGATCAAGTCTTGTTAACAAACTCATTCCGAATAACACGGAACAAGAGAAATTTCAAATAACACTAAGTTACCTCAACGGGGATATGAACATCCCCAACAATAAGAATATCATACTTTTTCTTGACAATAGGAAGAAGAAATTCAAAACCTCCAATAATGATAGTTGGAACTTTTCCAATAGAATTGATGCTATGAACTTGAGATTGTTTCCTCAGAAAGTGTACCGTATGCTCATTACCATTAACATGAAAAGTGACATTGCCTTTGTTGCAATCAATAACAGCCCCTGCAGTATTCAAAAAGGGTCTACCAAGGATAATCGACATACTATCGTCCTCGGAAATATCAAGAATAACAAAGTCCGTTAAGATAGTGACATTTGCAACCACAACAGGCACATCCTCACAAATACCGACATGTATAGTAGTTGATTTATCAGCCATTTGAAAAGATATTTCAGTAGGTGTCAACTTATTCAATTCAAGTCTACAATATAAAGAGAGAGGCATAACACTAACACTGGCTCCAACATCACATAAAGCAGTTTTAACATAATTTCTTTTAATGGAGCATGGTATAGTTGGTACCCCTGGGTCTCCAAGTTTCTTTGGTATTCCACCCTTAAAAGTATAATTAGCAAGCATGGTGGAAATTTCATCTTCCGGTATCTTTCTTTTATTTGTGATGATATCCTTCATGTACTTGGCATAAGGATTTAACTTAAGCATATCAGTTAAGCGCATACGTAAGAAGATAGGTCTAATCATTTCAGCAGAGCGCTCAAAATTCTTATCATCCTTTGTCTTGGATGGTTTAGGAGGAAAGTGAATGGGTTTCTGAACCCATGGTTCTCTTTCTTTACCGTGCTTCCTAGCAACAAAATCTCTCTTATCATAACGTTGATTCTTTGATTGTGGGTTATCAAGATCAACAGCAGGTTCAATCTCTACATCATTGTTTTTGCTAGGTTGAGCATCAACATGAACATTATCATTAACATTATCACTAGGTTCATGTTCATCACCTGATTGTGTTTCAGCATCAGAAATAGAAATATCATTGGGATTCTCAGGTGTGTCTACAATAGGTTCACTAGAAGCATGCAAAGTCCTATCATTTTTCTTTTTATTCTTTTTAGAAGAAATAGGTGCCTCTAAATTATTTCTCTGAGAATCCTGCTCAATCTCTTAGGGCCTTCAGGATACAAAGGTTCCTGAGTCATTCTACCAGTTCCAGTAGCCACTCTAACAACAAAGTCATGTTTATTATTTAACTCATCGAGCAAATCACTTTGAGCTTTAAGTACTTGCTCAGCTTGAGTGGTAACCATAGAAGCATATTTGCTAATGAGTTTAAGTTCACCTTTAACTCTAGCCATATAATCACTCAAGCGTCCTATCTCGAAAGCATTATTCTTTAATTCTCTACCAACATAAGCACTAAAACTTTCTTGTCTAGCCATAAAGTCATCAAATTCATCTAAGCATGGGCTATGAAATTTAGTAGACATGATTTCAACTTTATCATATCTATAGAGAGAATTTACCTTTACTACCTGTGTCGGGTTATCAAGACAATGTGTTTCTTCGACAGGCGGTATATTAAGATTTCGTATTTCTTCAATAGGTGGTAAATTCTTAACATCTTCAGCTTTAATACCTTTTTCTTTCATTGATTTCTTTGCCTCTTGCATACCTTCAGGACTGAGAAATAGAACACCCCTCTTCTTCGGAGTAGGTTTAGGCATAGGCTGAGGAGTTGGCTCAATTGGCTCAGGAATTGCCTCAGGAATTGGCTCAGGAAGAGTCCAATTATTTTCACTAGTCAACATATTATTCAATAGTAATTCAGCTTGGTCGACTATTCTTTCCCTAAAAACACAACCAGCATAACTATCCAAGTAGTCCTTGGAAGCATCAGTTAGTCCACTATAAAAGATATCAAGTATTTCATTTTTCTTAAGAGGATGATCAGGCAAAGCATTAAGTAACCGGAGCAGCCTCCCCCAAGCTTGTGGGAGACTCTCTTCTTTGATTTGCACAAAATTATATATTTCCCGCAAGGCAGCTTGTTTCTTATGAGCAGGGAAATATTTAGTAGAGAAGTAATAAATCATATCCTGGGGACTACGCACACAACCAGGATCAAAAGAATTAAACCAAGTCTTAGCATCACCCTTTAATAAGAATGGAAATATCTTAAGGATATAATAATAGCGACACTTCTCATCATTAGTAAACAGGGTGGCTATATCATTTAACTTGGTAAGATGTGCCACAACAGTTTCAGATTCATAGCCATAAAAAGGATCAGATTCAACCAAAGTAATTATCTCAGGATCAACAGAGAATTCATAATCCTTATTAGTAACACAGATAGGTGAAGTAGCAAAAGCGGGGTCAGGTTTCATTCTAGCATTAAGAGATTGCTGCTTCCATTTAGCTAATTACTTCTTAAGATCATATCTATCTTTGCAAGCAAAAATAGCTCTAGCAACTTCCTCATCCATAACATAACCCTCAGGAACAATAGGTAATTCATAATAAGGGGGAGAACTTTCATCATCACTATCATCAATAATAGCATCTTCAATAATTTCATTCTCTCTAACCCTAGCAAGTTGTTCATCAAGAAATTCACCTAATGGCAAAGTAGTGTCACGCACAGAAGTAGTTTCATCATAACTATCATGCATAGCAGAAGTGGCATCATCAATAACATGCGACATATCAGAATTCATAGCAGTAGCAGGCTTAGGTGTCGCAAGCTTACTCAAAACAGAAGGAGAATCTAGTGCAGAGCTAGATGGCAGTTCCTTACCTCCCCTCGTAGTTGAGGGAAAAATCTTAGTTCTTGCGTCTTTCAAGTTCTTCATAGTGATCAGCAGATATAAATTCCAAGTGACTGAAAGAATAGAGCTATGCTCCCCGGCAACGGCGCCATAAATTAGTCTTGATAACCCACAAGTGTAGGGGATCGCAACAGCTTTCGAGGGTAGAGTATTCAACCCAAATTTATTGATTCGACACAAGGGGAGCCAAAGAATATTCTTAAGTATTAGGAGTTGAGTTGTCAATTCAACCACACCTGGATAACTTAGTATCTGCAGCAAGGTATTTAGTAGCAAAGTAGTATGATAGTAATGGTAACACTGGCAAAAGTAAAGATAGCAGTTTTGTAGTAGTTGTAACAGTAGCAACAGAAAAGTAAATAAGCGAAGCACAATATGTGAAAACCTCGTAGGCATTGGATCAGTGATGGATAATTATGTCGGATGCGATTCCTCATGTAATAGCTATAACATAGGGTGACACAGAACTAGCTCCGGTTCATCAATGTAATGTAGGCATGTATTCCGAATATAGTCATACGTGCTTATGGAAAAGTACTTGCATGACATCTTTTGTCCTACCCTCCCGTGGCAGCGGGTCCTAGTGGAAACTAAGGGATATTAAGGCCTCCTTTTAAAGAGAACCGAACAAAGCATTAGCACATAGTGAATACATGAACTCCTCAAACTATGGTCATCACCGAGAAGTATCCCGATTATTGTCACTTCGGGGTTGTCGGATCATAACACATAATAGGTGACTATAGACTTGCAAGATAGGATCAAGAACTCACATATATTCATGAAAACATAATAGGTTCAGATCTGAAATCATGGCACTCGTGCCCTAGTGACAAGCATTAAGCATAGCAAAGTCATAGCAACATCAATCTCAGAACATAGTGCTTACTAGGGATCAAACCCTAACAAAACTAACTTGATTACATGGTAAATCTCATCCAACCCATCACCGTCCAGCAAGCCTACTATGGAATTACTCACGCACGGCGGTGAGCATCATGAAATTGGTGATGGAGGATGGTTGATGATGACGACGGTGACGAATCCCTCTCTCCGGAGCCCCGAACAGACTCCAGATCAGCCCTCCCGAGAGATATTACGGCTTGGTGGCGGCTCCATATCGTAAAACGCGATGAAACTTTCTCTCTGATTTTTCTCTCTGCGAAACAGAATATATGGAGTTGGAGTTGAGGTTGGTGGAGCATCAGGGGGCCCATGAGATAGGGGGCGCGCCTAGGGGGGAGGGCGCGCCCCCACCCTCGTGGACAGGGTGTGGGCCCCTTGGCCTTGATTCTTTCGCCAGTATGTTTTATATTTTCCAAAAGTTATCTCCGTGGATTTTCAGGTCATTCTGAGAACTTTTGTTTTCTGCACAATAAACAACACCATGGTAGTTCTGCTGAAAACAGCGTCAGTCTGGGTTAGTTTCATTCAAATCATGTGAGTTAGAGTCCAAAACAAGGGCAAAAGTGTTTGGAAAAGTAGATACGTTGGAGACGTATCAATGAGCCCCGCAGGCTGAATAGTGGAGGCCAGAAACCCTTCCCTTTTGAGGTCAAGACGATAAACATGATCTACGCAACCCACATACCGTATAAGGAGAGGAAGCGAGCGCTACGGGACATATACTCCATTGAACCAGTAGCGCTAAAGTTCAATCCATGGTCAGCTTGCCCGCTCACGTTCAATCGCAGGGATCATGCCACCAGCACACGCCATGGAGGGTCCACAGCCCTAGTTCTAGACCCCATCATCGATGGATTCCACTTCAGTAGAGTCCTAATGGATGGAGGGAGCAACCTCAATCTGATATATGAGGATACAGTGAGGAAAATGGGGATCGATCCGTCAAGGAATAGACCTAGTAACGCCACCTTCAAGGGGGTCATTCCGGGAGTGGAGGCCCGCTACAAGGGCACCGTGACGCTTGAAGTAGTGTTCGGATCTCCAAATAACTTTCGAAGCGAGGACTTGATCTTCGATATTGCACCTTTTCGCAGTGGCTATCACGCCCTCCTCGGCCGAACAGTGTTAGCCAAATTCAATGTCGTTCCGCATTACGTGTACCTCAAGTTGAAGATGCCTGGTCCTTTGGGCGTCATAACTATCAACGATAATATAGAACACTCACTTTGAACCGAAGAGCATACTGCGGCCCTAGCGGCTGAAGACCACACCGGCCCATATAGGCCCGGATGACGACCCACCGTAAAGGCCGGCGACAATAGTAAGCAGGTTTGAACCCGTTCCCTATCATGGGAACCCGCATCTGTTCGCCGCAAATAGGGATACGCGCCCCACGACATGCCCACATTCTTCACGCTCCATGTGCCCCATCAGCACAACCTCGCACTCAAAATACCATGGGCAGCCGTGAGGCATACATTAATCTGAAGCACATGTTCGGTTAAACCGAACTTCGGAATTACTTCGTGTTCAGACGACCCGGGGACAAACTTCGGATACCCCCAAGCATAAAGCTCCATCGACAGGGCCCTCGCCCATCAAGGTCTCATTGAAGGTCCCAACCCCCACCCATCAGAAGCAAAGGGGCAGACGTGCAACAGGGCATAGTGAAGGCCTCAACCCACGCATCAAGGCCCTGCGTTAACCTTTACTCTGTAAAAAATTCTTTTTTTCTCTTATAAGTACCACCTTCGCAGTTTGAATCGTACGGTTAGACATCCCGAGCTTACGAGAAACAATAAAAATGCCCTTTTATGGTGTTTAGATATCCGCATCTTGCGACTTGTCTCCGATTCCCTCCTTGCTCTTCGAACAGCCCGACTTGAAAGTATTAACTAATCAGGAGTTTGATTTATATATCAACTCAATATCTCCAAGTCCGGCACCGCTTTTTCGCTCAGTGTTCGGCGTCTCGGATATTGCACTATATGCATCTTTTCCGAACTATGTCTTGGGTCAATAGTTGGGTTGCCAGGCTCCTGTGCTTGCCTCTTATGTTCCGCATGTTCTGCTGAGAGGGCAAAGGGAGAACCCCTGTGATTGTACTTCTGGCTTGCCCGGTCAAGTACCTCAGGACGAAAAAGCCAAAAACTAACTGTCATAGTAAGTGCGAACGGGTCCGTGATCCGATGATGAGGTTCAACTCTAAAAATCATTGGTGATTTTGCCGGGTCACACGAAGGGTTCATCTTAACACAAACCATGTGATTGGAAAGGGTAGGTTTTGATCCCCCAAGTACATCACAATAGACCGGGGGCTAGTCCCTAGTCCCCACTGTCAAGCTCCTAAGGCTAAGTGAAAGTAGTAAAACCGAATAGTCCAATTGTCTGGTTTCGCTCCCACACTACCGCCTCCGGGCACCAAGACGTTGGCTAAGGGTAACAGTGCAGAGACAAAACACCCCTCGTGAAATTCACTTGGGGGCTAAAGCCTATGACTGCTAGCATTTAGAATAAACATACGACCACACAGGAGTCAAAATTAAATTATGACAACATACACAAGTCAGGTAGATGCATAATAAAGCATAAGGTCCACTTGGTACACACTTAATACAGTCACTCAAGCATTACATCTTTCAAACACTGGTCCTCTATCGCCTGCGCACCGGTCATCACCTGCGCGAAATACTGCTCGGGGCGGCGATGCTCCTTCCCCTTGGGCGGGGGACCAGTGGCCATCTCCATTGGATTGATCTTCGGCCAAAGCACCATGGTATTCAGAAATGCAATCCTCGCCCCCTCAAGGCACGCTGACCGCTTCACGACATCAATCTGGAGCGGCACCTCCTGTAGCTTCTACACAAGGCTGAAGTAGGTGTTCGGGATGGGCTCAGTCGGCCATAGACTAACACAGAGGTCCAGGCTAGCACGGACATCCGATGCATCTCCATCAGCTGCTTCATTTGATTGAAGAGGAGGGGCAGATGCTCGGAGTCCGGAAACTGTGACAAGAAGAGTCGCTACGTGGAGTCCTCCTCAAGGGTGGCATAGTGCCTCACCGCGGCCACCGATTCTTTATAAGTTCGGAAACGCCTGCGGAGCACCAGACCCTCGTCAGCAGGCCGAACCTGTTGCCTCTGAACACACTGTGCAGTAAGTATTTCTTACCATTGGCAATTTTCATGGTTTGGCGGAGCTCCTCCCGGGCGCCTCTAGCTTCAGTCCTCGCCTCTTGGAGCTCCTTCTCCGCCTTGGATAGCTGGGAGGACTGCTCTCCTGCCCCTTCTCAAGCGTCTCCAGTTTGGCAGCATCCTGGAGCTCCACTTGGACTTTGGTCACCCGAGCCTCATGCTGCTCAGCGGCAAGCTTGGCCTTCTCGAGCTCGGCCACCGCTTTTTCAGCGGTGGTCTTCTTCATGGCCGCCTTGGCCTTGGCTTTCTTCAGGGCCTCCTTCTAGCCCTCGACCTCGCCGGCAGCACCTGCACGATCATCAAGATAATGGATTAGTAAATAGTCCGGATCATCCATATCCAACATTAAGAAAACATATCAAAAAAGCTCACCTTGTGCCTCGTCAAGCCGTTTGTTGACAAGGTCAAGCTCTTTATCAGAAAGCTTAAGCTTCTGATCCATCTCCTCTAATGCCGCAGCATTAGCAGCCGTGGCCCCGGAAGATGCCTGCATCAGCAAAAGAATTGCCGGCACCATTAATCGACCTACCGAATTTGATCCTCCGCAAGTTTTCTTCGAAACCCTTGCAGAGTCTCGGGGGTTGGTAGGTACATGAGCTATCCAAACTAATAGTTACAACCACATCATGAGGAAAAAGCATTATTTGACTTACCTCAAAGCCTGTTAGAAGGCCTTGGACAACGTTATTTAGTCTGGATTGTACGGACCGAACACCCTGCATAACCGCATTCATAAGACTAGCCACAATTGGTAGTAACATAGAGTAGTAACATCGACATGTTACTAGTCTATGTTACTACCTCTATAGTGGGTAGTAACATATGTGTGATAACATGCAACCCTTCATTTATTAGGCTATAGACACATCTTGCCTTGATATGTGTGATGTTACTACTACTACTAGTAACTAGCTATGTTACCACTTTCCTCTCTTTCTTCATTTATTGCTTGCCACATCATCTATTTTATCTAGATATGTGTGATGTTACTACCTATGTTACTCCCATTGTGGGTAGTCTAAGAGTGCAGTGTCCGTCAACGATGATGGACTTGTCCACCAGCTCCTCCAAAACGTCTAGCCAGCCAGCCACCGCCAGCGTCGAGGTGTTCGGCGCTGATGTCGGCCCCTCGGCCCTTCCTTCGCCGGAAGGATCCTGTGCCGTCGAAGGCCTTGGGGGCTCGGGAGTGGTCGATAGAGGGGGTCCGGATGGTCCGGACTCCTTTCCCGCGTTAGCCAGGAGGGACGCTCCCTCCTGGTCTTCGGTGACCGAGGTGTTGACCTCGGCCATTACGGTGTCAACCTTCCCCTCTGTGTTCGGAGGAGGGAGAGTCCTTCGGGACCGCACCTTCTCGGTCTCCGCGGAGATCAGGGGAGGTGCGGAGTGCGCCATGGACCCAGTGTCCGCCAGTTCAGTGGGCGGAGACATGCCCTCCAAGGTCTGCTCGATGGGGGACTATAGTTTGGAAGAGTTAACCTTCAACTAAAACGAATTGCTAAAAACAAGATATCTAAAAATATCGATGCCTTACCTACTGGCAGAGGGCTTGACCCTGGATCCCTTCTTCGGGGGCTCCTCGGACGCCTCCGACTCCTAGTCCGAGCCCGAGCTATTGGACAAGACCAGCTTAGGCCACCATCTTCTCTTTGGGGCCGGAGAAGGTTGGACCCCCTCAACGTCCTCGGCCGCCGCCCTCTTCTTGGAGTGCGAGGAGGCACTCTCCTCCTCGTCCTCATCCTCGCCCCCATCCTGCATGGACGAGGCCGCAACGTCTTCGGACCGATTGCCTGGACAAACCCTGGCCTCCGGCACTTCTGTCTTCTTGCCCTTCTTGGCGGGCGCCTTGTAGGGCACCACGACCAGCAGCTTCTCCAGCTGCTCTGATTGGGGCTCTTCCGGCAGAGGTGCCGGGACGCTCATCTTCTTGGCCTTGGCAAGCCAGCCCTGCAAAAATCCGCATACAAGCTTTGAACGAATTGAGCATGGTATAAATATCCGAACACTCTTCAAAGAAAAATGCAACTCACCTCCTTTGGGGGTTCACGGCGTCAAGGACGATGTCCTTCTCCTCGACCAGACACTCCTTCTGGGGCTGGAATAATTGACCCCATATTTTGTCAAGGGTCGTGCTATAGAGTCATAGCATGGTGGCCGGATCCTCGGGCTCATACTCGCACATAGGCTTGGCCCTCTCTTGGCAAGTGAGGAGGTGGCGGTGGAGCATGATCTGAAACACATCAACCAGCTTCATGTCGGTCTCTATTATGTTGTCGATGCGTTTCTGCAATGATTTCGTGTGTGCAACACACCCCCAGTCCAGAGCCTTGTGGTCCATGAGGCCAGCCTGGTAGCGTGACCGGACTTGAATGTGGGGGCCGCTCCCCATGCGGCCTCCCTCGGCTCGGTGATGTAGAACCACTCCTTTTGCCACATCCGAACTGTGTAGACAAAGTGGTCATTCGGCCACTGGACCCGCGTCAGCTTAGTAATCATGGCCCCTCCACAGTCCGCGTGCTCGCCGCCGACCACCTTGGGCTTGACATTGAACACCTTCAGCCACAAACCAAAGTGCGGCTGAACTCGATGGAGCACTTCACAAACAACGATGAAGGTCGAGATGTGGAGGAGGTAATTGGGGGCCAGATCGTGGGAATATAGCATGTAGAAGAACATCAACCGCCGCATGAAGGGGTGCAGGGGGAACCCTAGACCTCTAAGAAAATGGGGAAGAAAAATGACCCTCTCGCCCAGCTGGGGTGTGGGGATGATCTGGCTTTCTTCGAGGGGGCGATGAGGAACATTGGCCGGCAAATAGCCGGCCTCCTTTATCTTCAAAATGTTCCCCTCGGTGATGCTGGAGGCCTCCACATCTGTTGGCTCTGGATCCAGCCATGCTCGAAGGAAGCAAGAAGGGATTTGCCATGCAAGCAAAGAGAAAGGGCGTTGGAGCTCTGGAGGTCTGCGTAAGCGAGAGGTGGAAGAAGGCATAAGATGCATACGGTAGCGTCCCCCCTTTTATAAGCCAATGACATGCCTGGGGTTCCTTTTACCACGCCGTTGGATCCTCCACTTCCCGATATCTCCACAACGTTATGAGCGGGGAGGGGAATCAAAATCATTAACCATATCCCCCGAAAGGTGGGACACAATCTCCACCTCGAGGGGACGTGTCGAACGTGGCGTCGTCCTCGAGCCGCACTTCGAGAAATAGTAACTGCCCGGTGTTATGGCCGGACACGACTCTTCATTGAAAGAGAAAAAGTTGTCAGACGGAGGCATCATCTGCGCTTGAGCGTTATTTTTTATTATCACCTTTGGTGTTAAGCAAAACTGCCGTTTCAGATTCTGGACTTCGCCTGGTTCTGAACAGGGAGAGACATACTAAAGAAATTGCCTCACAAGCCGAATACTGGTCAGATGAATGGATACCTGATATAGGTCTTGGCATTGGAGGCAAGTCCGGGGCTACTGAGGGAGTCATGGACTAAGGGGTCCTCGGGGCGACTGATGTTTGCTTGAACTACGTCGGTATTTCCCCAAAGAGGAAGGGATGATGCAGCACAACAACAGTAGGTATTTCCCTCAGTGATGAGACCAAGGTTATCGAACCAGTAGGAGAACCACGCAACACCACGTAAACAGCTCCTGCAAACAAAGAACAAGTACTTGCAACCCGACGTAAGAGGGGGGTTGTCAATCCCTCACGGGCAAAAAGATAGATAAAAATGTAGTAGATTGGATAAATAAATCTTGCAGGAACGCAAGATAAAATAAATTACCAAAAATTGCAGCAAGGTATTTTTGGATTAATAGATCTGAAAATAAAAGCAAATAAAAGTAGACCACAAAGGCAAATATAATAAAGAAGAGACCCGGGGGCCGTAGGTTTCACTAGTGGCTTCTCTCGAGAAAAATAGCAAGCAGTGGGAAAACAATTATTGTTGGGAAATTGATAGAACTTCAAATAATCATGATGATATCTAGGAAATGATAATTATACAGGCATCACGTCCAAGATTAGTAGACCGACTCCTGCCTGCATCTACTACTATTACTCCACACATCGACCACTATCCAGCATGCATCTAGTGTATTAAGTTCATGGAAAAATGGAGTAATGCAATAAGAATGATGACATGATGTAGACAAGATCTATTTATGTAGAAATAGACCCCATCTTGTTATCCTTAATAGCAACAATACATACATGTCATTTCCCCTTATGTCACTGGGATCAAGCACCGTAAGATCGAACCCATCACAAAGCACCTCTTCCCATTGCAAGATGGATAGATCAAGTTGGCCAAACAAAACCCAAATATCGGAGAATAAATATGAGGCTATAATCAATCATGCATATAAGAGATCAAAGAAGACTCAAATACCTTTCATGGATAAAAACATAGATCTGATCATAAACTCAAAGCTCATCGGATCCCAACAAACACACCGCAAAAAGAGTTACATCATATGGATCTCCAAGGGACCATTGTATTGAGAATCAAACGAGACAGAGGAAGCCATCTAGCTAATAACTACGGACCCGTAGGTCTACAATGAACTACTCACGGATCATCAGAGAGGCACCAATGGACATGATGAACCCCTCCGTGATGGTGTCTAGATTGGATCTGGTGGTTTTGGAACTTGCGGCGGCTGGAATTGGTTTTCGTCCACTCCCCTAGGGTTTCTGGAATATTGGGGTATTTATAGAGCAAAGAGGCGGTGCGGGAGACCATCGAGGTGGGCATAACCCACCTGGGCACGCGTGGGCCCCCAGGTGCACCCTGGTGGGTTGTGCCCCTGTCGGTGTCAAAACCGGCGGATCTCGGGTAGGGGGTCCCGATCTATGCGTCTAAGGCTAATGGTAACAGGAGGCAAGGGACACGATGTTTTACCCAGGTTCGGGCCCTCTCGATGGAGGTAAAACCCTACTTCCTGCTCGATTGATACTGATGATATGGGTATTACAAGAGTTGATCTACCACGAGATCGTAGAGGCTAAACCCTAGAAGCTAGCCTATGATGATTATGATTGTGTCTCTAAGGACTAAACTCTCTGGTTTATATAGACATCGGAGAGGGCTAGGGTTTACATGGAGTCGGTTACAAAGAAGGAAATATAATATCCGGATCGCCAAGCTTGTCTTCCACGCAAAGGAGAGTCCCATCTGGACACGGGAAGAAGTCTTGAGTCTTGTATCTTCACGGTCCAACAGTCCGGCCAAAGTATATAGTCCGGCTGTCCGGATACCCCCTAATCCAGGACTCCCTCAGTAGCCCCTGAACCAGGCTTCAATGATGATGATTCCGGCGTGCAGTTTTGTCTTCGGTATTGCAAGGCTGGTTCCATCTTCGAATACTCCAAAGTAATTATCGAACACTTAAATCGTGTTCGGATTTGCAAGATGGTATTCACATACCACCGTAGAGAGAATGATATTTCACAAACGTAATCTGCTGAAAACTTTAGACAACGTGACACGACACTACGGTCGGGTCATTATTCGAACCGTTTTCCCACAACCAGCCCTAGCGCATATTGCAAGGCGGTTTCCTCGGCACGTCTTGTCAAAGCAGAGATCATGTCCCCTTATCACGGGATTCCCATCAATACGGGTATGGGTAACCCAACCGCACAATCAATCGTGGTGCTTGGGTAATAAGCAATTCTCAACAGGAAAGTGGGGAGGCGCACCGTTCTTGTCGCCTCTATAAAGGGATAAGGATTCCCCATTTTCACCCACGCCTTCTTCCTCCTCTGCTTATCCATTCTCACACCCTCGAGCTCCAGCGCCCTAGTTCATGCTTTCTCCGCACAGCCAAATATGTCCAGAGCAGGAGGCAAGTGGGTGGCCTCCACCGTGAAGAAGGAGCATATCGCGAAGCTCCGGGCAGCTGGATACGTGGCCGCAGACATCGCGCAGCAGCTATCGGACGAAGGGCAGATCATTCCAACTCCGGAACCCCATGAGAGGGTCGTGTTTCTCGCCCACTTCGTCCGTGGACTGGGGCTTCCACTTCATCCCTTCGTCCGCGGGCTCATGTTCTACTACGGGCTAGATTTCCATGATCTAGCCCCAAATTTCGCCCTCAACATCTCGGTGTTGATCGTCGTGTGCGAGGCCTTCCTCCGCATGAAGCCTCACTTCGGCTTGTGGCTACGAATCTTCTGCGTGAAGCCGAAGATCATGAGCGGCCAGCAAGCGGAGTGCGGAGGCGCCATGGTGGGCAAGATGCCCAACATCACCTGGCTTGACGGCTCCTTCGCGGGGACCGTGAAAGGGTGGCAGTCGGGGTGGTTCTACATCACCGAGCCGCGCGACGCCAACTGGGCGGCGACCCCCGAATTCCGGTTCAGAATTCCCATGCGGCTCACCTCCTGGGAAAAGAAGGGCCTGGCCTGGGCGAGCCTGCGGAGCTGACCGGACTTCAAAACTGTATCAAGAATATGAAGGACAAGAAAATCAAGCTAGTCAACGTGGTCTAGGTCATGCTAGTCCACCGAATTCTTCCATGCCAAAGACATGCTTTTAATCTGTGGGAGTTCATCTCGGCCGAACACCAGACACTTCAAAAGCTCTACGACATGACACACAAGGGCGCATGGAAGACGCTATTCGAGGCCTCCGAAATACCTCCTCCCACATCCGAGGACCGTGGACTTCATGCCACGCGGCTCCCCCGTTCGGTGAGTTTTCTGACTACCACCGGATGCAGTTTTCCCAATGTACTCATGGGGGAATCTTAAGTCATTGTGTGCATTTGATCAAGAGTATGTGGAGATGGCGGAGCGGATTGACTGTCTGGCTCCACAGCCAGAAGGTCCAGCAGATGCTCTCCTGACGGAGACGCTAGTCCCGGCACCCTACAAGGCGCCGGAAAAGAAGGCCGAAAAGAAGGCCCCGGGGACCAGGAAGGGTCTCCGGCGTAAGGTCATACCGAACGCCTCGTCCGAAGACGACGAGGCACACTCCTCCCCCGAAGGGGAGGAGGAAGAGGAAAGGGCCACCCCATCCGGAGAGGATGAGGGGCCTAGGAAGGCGACCCAAGGGACCGGAAAGGGTCCCCGGCACAAGGCCGTCATACCCTCGTTGTCCGAAGACGACGAGGCAGATACCTCCCGCAGAGGCGGGGGGAAACACGAAGAAACTCTGCCTCCCTGCACTGGGGAGGATAAGAAGAGGAAAGCTGCCCCGGAGGGGGAGGCTAGGACGCCCAAGAAGGGAAAGGCGTCCCTTCCGGATTACTCCACCACTGCCGCCTATAGCGAGGAGGAGTGGCTGCCTAGGGGGGGGAGCCCCTAGTAAGATCGTAAGTATCCGCACTCTATTGTACTTTAGTACGACTTTGCTTCATAGTCTGTTATAACGCCGAACATGTATATGCAGTCCAGCCAGGGTCCATCCCGAGGTATCCTCTTTGGATCGGTCCTTGAGTGATTCGGCGATGAACTGGATCCCGACGGCCACTACCCCTCGGCCTGCGGACGACACGGAGGTGTTGTCCTAAAGGTTCCCGGAGCAGGGGGAGGTGACTCTAGAGATGCCCCAATCCCAGACGCCAGGTATGCAGGGCGTAAGATCCCCGCGAATTGTGCCGACGAGAGCCGCAGCAAGCCGGGCTCTCAGCCGGACACTGTACCGAAACCTCCAATGGTTCCAGATTCGGGCAGGCGGCCCCTTGCTAAGGAGGGCGAGCCGTCCGTGCCCATGACTTCCGTTATGTCAGAGGCGTCGGATAGTCTGCTGGAAGCGCTTCGTGGCGCTTCCATGGATGAAGAGCACCGTACTCTTATGAGTGCAGTGATTCAGAAGGTTCTGTCTGCCAAGAGCGGACTAACCGAAGCCTGCACCAGCCTCCTGACAGGCTTTGAGGTAAGTAATCAAAAATGTGTGAAAGTATCACCCGATAGGTAGTAGCCCCTGATACTCTGTGTGGTGTTCGAAATGAAAAGCCAAACGGAGGGTTGAATATAATCCGCAGGAGTCTAATAGTAGGTGTGCATGTGAATAAGCAGGCGGTGCTGCTTGCCGCTGCTGCCCGCACGGCCGAGGTCGCCGGACTTAAACGGGACCTGGAGCCGGCACAGGGAGAGCTCAGCCTCACGAAGAGGCAGCTCTAAGAGAACAAAGGTGAGTGATACCCCGTTTGCATATCATAAAGAATAGACAAAATTGGTGATTCTAATGACAAAGCGTCGTGACTTTGTAATAGGGGCCACAACCGAAGTGGCATCCCTGAAGAAAGCGTTGTCCGAGGCCGAAGATAAGGCGACCATGGAGCGCATTGAGCGCGAAAAGCAGAATGCTAGGGTGGGCGAGGTACAGCAAGAGCTCCAGGAGCTCGGCAAGAAGTTCGAGTCCTTGGAGCGTGACCTCAAGACGAAGGAGTCTGAGCCTGCGAAGGCCCTTGCGAGTGTGAAAGACGCTAAGGCCGAGGCCGAAAAGGCCCAGCAGGAAATCTAGGCGGCCAGGAAGATAGCGGCGGGTAAGACATTCTTTATGCAAAGCAAGCATGTGGAGGAGGCGTTTCTCTTACTTACCTGAATTCAGAGCTCTCCAGGGGCATTCGCAGATCTGCCGCGCAGCGTATCAGATGTCGCGGAGTTCTACCATGCCGAGGAAGGGATCTCGATGCAGAAGCTGTTCTGGTCCCAATATGCTGGACCCGAACACTCGATGCCTCTGAGTGACCAATTGAAGCAATTGGTTGAACTCCACAGGGCGGCCGAAGTGGCTATGAAAGATTTCATAGTCCGGATGTGGCCTGGTGAGCCCTTGTCTGCCAGCTACTTCGGCGTGATAAAGCGGATGGTAAATGCCTGTCCGCGGCTTGAGGTGATCAAGCAATTCGTTTGCATTGAGGGTGCCCGCAGGGCCTTTGCCCGTGCGAAGGTGCATTGGGGCAAGCTGGATGCGGAGAAGCCGGTGAAGGATGGGCCGCCGGAGGGCAAGGCGCATCGCTGTTCAGAAAAATATTATGATGGCATTATGAAAGGCGCTTGTCTCATGGCCGATGAATGTACCAAGGACACGATCCTTGAGTAAATGTACTTCTGTCATTGTTGTAATATAAAGACGAAGTTACTTGCGCTATATAGTGTTTTTTGATTTAAAATATTACCTTCTGTGCGACTGTTTATAAGATTCTGAAAGTATGCCAGTCATCGGCTTCCACCCCCACATAACTAGTACCAGGGTGTTCCTGGAAAAACCCAGACACTCTTTATCCAAAATTTTGGTCCCTAAAGGAGGTGTTTGGCACAGCGAACAAGGCAATCAGACTATGCGGCTTTATAACTTTCACTTAGCCATAGAAGTCTACAATTTTAAATTTTGGCGAAGCCCCTAGAATTCGGAAAGCCGAATTGGGGCGCTATATACGCCTAAATCGAACGAAGCCGATTCCTCGCCTAAAGCGGAAAAATTTCCTAAGGATTTTAAGACCTCTCGAACAGCGACCAGCTCTCGCCGCATCATGCCGGTCAGTTTTCGGCTTTCTCTACTGAGGTGCTCGTACGGAAGAACCGGGACACAATCGCAGTAGTTCTCCCTGCGCTACCTTAGCCGATATAACGGAACGTAAGGTACCAAAACAAGGGAGCCGGGCAAACCCAACTATTGACCCAAGACATGATTCGGAGCTGATGCATATAGTGCTATAAGTTCGGGGTGCCGCACTGTTGAAAGTGTCCGGACTTGTCTTGCCGTGTTATGGGGCGCCATAAGGAGCCCCTGGCAAACTAAACGTACCAAGGTGTACGGAAACATTTATAGAAAAATGTGCAAATAGGAATAATAAGCTGACGCTATATATTATCTCCCATTGATAAATAATACGTCTAAGCATATGTTTACAATGAATGCGTTAAGCGGAAGTAAATAGGACTATTTGACATGTCCCATCCAAGGGCGGGCTGCATGTAGGTATATAAACAGGTATAACGATCGTGAACAGATTCCACCTGGGTATTCCCTTTATGCGCAAAGCCTTTTGCGTCCTTGGTTTTTTCTCCTATGCAAGTCCGACAATCCGGCTCTTCTGAAGAGGCTGCCTGAAAGCAGTATCCTGAAAGGTAAAAAAGGGGGGTTATTAAAGTATGTTGCGGCTGAGCCGCACTGTTTGACTGAGTCCCTTATTGTGCCTCCGCCTATGCCCATGGTATTTTTAGTGCGTAATTATGTACACGCGGCATGAATGCTGCCTTGATGGTGCTAGAGCGGAGGCCGGACTGCTAGTCACGCTCTTGACGTGCCTGGCGATCTTGTTGCGGGGTACTCCGGACTCGCTTGACGGTGTTCGGGGTTGTTGTCGCCGGATTGGTGGTTTGCCGGAGAAGGCCGCATTGTACTTCCGCTGCGAGGGCTGCAGTATGCTCTTCTGTATGAAGAGAGCGGTCCATGTTTCCGTTGAATGTTATGACCCCGCGCGGTCCTGGCATCTTGAGCTTGAGGTATGCATAGTGTGGTACCGCATAGAATCGAGCAAATGCGGTTCGTCCGCACCAAACTCAACAATAACTCGTGAGATAGGTTAGTATAAACCAATGCAAAACCTTATCATTTTCTACTGTAACAAATCACTAAAATTATTATTCCACATTGCATACTAAATGCCTTTGCATATTTAATACTCCTATCCTCAAATAGAATCATTAAACAAGCAAACATACGCAAACAATGCAAACATAACAGCAATCTGCCAAAACAGTACAGTCTGTAAAGAATGCAAGAGTATAAATACTTCCCTAACTCCAAAAATTATGAAAGAAAATTCCCACTGTAATAAATTTATCAGAGCTCAATATGCAAAAAGTTTCAACATTATACCATTCTCTGACTTTTCTAGGTAATTTTTGCAACAGCGGTAAACTTTCTGTTTTCAAACAGCAACATGTATACTAGCAAAATAAGCATGGTAACGGCTATCCTTGACTTTTTTATTGAAAATAAAGATGCAAAGCATTATTCTAACTAACAGAAAACAAACACTAACAAAAGAAAATGACGCTCCAAGCAAAACACATATCATGTGGTGAATAAAAATATAGCTCCAAGTAAAGTTACCGATGAACGAAGACGAAAGTGGGGATGTCTTCCGGGGCATCCCCAAGCCTAGGATCTTGGTTGTCCTTTAATATTACCTTGGGGTGCCTTGGTCATCCCCAATCTTAGGATCTTGCCACTCCTTATTCCATAGTCCATCGAATCTTTACCCAAAACTTGAAAACTCCACAACACAAAACTCAACAGAAAACTCGTAAGCTTCGTTAGTATAATAAAATAAAACCACCACTTAGGTACTGTAATGAACTCATTCTAAATTCATATTGGTGTAATATCTACTGTATTCCAACTTATCCATGGTTCATACCCTCCGATACTACTCATAGATTCATCAAAATAAGCAAACAACACATAGAAAACAGAATCTGTCAAAAATAGAATAGTCTGTAGTAATCTGTATCAAACGTATACTTATGGAGCTCCAAAAATTCTACCAAATTAGGACGTCCTAAGCAATTTGTGTGCCAATACAGATCAACAAGAATCATATCAAAATCACGTTTATGTGAATTAACAAAACTAATTTACTGGATGCAAAAGTTTCTGATTTTCAGCAGGATCAACACAACTATCACCGTAAGCTATCCTAAAGGTCTTACTTGGCACTTTATTGAAACAAAAGCTATAAAACATGATTAATACAGTAGCATAATCATGTGTACACACAAAAACATTAAGGATAAATATTGGGTTGTCTCCCAACAAGCGCTTTTCTTTAATGCCTTTTAGCTAGGCATGATGATGGCAATGATGCTCACATAAAAGATAAGAATTGAAACATAACGGGAGCATCATGAAGCATATGACTAGCACATTTAAGCCTAACCCACTTCCTATGCATAGGTATTTTGTGAGCAAACAACTTATGGTAACAATAATCAACTAGCATAGGAAGGCAAAACAAACATAGCTTCAAAATTTTCAACACATAGGAAGGAAACTTGATATTATTGCAATTCCTACAAGCATAAGTTCCTCCCTCATAATAATTTTAAGTAGCATCATGAATAAATTCAACAATATAACCAGCACCTAAAGCATTCTTTTCATGATCTACTTGCATAGAAATTTTACTACTCACCACATAAGCAAAATTCTTCTCATTTGGAATAGTGAGAGTATCATAAGAGACTTGAACACTAAAAATTGTTTCCACATTAAAAGAGTAGTGTTCAGAAAAAGGGTAATCATAATCATGACAAGTTTTATAAATATAATCTTCACTACTTTTTATAGCATAAGTTTCATCACAATAATCATCATAAGTAGCAACTTCGTTCTCATCATAATCGATTGAAACCTCTCCCAAGATAGTGGAATCACTAAATAAAGTTGACACTCTTCCAAATCCACTTTCGTATTCATCACAATAAAATTCAACATCCTCCAAAATAGTGGGATCACTACTTCCTAAAGTTGACACTCTTCCAAACCCACTTTCATCAATATAATCATCATAGGTAAGAGGCATGCTATCATCATAACAACTTTGCATATCAAAACTTGGGATGCTAAAAATATCATCTTCATTAAACATAGCATCCCCAAGCTTGGGACAAACATTAATTTCAGCAAATATATTCTCAAATATTTCATCCTCATCAAACATATCTTCCCCAAGCTTGGGCCTTTTCATATCATAAGCATAATCACTCTCATCATTAATAGTATGGATAGCACCAATAGTATAGCAATTATCATCATCACAATGAGTAGTAGGAGCAACATCATTTGGGAGGGATACCTTTTTACCTTTATTGCTCCTTCTTTTCTTTTTCTTCTTCACATTATGTGTGGTTTCAACCTTCCTCTTTGAGCTCCTTATTGATGAGATTGGTTGAATAAAAAGCTCCTCCTTGTTACCTAATTCATCATAAGAAATAATAGGAGGATATTGGGAAGTCTCTTCCCTCTCATTAGTATTCTCATCATCTTCTATTTGCTTTCTTTTCTTTATGTAATTGGCAATATAAGGATTTTCAATGCAATTTTCCGCACAATACAAATAAATCTTCTCTAGATCAATATCAAGGAATTTATTATGGGCAAATTTTGGAAGGTCCTTAATTAAACGTTTCAATTCTTCATAACCCAAAAGTAAACTAAGTTCATTGTAATGTGCAAGGGAAATCAAATCATCACAATTTTTTGACACAATTCAATCATGAAATAATTTGCATTGGAGATGTACATGACCACGTTCATTGCATAGTTCACAAGTACGGCAAAGGAACTGTAAATTTTCAGCACTCCCATTTAACTTTTCTTGCAACAATTTAGTTTCTAAATGCTTATGCCTCTTGCAATATATACCTTCTGTATTTGGTGTGTTCATGCAAACATGCACTCCACAAAAGTTGACATGCTTATAAGAGATATTTTCATCATGACTAGAGCAATCATCATTAGTACTATGGATATTCAAAGAGTTTATACTAACAACATTGCAATCATGCGCATCATTCAAAGATTTAGTACCAAGCATTTTAATGCATTCTTCTTCTAGCACTTGAGAACAATTTTCCTTTCCATCATACTCACGAAAGATATTAAAAAGATGAAGCGTATGAGGCAACCTCAGTTCCATTTTTTGTAGTTTTCTTTTATAAACTAAACTAGTGATAAAACAAGAAACAAAAAGATCCGATTGCAAGATCTAAAGATATACCTTTAAGCACTCACCTCCCCGGCAACGGCGCCAGAAAAGAGCTTGATGTCTACTACACAACCTTCTTCTTGTAGACGTTGTTGGGCCTGCAAGTGCACAGGTTTGTAGGACAGTAGCAAATTTCCCTCAAGTGGATGACCTAAGGTTTATCAATCTGTGGGAGGCATAGGATGAAGATGGTCTCTCTCAAACAACCCTGCAACCAAATAACAGAAAGTCTCTTGTGTCCCCAACACACCCAATACAATGGTAAATTGTATAGGTGCACTAGTTCGGCGAAGAGATGGTGATATAAGTGCAATATGGATGGTAGATAAAGGTATTTGTAATCTGAAATTATAAAAACAGCAAGGTAGCAAGTGATAAAAGTGATCATAAACGGTATTGCAATGGTAGGAAACAAGGCAGGGGGTTCATACTTTCACTAGTGCAAGTTCTCTCAACAATAATAACATAGATAGATCATATAACAATCCCTCAACATGCAACAAAGAGTCACTCCAAAGCCACTAATAGAGGAGAACAAACGAAGAGATTATGGTAGGGTACGAAACCACCTCAAAGTTATCCTTTCTGTTCTATATATTCAAGAGTTCGTAGTAAAATAACATAAAGCTACTCTTTCCGCTCAATCCATCATAGAGTTCATACTAGAATAACACCTTAAGACACAAATCAACCAAAACCCTAATGTCATCTAGATACTCCATTGTCACCTCAAGTATCCGTGGGCATGATTATACGATATGCGTCACACAATCTCAAATTCATCCAACCAACACAAAGTACTTCAAAGAGTGCCCCAAAGTTTCCACCGGAGAGTCAAGAAAACGTGTGCCAACCCCTATCCATAGGTTCATGGGCGGAACCCGCAAGTTGGTCACCAAAACATACATCAAGTGGCACGTGATATCCGATTGTCACCACAGATAAACATGGCAAGACATACATCAAGTGTTCTCAAATTAAAGAATCAATCCGATAAGATAAATTCAAGAGGGAAACTCAATTCATCACAAGAGAGTAGAGGGGGAGAAACATCATAAGATCCAACTATAATAGCAAAGCTCGCGATACATCAAGATAGTGCCATAGAGAGAACACGAGAGAGAGAATCAAACACATAGCTACTGGTACGTACCCTCAGCCCCGAGGGTGAACTACTCCCTCCTCGTCATGGAGAGCGCCGGGATGATGAAGATAGCCATCGGTGATGGATCCCCCCTCCGGCAGGGTGCCGGAATGGGCTCTCGAGAGGTTTTTGGTGGCTACAGAGGCTTGCGGCGGCGGAACTCCTGATCTATCTTGATATTCGATGTTTTTAGGGTACGTAGGCTTATATAGGCGAAAGAAGTTAGTTGGGGGGTGCTCGAGGGGCCCACGAGACAGGGGGTGCGCCCAGTAGGGGGGCCCTATCTCCTGGCCTCCTCGAGGATCTTCTGACGTGAATTCCAAGTCTCCAGGATCATATTCTTCCAAAAAATCACGCTGCCGAAGGTTTCATTCCATTTGGACTCTGTTTGATATTCCTTTTCTTCGAAATACTGAAACAAGCAATAAAACAACAATATGGGCTGGGCCTCCGGTTAATAGGTTAGTCCCAAAAGTAATATAAAAGTGTATAATAAAGCACGTAATCATTCAAAACAGATAATAAAATAGCATGAATGCTTCATAAATTATAGATACGTTGGAGATGTATGAGTTGGCTCCATCGCATAGACGTCCCGTAGTGCTCGCTTCCGTTCCCGTTTGGGAATATGGGTGGCGTAGATCATGTTGACCGTTTTCACCCGGGGAGGAAATTTCTTCTGTCCTCCCGTGTTCGGACGCCGGGGCTCCTCGTCATCGTTGCTGTGCAGCCCCTTGTCCTTGTTTTCGGCGTTTATTTTACCTGCCTGTTTGAACACCCAGCAGTCTCTGTTAGTGTGGTTTGCTGGCTTATCTAGGGTGCCATGAATTTGGCATGAGCGTTCAAGTATGCGGTCCAGACTGGACTGTCCCTGATTGTTTCTTTTGAACGGCTTTTTCCGCTAACCGGATTTCGAGCCACTGAATACGGTGTTGACTGCCGTGTCTTCGGTGTTGTCACCGTTGCTCCGTCGCTAGTGTATGTTGCGCCGTGGCTTGCCATTATTGTCGCGGACATCTGAGGTGCCTGAATTTATTGGCGTGGTGCTACTGCGAGCGAGCCAGCTGTCCTCGGTCGCGCAAAAGCGGGTCATGAGTGTCGTGAGGGCTGCCATGGACTTTGGTTTTTCCTTGCCGAGGTGTCGCGCGAGCCACTCGTCGCGGATATTATGCTTGAAGGCCGCCAGGGCTTTGGTGTCTGGACAGTCGACTATTTGGTTCTTTTTGGTTAGGAACCGAGTCCAGAATTTCCTGGCTGACTCTCTGGGCTGTTGGGTAATGTGGCTCAAGTCATCGGCATCCGTTGGTCGCACGTATGTGCCCTGGAAGTTGTCGAGGAACGCGTCCTCTAGGTTTTCCCAACTACCAATGGAATTTGCCGGCAGGCTGTTTAGCCAGTGCCTTGCCGGTCCTTTGAGCTTGAGGGGAAGGTACTTGATGGCGTGTAGATCGTCACCGCGGGCCATGTGAATGTGGAGAAGGAAATCTTCGATCCATACTGCAGGGATTGTTGTGCCATTGTATGATTCGATGTTTACGGGTTTAAATCCTTCTGGGAATTCATGATCCATCACTTCGTCAGTGAAGCAGAGGGGGTGTGCGGTGCCTCTATGCCGGGCTATGTGGCTACGCAGTTCGACTGAGTTTGGTTGGCTGTATTCGGCCCGGCCGGACTTGTTGATGGTGTATCCGGCATAACGATCATCGTTACGTGTTGTGGCGCGCCCCCCACGCCGTAGATCGATCTTGGCTGTCATGCCTTGTTTTCCAGTATATCTTGCAGGTCCTGCCCATTGCCCCGGGCCGTAGGGTGCGGGCTGGCATTCAGGCTGATATGATGTTTTATCCCGGCCGCGAGGTGTCTGGTCAGCCATGTGGCGCTCGAGTCCGTATTCCTCAGCTGCCAGGACTTTAGTCCATCTGTCAGTGAGTAGGTCTTGATCAACTTGGAGCTGTTGCTGCTTCTTTTTCAGGCTCCTCGCGGTGGCAATAAGCCGGCGCTGAAGCGCCTCGCCCATGGGGTCCTTCCGCACGCCAACTCGCTGCCGCCGAGGCTAATCTCGTCTTCGGAGGCGGGCATGTGTTGTCCTCCTCCGGGTATCCGTCCGTCACCTGTTCGTCTGGGCTGACCTGCCCGTCTTCCTGTTCGGCCTGCTCGAAGGCAGGCTGATCGGGGTTGTATTCATCTTCGGCACCATCCGAATTGTTTTCGTTTCCTGTGCCGATATTGCTGTGGCAGGGCTTGGAGCAGCGTCGACGACGTCCATGCTTTGCTTTCTTCCCTGAGGAGTTATCCTCTATTGCCTCATCACCATTGGTTTCCTTCGGAGTGTCCACCATATATATATATCATATGAGGAGGTGGCTGTCCAACACCCCGTGGGCAGTGGTTCCTGTTCTTCTCCTACATTGTCGTCCATACCGTCGATGTCTTCGGATTCGAAGTCAAGCACGTCGGTTAAATCATCGACCGTGGCAATGAAGTGGGTGGTGGGTGGGCAACGAGTTCCTTCGTCGCCTGCTTCCCACTCGAGCCATACATAGTTCGGCCAAGAGTCTCCTGACAAAAAGAGAGACTTTAACGAGTTCAGTACGTCGCCAAAGGGCGAGTGTTGGAAAATATCCGCAGCGGTGAACTCCATTACCGGAGCCCAACCAGATTCAGTGGGCTCGGGAGTGCACGGCCTGGAACCTACACCCGGATATGAGTCCAGGGGTCCAGTGTCATAGGCCTCCTTGGGGGTGAAGCCTGTGTTCGGCTCTACCGCCGATGAGTGTGTGGCCTCCGGGGCGGGGTCCATCCACCCATCCTCGGGCGACGCAATCTGCTCGGATTTAGGTCAGGGGCTCCTACAGGGGCGATATCCCGAGCATTGTTCGACAAAGAGGTTCAAGTGTGCTCAACGTGGTATCGCCCGCTCTGGCGCAGGCCCGAACCCGTTGAAGATCAAGTCTCTGCAGATATCAGCCGTGTAGTTCAGGTTTCCGAACCTGACCTGGTGGCCAGGGGCGTAGCTGTCGATCTACTCTAGATGGCCAAGCAAATTGGCTCGCAGTGTGAAGCCGCCGAACACGAAATTCTGTCCGGGGAGAAAAGTCTCACCCTAGACCGTGTTGTTGTTGACAATTAAAGGAGCCATCAAGCCTTGCAGCGACGACACAGAGGAACTCTCAATGAAAGCACCAATGTCGGTGTCAAAACCGGCGAATATCAGGTAGGGGGTCCCGATCTGTGTGTCTAAGGCTAATGGTAACAGGAGGCCATGGACACAATGTTTTACCCAGGTTCGGGCCCTCTCGATGGAGGTAAAACCCTACTTCCTGCTTGATTGATATTGATGATATGGGTTTTGCTACCTCTTGAGCACTGCGTTGGATTTCCCCGAAGAGGAGAGGATGATGCAGCAAAGTAGCGTAAGTATTTCTCTCAGTTTTTGAGAACCAAGGTATCAATCCAGTAGGAGACCACGCACAAGTCCCTCGTACCTACACAAAACGATAGCAACTCGCAACCAACGCTCAGGGGTTGTCAATCCCTTCACGGTCACTTACGAGAGTGAGATCTGATAGAGATAATATTTTTGGTATTTTTGATAGATAGATGCAAAGTAAAAAGTAAAAAGGCAAAGTAAAAACAAAGCAACTAAATAAAGGGATATTTGATATGATGAGAATAGACCCGGGGGCCATAGGTTTCACTAGTGGCTTCTCTCAAGAGCATAAGTATTCTACGGTGGGTGAACAAATTACTGTTGAGCAATTGACAGAATTGAGCATAGTTATGAGTATATCTAGGCAATGATCATGTATATAGGCATCACGTCCAAGACAAGTAGATCGAAACGATTCTGCATCTATTACTATTACTCCACTCATCGACCGCTATCCAAAGATGCATCTAGAGTATTAAGTTAAAAACAGAGTAACGCCTTAAGCAAGATGACATGATGTAGCGGATAAATTCATGCAATATGATAAAACCCCATCTTGTTATCCGATGGCAACAATACAATACGTGCCTTGCAACTCTTTACACATCGAGTAAGGACACCGCAAGATTGAACCCAAAGCTAAGCACTTCTCCCATTGCAAGAACTACCAATCTAGTTGGCCAAACCAAAAAGGATAATTCGAAGAGACTTGCAAAGATAACTCAATCATACATAAAAGAATTCAGAGAAGAATCAAATATTTTCCCTAGATAATACTGGATCATAAACCCACAATTCATCGGTCTCAACAAACACACCGCAAAAAGAAGATTACATCGAATAGATCTCCACAAGAGAGGGGGAGAACATTGTATTGAGATCCAAAAAGAGAGAAGAAGCCATCTAGCTACTAGCTATGGACCCGAAGGTCTGAAGTAAACTACTCACACTTCATCGGAGGGGCTATGGTGATGATGTAGAAGCCCTCTATGGTGGATGCCCCCTCGTGGGAGCTCGAATGTGCCCCAAGATGGGATCTCGTGGATCTGAAAGGTTGCGGCGGTGGAATTAGGTTTTTGGCTCCTGTTCTGATCGTTCGGGGATACATAGGTATATATAGGAGGAAGGAGTACGTCTGTGGAATGTCAGGGGTCCCACGAGGTAGGGGCGCGCCTGGCGCCCACCTCCTCGTGACCTCCTCGCACCTTTGCTTGGAGTAGGGTCCAAGTCTCTGGATCACATTCGTTGGAAAATCACGACCCGAAGGTTTCATTCCGTTTGGACTCCGTTTGATATTCCTTTTCTTCAAACATGAAATAGGCAAAAACAGTAATTCAGGCTGGGCCTCCGGTTAATAGGTTAGTCCAAAAGTAATATAAAAGTGGAAAATAAAGCCCAATATAGTCCAAAACGTAGATAAAGTAGCATGGAGCAATCAAAATTATAGATACGTTGGAGACGATCGCATCCCAAGCTTAATTCCTGCTCGTCCTCGAGCAGGTAAATGATAAAAAAGAATTTTTGATGCAGAGTGATAATTTGGCATAATTTCAATGTAAATCTTCTTAATTGTGATATATTCAGATCTGAAAGATTCAAAAGAAAAGTTCATATTGACACAAAAATAATAGTACTTCAAGCATACTAATCAAAGCAATCATGTCTTCTCAAAATAACATGGCAAAAGAAAGTTCATCCCTACAAAATCATATAGTTAGGCTATGCTTCATTTTCGTCACACAAAGATGTTCCCAACTTCTATACCCCCAATGACAAGCCAAGCAATTGTTTCATACTTAAATAATCTCAAACTTTTTCAACCTTCACGCCATACATGAGCGTGAGCCATGGATATAGCACTATGGGTGGAATAGAATATGATGATGGGGATTGTGTGGAGAAGACAAAAAAAGGAGAAAGTCTCAAATTGACGAGGATAATCAACGGGCTGTGGAGATGCCCATCAATTGATGTCAACATGAGGAGTAGGGATTGCCATGCAACGGATGCACTAGAGCTATGAATGCTCAACAAAAGAAAACTAGTGGGTGTGCATCCAACTCGCTTGCTCATGAAGACCTAGGGCATTTGAGGAAGCCCATCGTAGGAATATACAAGCCAAGTTCTATAATGAAAAATTCCCACTAGTATGAAGAGGACAACTTTATGAGACTCACTACATGAAGAACAAGGTGCTACTTTGAAGCACAATATATGAGACTCACTACATGAAGAACAAGGTGCTACTTTGAAGCACAAGTGTGGAGAAAGAGATAGTAGCATTGCCCTATTTATTTTCTTTTTTTTGGGCCTTTCTTTTTTTTGGGCAATGCTCTAATAATGATGATCATCACACTTCTATTGATTACAACAAAAAGATTAACACTCGAAACTTAGAACAAGATATGACTCTATATGAATGCCTCCGGCGGTGTACCGGGATGGTGCAATGAATCAAGAGTGACATGTATGGAAAATAATGCATGGTGGCTTTGCCACAAATACGATGTCAACTACATGATCATGCAATGGCAATATGACAAAAGTAATGTATGTCATGATGATGATGGTGGAAGTTGCATGTCAATATATCTCGGAATGGCCATGGAAATGCCATGATAGGTAGGTATGGTGGCTGTTTTGAGGAAGATATAAGGTGGTTTATGTGTGATAGAGCATATCATATCACGGGGTTTGGATGCACTGGCGAAGTTTGCACCAACTCTCAAGGTGAGAAAGGGCAATGCACGTGCATCAAGAGGCTAGCAAAGGCGGAAAGGTGAGAGTGCGTATAATCCATGGACTCAACATTAGTCAAAAGAACTCATATACTTATTGCAAAAATTTAGAAGTCATCGAAATTCAAGTACTACGCGCATGCTCCTAAGGGGATAGATTGGTAGGAAAAGACCATCGCTCATCTCCGACCGTCACTCATAAGGATGCACAAGCCAGGTACACTTCATGTTTCAAATTTGTTACACAACTTTAACCATACGTGCATGCTATGGGACTTGCAAACTTCAACACAAGTGTTTCTCAAATTCACAATTGTCAACTAGCACGACTTTGATATTATCACCTCCATATCTCAAAACAATTATCAAGCATCAAACCTATCTTAGTATTCAATTCACTCAAAAGAAAGTTTCACATATCTTGAATACCAAGTATGTTAACATTAAGCAAATTACCATGCTATTAATGACTCTCAAAATAATCTAAGTGAAGCATGAGAGATCAATAGTTTCTTTAAAACAAATCCACCACCGTGCTCTAAAAAATATAAGTGAAGCACTAGAGTAAAAATTATCACGCTCAAAAGATATAAGTGAAGCACTATGAGCAAAACTATCAAGCTCAAAAGATATAAGTGAAGCACTATGAGCAAAACTATCAAGCTCAAAAGATATAAGTGAAGCACTATGAGTATTCTAACAAATTCCAATTCATGTATGGCTCTCTCAAAAGATGTGTACAGCAAGGATGATTGTGGTAGACTAACAAGCAAAGACACAAATAATACGAGACGCTCCAAGCAAAACACATATCATGTGGTGAATAAAAATATAGCTCCAAGTAAATTACCGATGGAAGTGGACGAAAGAGGGGATGCATTCCGGGGCATCCCCAAGCTTTGACTTTTTGGTGTCCTTGGATTATCTTGGGGGTGCCATGGGCATCCCCAAGCTTAGGCTCTTGCCACTCCTTGTTCCATAATCCATCAAAAGAATTCACCCAAAACTTGAAAACTTCACAACACAAAACTCAACAGAAATCTCGTGAGCTCCGTTAGAGAAAGAAAACAAAAGACTACTTCAAGGTACTGTAATGAACTCATTCTTTATTTATATTGGTGTTAAACCTACTGTATTACAACTTCTCTATGGTTTATAAACTATTTTACTAGCCATAGATTCATCAAAATAAGCAAACAACACATGAAAAACAGAATCTGTCAAAAACAGAACAGTCTGTAGCAATCTGTAACTAACGCAAACTTCTGGAACTCTAAAAATTCTACCAAAATAGGAAGTCCTGGAAAATTTGTTTATTGATCAGCAGCAAAACGAATCAACGCAAAATCACGTTCCTGTGATTTAACAAAATTATATTCGTGCGCGCAAAGTTTCTGTTTTTCAGCAGAATCAAATCAACTATCATCGTAGGTTATCCTATAGGTTCTACTTGGCACAAACACTAATTAAAACATCAAACCACATCCAAACAGAAGGTAGATGGATTATTTATTCCTAAACAGAAGCAAAAACAAAAAAAAGACAAAATAAGATTGGGTTGCCTCCCAACAAGCGCTATCGTTCAACGCCCCTAGCTGGGCATAAAAGCAAGGATAGATCTAGGTATTGCCATCTTTGGTAGGCAATCCATAAGTGGCTCTCATGATAGATTCATATGGTAATTTTATTTTCTTTCTAGGGAAGTTTTCCATACCCTTCTTTAAGGGAAATTGGAATCTAATATTCTCTTCCTTCATATCAATAATTGCACCAATCGTTCTAAGGAAAGGTCTACCAAGAATAATAGGACATGAAGGATTGCAATCTATATCAAGAACGATAAAATCTACGGGCACATAATTCCTATTTGCAACAATAAGAACATCATTAATTCTTCCCATAGGCTTTTAATAGTGGAATCCGCAAGATGCAAGTTTAGAGAGCAATCATCAAAATCACGGAAATCTAGCAAATCACATAAAGTTTTGGGAATAGTAGAGACACTAGCACCCAAATCACACAAAGCATGAAACTCAAAATCTTTAATTTTAATTTTAATAGTAGGTTCCCACTCATCATAGAGTTTTCTAGGGACAGAAACTTTCAACTCAAGTTTTTCTTCATAAGATTGCATCAAAGCATCAACAATGTGTTCGGTAAACGCTTTATTTTGACTATGAGCACGAGGAGAATCTAGCACGGATTGCAACAAGGAAATACAACCAATCAAAGAGCAATTTTCATAATTAAATTACTTGAGATCCAAAATAGTGGGTTTAGCAACATCACGGTTTTATTTCTTTCAATCCCACTTTCATCAATTTCATCATCAAGATCTAGAAACTCCGAATTCTTAGAGCGCCTTCTGGGTAAAGGAAGATCATATTCAGATTCATCAAGATTCATATTGCAAAATAAAGATTTAATGGGGGACACATCAATAACTTTTAGATCTTCATCTTGATTTTCATAGGGATTGGAAGAACACGCTTTAATAAAGGCATCTTTGGAAGCACGCATCCTAGCGGTTCTTTCCTTGCACTCATCAATGGAAATTCTCATGGCTTTGAGAGACTCATTGATATCATGCTTAGTAGGAATAAATCTAAGCTTTAAAGAATCAATTTCAAGATAAATTCTATCAACGTTCCTAGCCAAATCATCAATTTTAAGCAATTTCTCTTCAAGCAAAGCATTAAAATTCTTTTGTGAATTCATAAACAATTTAACACTACTCTCAAATTCAGAGGGCATCTTATTAAAATTTCCATCAGAGTTGTTATAAGAATTTCCATAATTATTAGAAGGATTACTAGGATAAGCCCTAGGATTAAAATTCCCTCTATAAGCGTTGTTTCCAAAACTATTCCTACCAACAAAATTCACATCCATAGATTCATTATTATTCTCAAGCAAAGTAGATAAAAGCATATCATTGGGATCAAGAGGAGTATTTTTAGGAGCAAACATCTTCATAAGTTCATCCATCTTTTCACTCAAAACATTGATTTCTTCTATAGTATGCACTTTCTTACTAGAAGATCTTTCGGTGTGCCATTGAGAATAATTAGCCATAATATTATCAAGCAATTTGGTAGCATCTCCAAACGTAATTTCCATAAAAGTGCCTCCTGCGGCCGAATCTAAAATATTTCTAGAAGCAAAATTCAATCCGGCATAAAAATTTTGTATGATCATCCATAAATTCAAACCATGAGTAGGGCAATTGCGAAGCATTAATTTCATTCTTTCCCAAGATTGGGCAACATGCTCATGGTCAAGTTGTTTAAAATTCATGATGTCGTTCCTAAGAGTGATAATCTTAGCGGGAGGAAAATACTTAGAGATAAAAGCATCTTTGCAATTGTTCCAAGAATCAATACTATTTTTAGGCAAAGATGAAAACCAAACTTTAGCACGATCTCTAAGTGAAAACGGAAATAACTTCAATTTGACAATATTGTTATCTGTAACTTTTTTCTTCTGCATATCACACAAATCAACAAAATTATTTAGATGAGTAGCGGCATCTTCACTAGGAAGGCCGGTGAATTGATCTTTCATAACAAGATTCAACAAAGCGGTATTGATTTCACAAGACTCATCATTATTAAGAGGACAATCGGAGTACTAAGGAAATCATTATTATTGGTAGTTGAGAAATCACACAATTTGGTATTATCTTGCGCCATGGCAACAAGTAATCCAACACACAAGCAAACAGAAAGGCAACGAGAAAAAGGCAAACGGGAAGGAGAGGAGGAGATTGGGAAAGAGAGGGCAAATAAAACGACAAGGGTGAAGTGGGGGAGAGGAAAACGAGAGGCAAATGGCAAATAATGTAATGCGAGAGATAGGGATTGTGATGGGTACTTGGTATGGTTGACTTGCTTGTGTGAGCCTCCCCGGCAACGGTGCCAGAAATTCTTCTTGCTACCTCTTGAGCACTGCGTTGGATTTCCCCGAAGAGGAGAGGATGATGCAGCAAAGTAGCGTAAGTATTTCCCTCAGTTTTGAGAACCAAGGTATCAATCCAAGAGGAGACCACGACAAGTCCCTCGTACCTACACAAAAACGATAGCAACTCGCAACCAACGCTTAGGGGTTGTCAATCCTTCATGGTCACTTACGAGTGAGATCGATAGAGATAATATTTTTGGTATTTTTGATAGATAGATGCAAAGTAAAAAGTAAAAGGCAAAGTAAAAACAAAGCAACTAAATAAAGTGATATTTGATATGATGAGAATAGACCCGGGGGCCATAGGTTTCACTAGTGGCTTCTCTCAAGAGCATAAGTATTCTACGGTGGGTGAACAAATTACTGTTGAGAAATTGACAGAATTGAGCATAGTTATGAGTATATCTAGGCAATGATCATGTATATAGGCATCACGTCCAAGACAAGTAGATCGAAACAATTCTGCATCTACTACTATCACTCCACTCATCGACCCCTATCCAACATGCATCTAGAGTATTAAGTTAAAATAGAGTAACGCCTTAAGCAAGATGACATGATGTAGAGGGATAAATTCATGCAATATGATAAAAAACCCATCTTGTTATCCTCGATGGCAACAATACAATACGTGCCTTGCAACTCTTTCTATCACTGAATAAGGACACCGCAAGATTGAACCCAAAGCTAAGCACTTCTCCCATTGCAAGAACTACCAATCTAGTTGGCCAAACCAAAAAGGATAGTTCAAAGAGACTTGCAAAGATAACTCAATCATACATAAAAGAATTCAGAGAAGAATCAAATATTTTCCATAGATAATACTGGATCATAAACCCACAATTCATCGGTCTCAACAAACACACCGCAAAAAGAAGATTACATCGAATAGATCTCCACAAGAGAGGGGGAGAACATTGTATTGAGATCCAAAAAGAGAGAAGAATCCATCTAGCTACTAGCTATGGACCCGAAGGTCTGAAGTAAACTATTCACACTTCATCGGAGGGGCTATGGTGATGATGTAGAAGCCCTCCGTGGTGGATGCCCCCTCCGGCGGAGCTTCGGAACAGGCCCCAAGATGGGATCTCGTGGATACAGAAGGTTGCGGTGGTGGAATTAGGTTTTTGGCTCCTGTTCTGATCGTTCGGGGATACGTAGGTATATATAGGAGGAAGGAGTACATCGGTGGAGCGTCAGGGGGCGCGCCCAGGAGGGGTGCCCTCCACCCTCGTGACCTCCTCGGGCACTGCTTGGAGTAGGGTCCAAGTCTCCTGGATCACGTTCGGTTGGAAAATCACAATCCCGAAGGTTTCATTCCGTTTGGACTCCGTTTGATATTCCGCTTTCTTGAAACACCAAATAGGCAAAAACAACGATTACGGGCTGGGCCTCCGGTTAATAGGTTAGTCCCAAAAGTAATATAAAAGTGGAAAATAAAGCCCAATATAGTCCAAAACAGTAGATAAAGTAGCATGGAGCAATCAAAAATTATAGATACGTTGGAGATGTATCAGGTATTACAAGAGTTAATCTACCACGAGATCGTAGAGGCTAAACCCTAGAAGCTAGCCTATGATGATTATGATTGTGTCTCTAAGGACTAAACTCTCCAGTTTATATAGACACCGGAGAGGGCTAGAGTTTACATGGAGTCGGTTACAAAGAAGGAAATATAATATCCGGATCGCCAAGCTTGTCTTCCATGCAAAGGAGAGTCCCATCCGGACACGGGACGAAGTCCTGAGTCTTGTATCTTCACGGTCCAACAGTCCGGCCAAAGTATATAGTCCGGCTGTCCGGATACCCCCTAATCCAAGACTCCCTCACCCCCTCGGGGCACCCCTCTGGTACTTCTCTGCCCCATCCTGGGTGTTTTGGTCCATAAAAATTCTCCAAAAAGTTTCACTGTGTTTGGACTTTGTTTGTTATTGATTTCCTGCGAAGTAAAAAACAAGCAAAAAACAGCAACTGGCACTGGGCACTATGTCAATAGGTTAGTACCAAAAACTGATATAAAATGATTTTAAAACATCAAAGAATGATAATATAACAGCATGGAGCAATCAAAAATTATAGATACGTTGGAGACGTATCAACATACCCAAGCTTAATTCCTGCTCGCCCTCAAGTAGGTAAATGATAAAAACAGAATTTTTGATGTGGAATGCTGCCTAACATGCTCATCACATATTGTTTTCTTTGTAGCATGGACATTTTCACTTTTATATGGTTCAAAGCAATAGTCTAGTTTTGACATGAAGACTTTAATACTCAAGCATATCAACAAGAAACCATGTCTTTCAAAATATCAACGCTAAAGCAAGTTATCCCTAGCCCATTATGCTCAATCATTGATCCATTCATGAAACACACTCGAATACTAGCTATACCCAATGCTCAAGTACGATCATAGAGCCCTTTAGTTGGTGCTTTATAAGAGAAGATGGAGACTCAAGTAAAAATAAAAATTGCATAAAGTAAAAGAAAGGCCCTTCGCGGAGGGAAGTAGGGATTTGTAGAGGTGCCAGAGCTCAAAGCAAAAATTGAGAGATAAAAACATTTTGGGAGGCATACTTTTCCCACCAACGAAAATGACTTAGAGTTCCCAACACTTTCCATGCTAGATATATCATAGGCGGTTCCCAAACAGAAAATAAAGTTTATTCCTTTTTTGACCATACTGTCACTTTCCATGGCTAGCCGTATCCATGGTGCCCTCCATACCAACACTTTCCAAGGAATTTATTATTTGACAACATAAAGTAAATTCATTTTTCATTTCGGGACTGGGCATCCTTAATACCTTTGTCGTACTCTCGTGCAATGACAAGTGAATAAACACTCATCATGGGAATAACACATCTAGCATGGAAAACATCGGCCACCCCTCACCGCCTTGCGAGCGATATGAGCACACAAAAGAGAAATCCTCATCGGCATCCTCCAGGTCTTCCCAGCTTCCAATAGAGTTTTCTGGGAGGCTGTTTAACCAGTGTCGAGCTGGCCCCTTAAGTTTGAGGGGAAGGTATTTGATGGCATGTAGATCGTCACCGCGAGCCATGTGAATGTGGAGAAGGAAGTCTTCAATCCATACTGCGGGATCTATTGTGCCATCATATGACTCGAAGTTCACGGGTTTGAACCCTTTCGGGAACTGGTGCTCCATTACCTCATCGGTAAAGCATAGGGGGTGCGCGGCACCTCTATATTGGGCCGCGTCACGATGCAGTTCGGATGAGTCCGTATGCGGTTTTCATCTCGGGTGAGGTTGTGTTTATTGCGCCGGGCTTGATGGCTGTCTTCTCGCGTTGGGGCCCACCCCATTGATTCGTATGTTGATCTGGTCTGACCGGCTCTGTTATCCAGGTCCAGCCGTAAGTCATAGGTGAATCCTGTAGCCACTGCCTCTTTACCTTTATGGCGGGGTGGTGCAGGCGGGTGCTCAGCTTGAGTTGCCGCTCTGTCCCGGCCACGTGGTGGTCGGTCAGGTCCGTCATTAGCATTATGCTTGGGCGGTATAGGCTCTGGGGCCTCGTCATCGAATTGGAGCAGCAATTTCCGCTTTGGGTAACTCTTGGTTGGGCGTCCGAGGCCGTATTCCTCGGCTGCTAGGACATTAGTCCATCTGTCATTTAGCAGATCCTGATCAGCTTGAAGTTGTTGCTGCTTCTTTTTCAGGCTTCTTGTCATGGCTATCAGCCGACGCTTAAAGTGCTCTTGTTCGAAGGGTTCCTCTGGCATGATGAATTCTTCGTCGTCGAGGCTCTCATCTTCTTCGGACATCGTTACGTAACTACCATCTTCCGAGCCCTCGTTCCCGATGGGATCATCAGGGTCAACTTGCCCCTCCTCCCACTCATGCTGTTCAGATTGTGGTTCGATAGGGGCTTCTTGGTCTTAGGTGTTATCCGGAGTGTTATTGTCTCCGGTGCCGGTATTACTGTCTTTTTCTCAACGCAGCTTAGAGCGGCCGCTGACGACGATGCTTTGGTGGTGCCACAGGACAATTACCCTCAACTGGGTCCTTCCCACCTTCGCCGTCGTTTTATTTGGGTGTGTCCACCATGTATACGTCATATGTGGAGGTAGCCATCCAGCATCCGGTAAGTGGCAGGTTCTGGCTTTGCTCCTCTCCGGCATCGTCGTCCATGCCATCGATGTCTTCGGAAGCATAATCAAGCATGTCGGTCAAGTCCTCGACAGTGGCTATGAAGTGGGTGGTGGGTGGGACGTAAAATTCCCTGCTCTCAGCCCCAAGTGCAGACTGGGCGTAGTTCGGCAACGATCCTTCTGTAATGGCGAGAGACCGCATTAAGTCTAGAGCCTTGTTTAAGGGCGAGGTATGGACAAGGAAGCGAGAATCCGTGGAGCGTGGCGAGACAGGGGTTCCCTGGCCGAGCTCGTGTAACATAGACCTCGAGAGTTCGGAGCTGGTGCACGAAGGTGAGTACGGCTCGGTGAGGATAAAGGGGTTCCGGGCCAGCCAGCGAAACGATCCCCTCTGTGTATCCGGTGCTGAGCTCTATGGCTGCAAAGGGCCTGGTGGGCTCTAAGCTCCCATCTTCGGACCCGGCGAGGAGTTCCGGATCTGAGGAAGGAACTGCAGTTGAGGCCGCGAACCCTTGGAAGATCAAGTCTCCTCGTATATAAGCGACATAGTTTAGGTTTCCGAAACTGATCTGATGACCAGGGGTATAGCTGTCGATCTGCTCCAGATGACTAATCGAATTGGCATGTAGTACGAAGCCGCTGAATACGAAGATTTGGCCGGGGAGAAAAGTCTCCCTCGAGGCGGAATTGTTGTGGATGGTTGATGGAGCCATCGAGCCTTCTGGTGACGACACAGTGGAACTCTCAATGAAAGCACCAATGTCGGTGTCAAAACCGGTAGATCTCGGGTAGGGGGTCCCAAACTGTGCATCTAAGGATCGAAGGTAACAAGTAGGCAGGGGACACAATGTTTGCCCAGGTTTGTGCCCTCTTAATGGAGATAATACCCTACTTCCTACTTGATTGACTATGATGAATATAGGGGTTACAAGAGTTGATCTACCTCGAGATCATAATGGCTAAACCCTAGATGTCTAGCCTGTATGATTGTGGTCCTGCCCTATGGACTAAACCCTCTGGTTTATATAGACACCAGAGGGATCTAGGGTTGTACAAAGTCGGTTACAGAAGGAGGAAAATACATGATCCGAACGCCAAGCTTGCCATCCATGCAAAGGAGAGTCCCATCCGGACACGGGGAGGTTCTCCTATCTTGTATCTTTATGGCATATCAGTCCAGCCCACATCACATAGCCCGGATGCCCGAGGACCCCTTAGTCCAGGACTCCCTCATGTGGTGGGGCTGGTTCTTGGGCAAGTACAACCATGGTTCTATCTGCATCGACAGGTAGCACGATCGTTTCTAAAGACCGTGTTTTCACTCCCACAGATACTGCCATCACCCCCTCCAATTGAAATGGCTGATAAGCAAGAAAATTAATTGAATGTACATACATTGTAAGATAGACAGGTGCAATGGATAGTAGGGAAGAAAACAAGGCATGAAATAATTCACATTTATGTTGTCTAACCAAACAGAATAGCAGGACATAATTTCACATATATGATGGCTAATTAAACAAGATAACATGACACAATTTCACATGTATGATGGCTAACTAAACAGGATAGAATGACATACTTCAAAATATGATGACTATGTAAATAGGATGACATGATATAACTATACAATGTGTCTATTAAAGTGGTTGGCATGCCATAAATCACAAACATGTCGTCGATGGAAACATGATGGCATGATATAATTCACGAATAGTATGACATAATTCAAAATATGATGACTATGTAAATAGGATGAGATGATATAACTATATTATGTCTTTATAAAATGGGTTGGCATGCCATAATTCAGATACATGTTGTCTATGTAAACATCATGGCATGATATAATTCAAATATATGATTTATATACTAAGCAAATGAGAAGAGGGCAATCACATATATGATGTGTTAACTAAGGATATGGCATTCAATATTGTGTATATGATGTAAAAACTAAGCATTTTGCAATACAACATCTGCATGATATGAGTAATATAACCTCGCCAAGTTTGAGCATACACCTCGGGGGATAATAGGATCGGTCATCGCCTCTCGAATCCTCCTCTCAAGAGATATTCAGAATCAGCAAGATATCTGCTTCAAAGAGTAGCATTGTTCTCTCAAGACCTTGTTTTCACTCAGATTGTTCCATCACCAATTCAAATGGCTGATGCACAAGAAGAGCAGTTGAATATACAAACATTGTCGACAAATGCAATGAGAAATACAAAAAAGGACGACATGATATAATTCACATATATGACGCTTGGCTAAACAGCATTGCATTGCATAATTCACATATATAATGCCTTGCAAGAAGATATCATTGCATAATTCACATATATAATGTCTTGCAACAAGATGGCATTGCATAATTCACATATATGGTAATTAGACACTAAACATGTGGCATTCACACAAAGCATGTCTAAACTAAGAAAATGACATAGCAATGCAAGATACCATACGCACGATATGAGCAACATAACCCTGCCAAGTTAGAGCATGCACCTCGGGGAATAGGACTGGTCATCTGTCTCTGAATCCTCCTCTGAGGAGCTATCCATAACCAGCAAGACATGCGCTTCGTCATACAGCATTGTCTGCTTTGAAGACCTTGTTTCCACTCCAGATTTTTCCATGACCGTGCCGAATGGCTGATGCACAAGAAGAGCAATTGAATGTACTAAAATTGTTGAAAAATTTAACACGTAATAAAAAATGATGGAATGATATAATTCACATATAAGATGACTGGCTAACTAGGGTGGCATTGCAAAATTCACATATATGATGCCTGGCTAAACAAGATGGCATTGCATGATTCACATATACAATAAAGAAACTAAACAGATGGCATTGACACAAAGCATGTCTAAACTAAGCAGATGACATCTTTGATGTGTACAGTAAGCAATGCAAGGCACCATATGCATGATATTACCAACATTAGCATGCCAAGTTAGAGCGAAGACCTCAGGGGGTAAATAGGAGTGGTCTTCTCCTTCTGAATCCCCCTTAGAACAGTTATCTTCCTCTTGATTACAATTCAAAATGGGTGGAGGGGGGGCTGCCTTTGCGCCCACCATGGAGCAACGTCTGCATGAAATTTTATTGCCACGCAAGGCTCATCTCTTTTGATCTACATGTTCAGTTCCATTGTGTACAATAACTGACATGCATAGGAATAAAACATAGTGAGATTATGTAAGGAGTGCATGCATAAATCCAGATGATGGTAGCAAACTGTGGATAGACCCAAAACCAATGATAGCAGGCAGATAACAACTTTAGTTCAAAAATACAGATAATGGCTCCTTTAATGTTTGTTTGCACCCAACATGAAACTCATAGTAGACACTCGAGATTAACCAGATAGTAGATAGGTAGTACTGATTGCTGCCCCAATATGTACCCCACAACTATTTAAAAACTCAAGTCTCAGCATTAGTTTGGACCTGACTCAGAATCTAATAGGCGAACACGATGATAAAGTAGCATGTCATCATATTAAGTGATGCATAACGTAAGCAGACACGGAAGAGTGCGACCTCTCTTGCAGACCCGTGTAGTCCTCAAGGTCATCTGCTCAGTTGATGATGGTAATGCAGTTGTCGTGGTTGCCGGCGGCAGGGAAGAAGATCTAAGGCGGCGAAAGACAGTCTGGAGAGTGGATCCCTGCTGTGGTGAACCCTTCCATCATTGGAGCAGCTGAGCTACGGTGGAACACAGCGCCGCAGGAGCAGGACAAACCACACAAGGTTTTCTTTGACACATATCTGTAACAAAAGTAATTGTGTAAGGGCTTGTTTGAATTGAGGATTCTAACAATGCAGGGATAGGAAATAGACAGGAATAGGATAGGAATGCACGTGCAAAATAGAGAATTTAAAATCACAGGGTTTCTGCCAATCTGGGTGTTTGATTCACAAGAATTGGAAGATCACAGGATGTAAAGAAGCATGGTGAGATTAAGTCAAACCACAAGAAAATGTACGGTTATAATGCTATTATGCTTCTATCTCTTAGTCTTGTGCTTCATGAATAGGAATTTGAAAAGGAGGACAAGTGGAAATTAAAATTCCTACGAGTTTTCTTTCAAGGAGACACTAAAGGAACAAATCCTACAGTTTTCCTTTGCTCCATTCCTTTGAACCAAATTCATGAATAGTAGTACCATGGGAAACATTCCAATTCCTATATTTTTCCTTCACTTTTCCTTTCAAGCACTGGCGATTCTAGTAGGCAGGCTTGAGCAAGGAAAAGCCTACACTAAAAAAATGTTTTTGTGCTACTTCTTTTACTTTGGACCCAGGCCACTGCCCTACGAGCTCAACTCCCAGGCCCATCGACAAATGCATAGCTCAAACACGCAGAGATGAATAATGATGGCGTTCAAGAGAGTCCATCACGGATAGCTAAGTTACCTGGTACCTCATTGCTTGTCATATAGTAGGATAAAATAATCGTATTTCACATTACTATGTGTGCTCAGTGGACAATATATATAACATGTAGAGTAAAAAAGAGATGCAACAAGTGTACAACCTCTTTGGCGAAGCCATGTCAATCTCAGCGTGATTGGGTTGGTCGGTAAGGATGCTCTAGCTGACTTGGCTGTCGGAGGAGGGGAAAAAGATCTCAGGCGTCTGGAGATGGAGCCCGAGGTACTGCTCCGCTGTGATGGAGGGTTTCGTCGTTGGAGCAGCTCCGGTGAGTTATACGACGCGAGGCTGAAGCAGGACAAGAGAGACAATGTTAACCTGAGTGGAATTCTAATAGCATCTCCAATAGATGATGTAAAATACATAACCACAAAGTGCTAGATGTAAAATACATTAGCCGCTCTTCTCTGAACTTAACTGTCAAAACTGAATTTAACTGTCGAAACTGAACTTAACTGTCGAAACTGAATTTTGCTGTCGAAACTGAATTTTACTGTCAAAACTGAACGCACTAGAGGTGAGGCTACACATCAGTCGACTGACTTTTTCATCTCTGGTCAGTCGATTTTCCAGCCGTTGGATACGAAATCAAGGACCTGTAGTTCATCTTCAACCTCCACCCCCCTGAGCCGCCAGCCACCACCGGCCAAACAGCCGCCCCCCGCCACCCCGCCCACCCCAAAACCACTCCTCACCGCCAGTCCGCTGCCGCCCTGGCCATCCCTCTAGTCCCCTGATACGTCTCCAACGTATGTATAATTTATGAAGTATTCATGCCATGTTTACAATAGTTTTATATGATTTTGGTATGATTTGATTAGAACTAACCCGGACCGACGCTGTTTTTAGCAGAACTACCGTGGTGTTGTTTTTGTGCAGAAATAAAAGTTCTCGGAACACGCTGAAAATCAACGGAGATTTTTTCTAGAAAATATGAAAAATACTAGAACAAAGATCTACCGGAGGTGAGTCCCATGGGCCCCACGAGGGTGGGCGCGCGCCCACCCCCTTGAGGCACGCCCCCTGCCTCGTGGACTCCCCGAGGGTTCCGCAACGTGAAATCAATGCCAACTCCTCCTATAAATACAAAAACCTTCGGGAAATAATCTAGATTGGAAGTTTTGCCGCCGCACACCTCTGTAGCCATGAGAAATCAATCTAGGTCCTCTTTGGTACCCTGCCGGAGGGGGCCATCATCACGGGAGGCCATGGGGAAGGATCTCGGACGGTCCATCATCTCCATGAAGGCTATGGATCAGAGGGGGAACCTCTCCCCATCCAGGGGGAGGCCATGGAGGAAGAAGCACAAGGGGGAGAACCTCTCCTCCTCTCTCCTTGTGGCACCTGAGTGCCATCGGGAGGGGAATCATTGCCGCGGTGATCGTCTTCATCAACATCACCATCATCATCACCATCCTCATCTCTGTTACGCGGTCCACTCTCCCGCACCCCGCTGTAATCCCTACTTGAACATGGTGCTTTATGCCACATATTATGATCCAATGATGTGTTGCCATCCTATGATGTTTTGAGTAGATATATTTTGTCTTTGGGTTGATTGATGATCTAGATTGGTATGAGTTGTATGTTTTATTTTGGTGCTATCCTATTGTGCCCTCCGTGTCACGCAAGCATGAGGGATTCCCGTTGTAGGGTGTTGCAATATGTCCATGGTTTACTTATTGTCTGCGTTGCTTGAGTGACAGAAGCATAAACACGGATAAGTGGGTCATGGCATATGGGAATAAAGGGGACTTGATATGTTAATGCTATGGTTGGGTTTTACCTTAATGATCTTTAGCAGTTGTGGATGCTTGCTAGAGTTCCAATCATAAGTGCATATGATCCAAGATGAGAAAGTATGTTAGCTTATGCCTCTCCCTCATATGAAATTGTAATAGTGATTACCGGTCTTGTTAACAATTGCCTAGGACAATTCCAGACACCGATCCATCATTATTCCACACTCGCTATTTATAATATTTAGTAATATATTGTAACTTTATGATGATAGCACCTACTTTTGTATTTTAGCTCTCTGATATCATGCAAAGTTATCCTCTTCATACCTACAACGTAGTTCTATTTCTCGTTTCTAGTTGGAAGCAAACGTTCGGTGTACGTAGAGTCGTATCAGTGGCAGATAGGTCTTAAGAGAATATTGATCTTACCTTTAGCTCCTTGTGTTTTCGACACTCCATACTTATCACTTCCACCTTTGGAAATTGCTACGATGATTCCCTGCACTTGGGGATTATCACCCCCCCCCCCCCGTGCCAAGCTTTTTCTCCGCTGATCCCCACGCCACCGCCGGCGACCACCCTCCCGCCCTGAACCCTAAGATAGGTAGTGGGGTACCTCGCCGGCGAGCCCCCCTCCCCGCTACGGCTGGTTATTCCTTAACTCCGGCGAGCCCCCCCCCCCACTCCCCGAAAATCGACTGACCCAAAAGTCAATTCAGTCGACTGAAGTGTAGCTAAATCAGAGCAGCATCACAAGCAAGAGCAAGAGCGAGAGCAGTAGTGAGAGCAAGAACAAGAGCAATAGAAAGAGTAGAACATGCAGGGGACTGAGAGCAAGAGCAGAGCAGCAGGATGAGCGGGAGCTAAAGCAGCAGCAGCTCCTACTAATGTGGACGTCGCCACCGAGGGAGCGACATCGTGGAGGAAGTGGCCGGCGACGCTGCCGTGCATGGAACTGCGCCGTGTTGGCTCGGGACCGAGCGCCGGCAGCACCGTGAGATCGAATCAAGAAGAAAATGCGGCGATTAGTGTATAACCTCTTTGGTGGCGCCGATTAGGCCGCAGCTTCATCCAAGGAAATGGTGATGATGCTGCTCTCCGGTGGTGCAGGTGAAGACGGCGGTGTGGGAATGGAGGTGGCATGAAAGACGAAGGAAATGTTGGGGCGGCTCCTTGGAGCTGGAGGATGGGGTGGCTGAACTGGCGGGACGACGAGATCGATAACGGATCCTCATCCGGTATGGTGGACGAGGGACGTCGAAGTGTTGCTGTGGACGACGTCGTCAGGGAAGAGGCTCTGGCTGGGTGGCGGATGGAGGAGGGTGTGGGACTTCGCTGGTTTTCGCGGCCTTGGTGTATGAATGGGTGGGTGGATGGGATGGGAGTGGGGAACCATGGCTTAGGGACGCGCTTGTCCGAAATGTGGGGTAAGTTATGAAAGTACCCCCACCGATTTGAGGCGGTTCTTTTGGTTCAGGGGTATCACGGGCATTTCGTGTGTCGGGATTTCACAGGAGGTGGGAGTTTTCGCGCGCGTTGTAATTTTGGAATAGCAAGGCGCGGGTTGAGATGGAGGGAGTTGTCGGAGCACAATGAGACAAAGATATATCTTAAATATTTCGGGCTAACAAGGCGCGGGTTGAAGAGGCGGGAGTTTCACAGCACGGTAGACAGAGACGCTAGCTTGAAATTTCGGCATAACAAGGCGCAGCTTGAAATTTTGGGAGAACAAGCCTAACGTGTACCAAAAAAAGACAATTAACACCTCATCACTAGAGAGAGTCATGTCCCGTTTTACTATATTACTAGAAATGCATTCAAATACAACAAAAAAAACTAAAAAAATCGGGACAACAAACATAACGTGTACAGTAACAAAACAATTTGCACTTCCCTCAACAATAAAAAAACAATGTGTGTTGTCTAGCATATGGACTAAATTTGAGTACATTTTCCTTGTTTAAATGGGATTGTACTCGAGTTAGTTATACAACCATCTAAATATTATCTTGACAACACATGATATGAATATAGGAGAAGTAAATTCCGATATAAATATGAACTACATGTACATACGATCTCAAATTCAAATACATGTATCCATTTTATGTTGAAATCAAATCATAGTACATGTATGCTCTAGCTAGATGTTCGGAATCTAAACCATGTATGATATACTACGTACAATGTGTTTAACACGTCCAACACACACACAAACACCATTTAGACTAGTACGGTACACATGCATTTGCACGCATGATATTTGGCAACCAAATTATAAATAAATACCACATTATAGCATGTAAGCTTTGAGTCATATATGCATGATGTAGATGTTCCTTTAATTCTTATAGTTCATTTCATTCAAAATCATCTAGTTTTTATAAGAAAGCTAATCTATTTTAAGATTCATGCAACTGTGCATTGTAAAGCATAAAGTAAAAAACAAATAATGGCAAATCATGTAGAAAAACATTTGGGCAATTCTGATACGGAAGATTCTAGAACAAAGAAGAAGTGCTTGTGTTTTGAGGTTTGTGCATTATGCTTAAGTTCAACCATGGAGTCTTCTAGATTGTACATGTGGCAAAATCTGGTGGAATCTAGATGATATCCAACGGCCAGTAGTGCTCCAATTTGCCATCTCTGCACCATTGGATTGGCCTCATCCAATGACCATCTTTGAAAGTTAAAGTTAACCGCACAATATATAAAAAAAATATAATATAATATATATAAGGGTATAGATATAGATATGTGATGCGAAAGCCACCCATCGTCTCTAATTAGAATAGTGTGTCCATGCACGGATGCAATGTGGCCAACGATGTCTGCCATCGGTATATCAAATTCAAATCAGCCGGACCTTGTTCAATGTGTATACATTACAACATGCTTGTTTCCAAACCACACCGCGTAGATCTCCGTTATATTCATGCATGCATGGGTTTAAAACATCATGATCTCTTATTCAAGTATTTGAATTCAACTCTACATTGATTATGACCTCACCTAGTCTTTTACACCCACACAGTCGTCTTCTCTTTATAATTGTACCACTAACTTTCTTTCGTGCATGCATGCACACACACTACTAGTCGGCATTATCCATCGCACACATGCAATTTTTCTTCAGGTCGGTCTCCCATGCAGGCACATACACACACCTCCCCCTCTCCATCATATCAGGCATTCTTTATCTCTCACATGCATGCGCAACGATCGATGTTCCTCTATGTGTGTGTATAGCTAGGTCTTTCATAGTTTTCCACACAAACCGATCAATCTATATATCTAGTGAGGTCTCACCCTCTTTCCCACGTCCACATCGATCAATCTATACCTCTCTATATAGGATTACATAGATAATACACCCACATTAATTATATATATATATATCCAACGCCCCCTCTTATCATCCATGCATTCCGCTTCATCTCTCAGACGCGCGCACAGTGGTGAAGACAGGGGCAGCAGGGGCCTTGCCCCCCTAACATCACTATATATCGAGCCTAATAAGAATGTGATCATTAGACAATTGCTAGTAAAATGGTTTAAGTTGATGAATTGGCCCTCCTCGTAAAGAATTAGCAATGCTTGGCCCCCTAGCTCATTTAATTTTCATGGCTCCACCACTGCGCGCAATAGCGCACATTCTCGCCCCCTCTCTCTAAATATCTATCTCGCACTTGTGCACTCCTTCATAGTCTCCCTCCACTTGGCCCCTCGCACCATCTTCTAGCCCCCTACCGGATTTTGCCACATGTACAATCTAGCACACTCCATGGTTGAACTTAGGCACAATGCACAAACCTCAAAACAACAGTGGTTCTCCTTTGTTCTAGAATCTTCCGTATCATAACTGCCCAAACTTGTTTTCTAGTTGAATTGCCATTATTTGTTTTTACTTTATGCTTTACAATGCACAATTCCATGAATCATAAAATAGATTAAGGGCTTCTTTGATTCAAAGGATTCTCAAAGGAATTTTGGAGGATTCTAATCCTTAGGAATTTTTCCTATCTTGGTTGTTTGATTCGTAGGATTGTAAACCATAGGAATTTTTCCATAGGATTCATTTGCACTAGATTTCATAGGAAACATCCCATCCACTCAAACCTCTTTGAAAGAATCCTGCGTTTTTTCTATGCACAATCAAACACTCGTACAATCCTGTAGGATTCAAGACGACATTCCAACCTAATCCCATGTTTTTCCTATTCCCGCGTTTTGGAAATCCTACGAATCAAAGAGGCCCTAGCTTTTTTATAAAAACTAATTGATTTTGAATGAGATGAACTATAAGAATTAAACGAAGGTCTACATCAGGCATATATGACTCAAAGCTTACATGCTATAGTGTGGTATTTATTCATAATTTGGTTGCCAAATCTGATGCGTGCAATGCACGTGTACCTTACTAGTACTTCGAGTATGTGCAAAACACATAAATTAGAATTCCAATGGCATGCTACATAGTGTCTCTCTTATAGTTCATGAAGCCACGTGGCACATGTGGAGGCGTTGTCGCGACCTCCTTGTGTGGATTGATCACAGTGACATGCTACTGGTTCCAAAAGAATGTACTTGTCCTCTCTGAGCTACACTGGCGGTACATGCACGAAGCAAAGATGTGCACGCACGCCACGCACGCACTCATTCCCTCGCACACACACGCGGGTACATGGGCGGACGCATTTTTGTACCAAGATCCACCCAATGTGATAATTTGACGCGTGTAAAGTCCTTCACTTCATTGATGGTCAATTAATACAGCGCATGCAAATTGAGTGGACGTGAGGGCGGAAGAAAGACATTACTACTCCACTGCGCGCATGCGAGTAGTTAAATCATGGGTTGCTAGTACTTCCATTGGCCTCCTTCGTATTTTGTGCCAATTTTTGACCATATTTGTAAGTAACATAATATTTATGCATGTAGGAGAAGCCAAATCTCGGGACCAGTTGCGGCGGCGCCGCTGGGCATACATCGTAGGCGAGGTGAGTTGCCCTCCTTCCCCGCCAGCGATGCAGTGAACTTTCAACGCCATGTCGGTTTGCAACCTTGACAATCCCTCCATCTATATGTATTGTATTCCTATGAAAATACTTGGTCGTTTGGAAAAGATGGTAATTGATTTATCACTAGTTTTAGAATGCTTGGTCATGACAATCAACCGAAGCCACAACCAGAAGTTTACATCGCGTAATACTTTACAGTCGGTCGCACCAACAGACATGTACGACCAGTTACATCACTGTCTTGTGCGACCACATTTGAGCAGTGTAGTACTCCCTCTATCTCAGTTTACAAGTCCTGCACGTGTACCTAGGTCATTAATTTGACCAACTTAATAAAAGGCATAGATTACGAAAAATATATCATTACAAACTTCAAATATTCTATTTTTTAATGATATATTTTTTATGTTAAACAATTTATTTTATATAAGTTACATTGACGACCTAGATACACATGCAAGCCTTGTAAACTGAGATGGAGGGAGTACTTGAAATTTATGTTCCACTAAACTCATTGGGAGCCGTTTTGGGCCTTGAAACAAAAACCATCAATTAATCTTTACCTTGTTCCCATCACATTAGAAAGTACTGGTGCTACAATTAAGTGCAAGCCTGCTCACACCTACTAGTACGTACTAAATATGAACATGTTCCCACTATTCAGGTTTTAGTACTAGTGCTAGTACTTAGGTTATAAAAAGGGGAACTACCTAACCGAAAATTACTCTACTTTCCTCCTCATAAGTCCTTCGTCCGTCCTTGCCATGGCCGGTGTGCAGAGCTCTAGGTCGAGAACTACTCATAACAAGGGAGCGACAACCAAGGCTGTGGAAAAAAAGAGAGGGCTTGCCGCCACGCAGAGACCTCGAAAGATCTCCCACGAGCAGGCTATGGCTCCCAGGAGCGCCCTAGACATGGAGGCGAACATGCCGAGCTGGCGGCGCTGGAGTCGTTATCCCTCAACGGCAATGCCTGATCATCTCAATAACCACCTCAATAAGCAGAAGGAGTTCTTCCATGGCTTGGTGGAGCTACTGAAGGAGACCCTCGATGACATGCCCGCTGAGCTCAATAAGCAGGGGGGGTTGACCGCCGGCTTGGTGATGCTGCTAAAGAAGAGCATTGCCTCGGAGAAGAAGGCGACTGGAGAAATCCTGCAACTTCAGGAGGACAAGGCGAAGCTCTGCCACGAGCTCGACCTGCTGAAGGAGAAGAACGCCGACTAGAAGAAGCTGCATGAGAATAGTAGTTCCTCGATGAAGATGCTGCAGGCACTTTTCATGGATAAGAAGGAGGAGTTGACGAAGTTCTGCATCGAGCACCCGGCTGCTGTCAAGTTACATAATGCGGCCATGGAACAGATGATGAAGGCTCGCGTCAAGAAAAATCCCGCATCATGGACAGAATGAAAAAGATGGCGGAGGAGACGCGCAAGGAGATGGAGGTCGTGGAGGCGATGAAGAAGCAGTTACGACTCCGCAACGAATTAGATCGTTTGGGGTAATAATCTTCCTTCTTCTTTTGCTCCTATGTTTCTTCTTTTCCTTCGGTGTTTCACCGCACGTGTCACGTTCTCTGCGAGGCATGAATAGAACAATGCTAACAATGAGATGACTAACAAATTAGATCATTTTTTATCGCCATATGGCACTGGGCTGCCGTGTTTCGTGCTCCTCCGTCATAGTACTACTCCAGTGGAAAAATTGAGTGTACCGCATGGTTCTTTGCTCCTCCTCAGGTCATCGGCACATTTATACGAGCATTCAAATCACAAGGCCCCGCCTTCCAGCAGTAATGAGCCGTCAAATCACAAAGGCCCTCGCCTCTCGTGAAACCGACCAAGCTAGACTGCCCCGCCCTCTAGCCATTTAAAAATGTATACTTCTGTACAATAGTAGTATCGATGGATTGCGCCATGGAGCAAAACTAACAAGATGAAATTAAAGAAAAAAGGTGGTACATATAGAGAGCACTCGTTGCCAAATTATGCATATAGTACTATTAAAAAAACTAGTGCGTGCTTAAATGGGGTGCTAAATTCTATTACATAAATTAGCATACCTATTTAATTCTTGGGTTCTTATTATTTATGCCACTAGTTGTGTATCACTACTCAGTTTTGCCATTAGAAGTTACAACTACTAAAAAATGCCATCGACTCATGAGATGCCTGCTCAAAAATGCAATTAGCTAGACATTGTTATTTTCACGTCAAACCCATTGACCATGTTACATGACAAAAGTAAGCCGATTCTCACAATGATAAGTGTGACCCTGCTTGTCAGGAGTAACCAAGTGAATAATTTTACAGGAAAATAAGAACGCTGTTGGGATCAAGTAGGCCCCACACTTTATTTTACTGCAGTGAGATAGAGGGAGAGATGGCATGTTGGTCCATTGGTATTTATGTCATTATAACATGGAAAAAGATGTTTGAGTCACAATAATGGTGTCCAGCACAACACACCCATCAAATAAAACTAAGCACCCTAAAATTCTTTGACAAAACTAAGCACCCTGAAATTCTTTGACAACTAAACTGCTGGCTATATGATGTTGGCCATATATATTGTACGTATATAATGTGAAGAAACGAGTGGTATTACTATACAAACTAAAAGATGAAATGTAAGAAATACTAGTATGTACGTACTAAAGAATTAAAGTAACAAGAAGAAACATAGCATAGTTCTGCTGGGGGCTCAGCACAACACACCCCTCAAATAAAACTAAGCACACCTGAAATTAAACTAAGCAACTAATCTGGTAGACACTGCATTAGAACCACCATGAGCAACGACACTGCCACCTTACTCGGAGTCCTCGTCCATGTCCTCGACTTCGTCCTTGTCCCTCTTCCTCTTGGCCGATACTTCTTTGCTTGAACCGCACACTTGGCTCTTGCTCCTCATCCAACCCTTGTAGATATTGAAACAAAGGTAGCCATCCATTGCAGCATGTGGATGTGGTCTATATCTAGTATAGTTCACTCCCATGCATGACGATGAAACGTGTGCGGAGGTTTCTTCAGTTTATCGTACGAAGGATGAACCATGGCTCCTGCCAAGGTCAGCATTAAAGGTTGATCATGGGAGGGTACCAGCCCATTCTTCTGGAGGTCGAAGGGGTTGCCTACAACGAGGCCTATCCGACCCATGACTTTTATGTCATTCGTAAAGTCTACAGTAATGAATTTGACTAGGTTGTCCTTGAGGAAGTTCTTAAAATCCTGGCACTCAACATCGGCATGGTATATGTGGTAGACCAAGCATAAGTCATGCACGCAAACCTGGATCACGGCGGGCATCATCTTCTCTTCCTCCTTTAGAATCTTCTCTTTGTCCAAGGTTGTGGTGTACTCAACATCTAGCCCAGCGACCCACTCATCATTTGAGTTTTCGAACATGCGTCTGAAGGGAGCAAGGCATCCTTTAACCGTCGCGGAAGAACGGGTGTAGATGACATCGAACTTATCTCCGGTGATGGTTCTAACCTTGTACTCACTGCCAATCATGGAGATTTGGGATGCCATGGATTTGGGAGGAGGGTTAGGACTAGTGGAACTGCTGTAATGTGAAAGGACGGGATGACTAGGAGCGAACTGCCGTAATGTTAAAGGACATCCGGGGACGAGTATGAGCGAATTGCTAGCGGTTTTTTGATTGTAAAAAAGCTGACTGGGGTGTGCGAACGGCAGGGTAGTGGCTTGCCTGGTGGATAAATGGATTCATGCACAGTACTATGTGGGCCCAATTATATGTCATGTCTACTCGACGCCCAATTAAATGGCTTTCGATGTCATGTCAAGCGTCGGGAAAATTACAAATGATACGAAGCTTTCCATTCTCCCATGATATAGGCTTCCGAGAGCCCCTGGATCTGAGATCGAAAGGTCGCATGGCATGATTCTAGACCTATGGGTGAATATCCTATCCTGGAGGGTTATTCTGCAAATTTTCAGCAACTTAGCATGGGACCGTTCGATCTCAGATCCAAGGGCTGCCAGCAGCCCGTATCATGGTCGCGCCTACCACGACCGTCGCCTCGCTCCCGCAGTCGTGCCCTTGGAGATTTAACACGGTGCATTAGGCTATCTGATGTTGGCATGTCATACATAGTCATCACTTAGTCACTCATACTACAAGAAGGTTAGCTATAAGGTTGGCTATAAGAGTATTTTTTACTTCTCTCTATCTATTTCTTCGTAGTATTTATTGCATTTGCCAAGGAGTGACCTCTTCCAATGAAATGGTGCTTAGATGAGGTGCTAAGGGCATTAAATGGCTTAGCAATCAAGTCCCCAATGCATAGGTGCTTAGTGTTTGGTTGCTAAGTTTGCTTCATTTAATTAGCTATAGACTCAAAATTGTCTTTTCACCTAGGTACGCGCGCTTAGCACCGTTTCTTCCTTGGGTCACCAAACTAGTCTCTCTCTTCTTAATAAACTTGCCACATGAGACTTTATGCCTATGTGGCAGGCTTAGCACCTGTAGGAGCAAGTAAGTACAACAGTGGGCTATAAGCCCGCTTTACATGGCATTTTTGCATATGTGGAGGAAAGAGGCAAGGAAAAAGTGGAGGAGTGGGCTCTCATGCAAGAGCTAGCCTCTAAATGGTGGAGCATTGAGAGAGGCACCTATATGGAGGTGGTCAGGAATCAGGAGACTCACGTCGGTCGTAGCGCCGCAGTTAAAATGATAATGGCAAGTAAAATCACGGGCCCCACACATCCAAAGATAACTTCATTGTCAAATCACACAACCTTACGTTTGCAGCAGCCTACTCCCTCATCTTCTCGCGTCTCTGTCAAACCGACTAGGCGGAATTCCCCACCTACCGCGCGGGAAAAGCCCCGCCCTTGACTTTTAAATAGTACAATATACTAATTTTGTATCCATGGCTTGCGCCATGGAGCAAAGCCTCAAGAAAACGGCGGTACACATGTACAGAGTATACAACACGCCCGTCGCGTTCGCGTCGCACCCCAGATGGTCGGTCGGTCTGGCACGCCGCTCTCCGAATGGAACGCACATCATATTGCGTTTGCACACACATGTGGGACGGCAATTGAGAACCGACCATAGGCACACTCCCCGGCCCCGCAAGTCGGGTGAGTTAATAGAAGAGAGAGAAGAGCGATACTGCTACTAGAGAAGTGTTGTACATACGTTGGTGCCTGGACGATCCCTGCAAGACACGGAAGATCAGTTCGTCCATGCATGTGACAAGACTCTAGCAAACACGCCTGGATTGGCTATCGTCTACATATTGTGCAGGCTATGTTGTATAGGGTTGTAGTTCTGGTGAGAAATCTAAAAAAAGGTTTCTTGTCATCTCGCAAAATTAGGTGTCATGTGCTTCGGATCACTGCGATGGTTAAACAACAACAACTGAGTTCCTCCAAGGGGCTAGTCATTGGGGGCACATGCACAAAGACTACTCGGCTGCCATCTAGGTCAAGCCGGCAATGTTAATTAGGACATCTATCGGTGGACCCCTTTGCTACGAGTTTATCTTTAATTTGATCTTTGATCCTCGTCTAGTTTGTCTGTCGGGATTCATGCTGTCTCCTTTGGGCAGTGAGGTTATGATTTCTTCTCATGTGGCATTTTTTCATGTTATATGTTATAATCCGGTGCTTCAGATCAAAATGACGACAACTGCGCCTCCGGGGCACGTGCATGAAGACTTCTCGACAGTCATTGACGAGGTCAAGCCGGCTCCGGTAGACAAAAGAAAACTAGTACTCCACTATATAGGCAGGAGCCTCCGCGCTTGCTTGCTAGTGTTGCTCTCTTCACACTGTCTTGTCCTCTCCAAATCTAAACACGACAGCGGTGGCCACTCTCTCTCTGCTCACAGTTTGTCACAGATCCAGCCGGATCCTCTCCGCCGGGGAAGGTGAGAAGGTGCAACGTTCACGCGGTCGTCCTCGGCGACGACTCTTACCCACTGCTGGCGTGTCCCGATCAGCGTGCCTTGCCGTTCTCTCCCAAGCACCACTGGCTAGGGAGGGCCTTCGACCCCTTCTTCCTCGCTGCCGTAGTGTGGGAAGATCCGGCCTCCCGCCGCCCACCTAGCGACATCCCGGCGACCCTCAGGTATAACTTCCTTTGAAACCGGCCTTGCTCTACTTCTTAAGCTCCTGACGTCGCTGCATTTGTATCTTTTACTATTTCTCAGGCCCCCTCGTAGATAGGATCAATCGGCTGTTCGAAAACCACCTAAATTTTTACTATTAAGAGGTAAAACTAGTTGATGCACTTGAATCTAGTACTACTTGGTTCAATCAAGGAAGAAAGGGGGTGGGGGTGGGGGAAGATTTGTTACCTGAATCTAGGACTTGGTCGAAAGAGGAAATAATGGGGGCAAAAAGTAGCAGGGACTGGCTATCCAACTAGTCTCTATGTCTAATAGGGAAATAAAGGGAAACGCAGTACAAACTCAATATAAACCCAATCTATTGGTTGAAGAAGGAAAGAAAGTGGGGACTGGGGGACAAGTCAACAGAGTAAGTCTAGCACTAGATTTGCTAGCCTCACACAGTATAAGGTGGCTATACCGAACAAAAATGAGACGAACCCAGATATCATGTTCTGATGTTTGTTGCCCCGACCCACTCTTATGTAATTCCACTGGTAAAATGTAGCAGTCGCACTGGTAGAAGTAAGGACACATTAAACCAATGTTGTTTTCAATGTAATGCCTCCAGTAATATGAATCAATGGCACTTTTTTTCATGTCCTGCTAAATTTCCCATTAAGATAAGTTGCTTCTTTTTGTTAGAAATGCAACTGTCCTGGTCTGCCTACTCTCCCATGCCCAAATACCGACTCTGTAGCAGCTGTTAATGTAATGTTGCTGGTAAAATGAAGCAATGGCACCATTAAAGTAATGTCGTATTTAACGGTTGTCATTTGTAATAGCCGGGCTTATTAGGGATGATAGACTACTCAATCAATAAGGAATTCCTTCTTTTCCGGGAGCCCATTCGGAAAGAACTCCAAAGTTAAGCGTGCTCAGCTTGGAGTAGTTTCAGGATGGGTGACCGACCGAAGTTGCTCACAGGTGCGCACGAGTGAGGACAAAGTCATAAAAAAGACTAGTATTGATCTGTGGGGCCATCTAGATCCCGCCAGAGTGCGACCACCGGCGGGTGTGTTCGGGCGTTACAAGTTGGTATCGATCCGACCCTCGCGGTTACACGGATGGTTGCGGACAGGTCTTGTGGTCATGTTGTTCATGACGTTTGTGACCCGTCGTGGCACACGGCATGGCACATGTACGGACCGGATGCACGACGGTTGTGCCAAGAGGGAACGTTCTGTGGCCCGACGAGGGCGTCGGTTCCTCCGAGTGGGGGTGTATGTAATAGCACGGCTTATTAGGGATGATAGACTACTCATATCAATAAGGAATTCCTTCTTTTCCGGAGCCCATTCGTAAAGAACTCCAAAGTTAAGCGTGCTCAGCTTGGAGTAGTTTCAGGATGGGTGACCGACAGAAGTTGCTCCGGTGCGCACGAGTGAGGACAAAGTCTTGTGAAAAGACTAGTATTGATCTGTGGGGCCAGTCTAGATCCCGCCAGGAGTAACGACCACCGGCGGGTGTGTCCGGGGCGTTACATCATTGTTAATCCTAACGCCCACACTAATATCTAGCAATGCTGCTGCTTTAGAAATTTCTACTGTCCTTGTAGGATTGCCATTCAGATAAGGAACATGCTTCTTTTCATTTGATGCATGTTTCATCACTTGTTAGTCACCCTCCTTTCCACCTTTTTTGTGCAAACAGAGATATACATTTCACGCTTGATCTTAGTTGAACTGCACAAATGATATCCAAATTATAGTTGAACATTCCAGGAGCTTCACAACCAACCTTGATGTTGCTCAATTTTATTGAAACTAATGAAGAAGAAGCTCTATGGGTTACATTTTCTGATGGAAAAGGAACCGGGGCTGGAGCCCTTTTCTTAAAAAAAAAGAAGAAGCTGCTAGCTCATGGAACATTGCTTCATTTTAGGTGAACTACACCAAAAGGTCCCATGAATTGAATCATCCATGTTGGTGACTGGTGTCATCCCTTCTACGAGTGCGTTGACTGCAAATATGGTTCCCATCACGAGGTATGTTCCTTTTTGGTCTGATCGTTTGCCAAAGATCCTGGATGTTGAGCCTGCTCTTGTGCTACTGTTTTGGCACTGCCATGATAAAGCAGTAATGTTATTATTTTGCACCTTAATCTAGTGGCACCATTAATTTGAGGCAATGTTTTGGCACTGCTAGTTCCACTAATTTTTTATATATCGAAAGAGGGGTTTTCCTCTGATTTCATTAAAGAAATCCAACCATAGAGAACCATTATCCGACAACATCTTAGTGTAAACGGGCAGTTATGCAACTACTACTAGAACGGACTGAGTACTAGCAGGAGACAAGTTCGCCACATAAGCTAGGCAGGTAGGGGGACGCAGCACCAGCTCAACCAAGTTTGGATTACAACCCAAATGCAACCACAGAAACATCAGGGGGGAAGATAGGGACTAAAAGAGCCAGCTTCAGCATCCCAGTCTAAGCACCCCCGGCCTCCATCCTTGCGACGCACGGTACACCTCGTTTGCCACCTGCTCGACCCTAGTGTCACTGATAAAATGAAGTAACAATACAGTTAAAATAGAGCGAGTGTCCTCTCTATCATTTCATTCCAATGTAGATAAAGAAAGTGCTTCTCTTTGTTAGTGTATGTTCCATCAACTAGTACCATTGTTAATGTTTAAGCGTTTCTGCAAACTAGGGTGCTTAATTTTAGTTGATCTGCACAAAAATAGAGATTTGAATGTCTCAAGGCCCCTCCTTGTACTACCGATGTACACTGATGCTCATCACTGGCAGAAGGTGTATCGGGGAGACTTGGGTCGATTTCCAGTATGAGGTGTACCGTGTGTGGCGTCGCAGGGCCCATCTCACTCTCGTAGCATGGAATACTATGATACTATCGCAATATTTTCTTCTATTTATTAGTGTATGTTTCATCAACTAGTGCAACTATAATGTAATCACGCTTTTTCATTGTCTATGCAAACATGGTTATTCAACAGCATTTTGGTGGAACTGCACAAATGTACGGATGGAACCGGCATATATGCAGAGTGCGAGGTGTGCCAAGTAAAAATTACCGACACCAACCATGCTCCATGCACGCATTGGAATCCACCACCACCAGTGGGATGTGTGGCGCTCTCTGTGGACGAATCTTTCTTGGCAGCAAATCCTCTAACCAAATACTAGTAGCTTATATTGGCAGTTTTCTAGGGAGTACTCTTTTATGAAAGAAGCACCAATCTATTTTTCTTTATTTGTACACAGTGTCACAACTTTGACCCAAAGGTCCAGAGCTATTTTAGGGTGATTGGTGTAGTACTCGGAGACTGACTGTAAGCATGATTTTCATTAGCTATCACACTGATTGTAAGCATGAGCAGATGGAAGATTAGGTTAGTGTGAAGCTTAACTTAAACCCCACTGCCGCCATTGAAATGAGGCAAGCATCGAGGGAACCTGGAGAACGGCGGGGAAGCGACGTCACGCCATCCGGCCTCCTCTTGCGGTGGGAGAACGAATACTCATGTGGATCCGGCTGCCTCTGCACCCTCACGAACGACACACCATACTCGATCAATTCGTTATCCTCTGGGTGCTCGACCTTTGACCTGTACGCCCTCCACCTCCGCCTGACTTTCGCCTCGGGCGAATCTGTCTGCTCCATCGCCCAGAGGAGATACTCGATGAACTTGAAGGACTGCGGCATGACTGCCGCCGAGGAGTACATCGCCGCCCTCATTGCCGCCGTCTTGCTCTTTTGCATACATTTCCACATGGCCCTCACCATCCTTGAAATCTCCCACTCATTGTCAAACCAAGTAAGCATTTCCATCAACCTGTCTAACTTTGCCTGGTCGCCTCCGGCGATCTGCCTGATTCGCTACCGCATCCTCTCCATAGATGTCCTTTTGAGTCGTCCGGTGCTAGCTTTGTAAGATGGGAGGAGAAGCGGTAGTCTTGCAATAGAGAAGAGGGAGAGGCGAGATGGTGGTTTTGGAATGGAGATGATGGAGAGGAGAGGAGGTGGTTTTGCAATGGAGAAGAGGGAGAGGCGAGACGGTGGTTTTGGAATGGAGATGATGGAGAGGAGAGGAGGTGGTTTTGCAATGACGAAGAGGGAGAGGAGCGTGCGACAGTGATTTAGGATTGGATGAGAGGGCCGGCGCGCTGTGACTGGATCAAAATCAAAATCAATTTACCCTTCAATTGAGAAAGCAACCTCACATTAACTAGTCTTCCTTTTATTCTGGGTCATAATTGACCATGCTTTTCACAAATAAAATATATGTTATACGTTGCAAAAATAATATAATTTGAAAGTACATTCAGATACGAACCAAACGATACAATTTTTGGTGACATGCATTCACATTTTGCTTGTCAAATAAAGTACATGGTCAAACTTTAACCCAAAATACGCAAAACAAAAAAATACTTCCAAGACCAGCGCCGCTCTTCCGCTCTTCTCCTCTTAAACCACCGCCGCTCCTCTCTTGTTCCAATCTAAATCCAGCGCCGCTCCTCTCCTCTTCCATTTCAAAACCACCGCCCCTCCTCTCCTGTTCCAATCCAAAACCAGTGTCACTCCTCTCCCGTTCTAATCCAAAACCAGCACTGCTCCTCTCCTCTTCCATTCAAAAAACACCGCCGGCAAGTGAAGGTGCTGTGGAGGAGAAGATCGATGGAGGAGTACAACCGATACATGAGGATCGCAGACGGCGACCCTGGGAAGCTAGCTAGGATGTTGGAGATACAGTCTTGGTTTGACAACAAGGAACAACTAGCGGCGACGGTGACATCCATGGCCAAATATCTGCAACAGAGCGTAAAGGCAGAGATACTCCCGGAGGGAGTCGCAAAGGAGTACATAGAGCTGGTCCTCTGGGCCATGGAGCAAATAGATTCACCGAATCCGATCGTGAGGGAGCGGTGGTGGGAGTATCGATCCCAGATGGAGCATCCACCAGAGATTGAAGGATCGAACATCTACAGGGTGCCGTTTGTGAGGGTGTCGTGCCAGAGCGAGCTGGTGGAGTCTTCGTCGACCAAACCCAACTGCAAGAGGAGATAAGCAGTTGGCCCGACGAAGCTTCCCCGCCATCCTCTCCCTCGTCGTTCACATCGTCTCACGGGGCGGCTGTCTGTCGCCGAGGAATAGGAGGGGACTGCCCCCCCCCCCTAGCCCAATAGTTGGGCAGGTTGTGAATTGTCAGGAGGAGCTTAGGGTTGTCAGTATTTGCAGGTTGTGAATTGTGTTTTATGATGTGTATTTTGAGAGTACTTTCATATATGAATGTCTTTTGAATTTTAGATTTGCAGTATTGAGCATATGAAGTATTTTATGAATTCTACAGATCTATTTTTAGCACTTAAAAAATGTAGTTTCATAGGAGTATAAAAGTGCAGACAATGTGATTCTCAGAAAAGAAACTGCAAGTTTCAGTTTCAGATAAGAAACTGTAAGTACAGTTTCAGATAAGAAACCTCAAGTTCAGTTTCAGATAAGAAACTGCAACTTTCACAGGCAGAGCATTTATGTTAACACGGCCTTTTCAAACAGGGTTAACATCATGTTGGAAGTTTTATTCAAGGTCAAAAATGGAACTACCAGCCAGTTAACATCATGCTGATCAACATTCATGCATAGCACATCTTCATATGATGCACAGTCAAAAAGATATGCTATTTTCAAAATGCCCACACAATGTCGAGTGTGCAAAAAACAGAGAAAACGAGGGACAAAGTTTTGGCAAGTGTTGGACGTGGTGTGTGTAGATGACAATGGGGACCCACATGTCAATAATGGCAGAGGCAAAAAAGTTGGAGATATTTTCCCTGGATCAGGTGGAATCGAACCTGGGCGGAACAACTGTCGGGTAGTGTCAATTGACCACTGGACTAGTTCAGTACTTTCGTTACAAATAAGGCACTTCCTCAGGTGGTTGGATCTCCTCCTGCGCCTTTGTGCGCTTGCCACGGCGCCGCTGTCTGCCGTTGTGAACAAGCTGAACAAACGAGAGGAATCTGGAGAGGACTGTACGTGGAGAGGCGAATAGTTGGGACCCACCAGGTCTATGGCCGTACGCAAGTAAGTGCCTCATTGAAAAAATACTTCCTCCTAATGCTATACTGACGTTGGGGCCCACGGGTTTGTCAACATAGTTACATTTTTTAGGTGCTTGAACGTAGTTATTATAGGAGATAAATTCACAACGATGTAGGGGAGCTGGCAGGTATCATTTATTATCACTGGGGCATCAAGTATCAGCTGGGTTTTGGGTTGCCCCGTCTAGGCTTTCTTTTTTAACATGCGCACCCCACGACATGCTGGTTTGTATTTTCTTAAGAGTTGTCATGTATCAACCGGCCTATGGACCTCCCATCCGAGGTTTTATTTTTCCTGAAACATCGGCAACCCAATTTATGTATTTTTTTGAAGAAAACACAGAGGTCTGTTCTATTTTTCTATATAAGAATAGGAACGCCTGGTCCAACTTATGTTTCCCTTCTAACTATATTATATATATTTAAATTATTTTATATGTTCTTATATATTATTGTTATTGTCATCATATATTTAACAAACACTTACATATGTAAGAAAACAATATCCCACATATTATTAACTTATAAAAATAATTTCTTAAAAAATCCTGGACTTTTTTGGCAACGAAAATCCTGGTGATCGTGTACAAAAGCTTGGTAAGATTTAAGGACCAATGTAGTAATAAATCACTTATTATTTAAATATATTTATAACAAAATGCTCAGCCCCTGTTTATTTTTGATAACATTGTTGCGCCCAAGCTAACATTATAATTAGAATCAGCCTAGCAAAATCGTGTATTTCGAGAAAGTACAAATGGCCTGTAATGTTTTAGGGAAAAAAATAAATGGGCCACATGGACGCTACATTATTTGTTCACCCGGCCCAGCTAATGGACTGTAATTTTCTTTAAAAAGAGATCAAATTGATTGTAAATTCTACCCCACAAAAAAGACTGTAAATTCTGAAAAATGGGTTGAATACCATGCCACATTTTTGGAGGCTGAAAATGTGGGCCAATAGGTCAAAGCCAACACAAGTCGTTGTCAACTTAGTCAACAAATGATTCTGACATCGTTAGCCATTAGATTTACATCCAACAACCGGCATCCATCTTCAATCTCTCGTCTTCTTCCTCAAGCACCGCCGGGACCACCTTCTCCCGCCTCCTGCTGCTAGCATCTCTGCTTAGCACGCTTCGCTATGAAGCGCTACTCCACCGTTGGCCAGGCCATCCCTTCACCCCTCCATACCTCATGTTCTTCTCCACCGACTGCCGAACCACACCGCACCAGAACCAGTTAACCCTCGTACACTTCTCCGTCTGCGACTCTACTCTCGCGTCTTCCCATCTCCGGCTCGTTGTTGTCCGGGGCCTCGCCGTCATCCACCACCTTGGATGCACTTGGCGCGGAGTGGTCAACATGGTCAACGAACGACACCATCGGAAGTAGACTGTGTGCGGAGAGGCTGACAGTTGGGTCCATGACCGCACGCAAGGAAATGCCTCCTTATTACGCGCAAAATAATGATTCCTCCACCTGACAGCTGGGACCCACCGGAAGGGCCTCTGTATTTCACGAAAAAAAATGTTCCTCCCGCTGACAGGTCGGACCCACCAGCTATATCTTTGCACGCAAGGAAATGCCTCCTTATTATGCATAAAAAAATGAATACCCTAGCTAGCTGGGACCCACCATAGTGGGAGACTGATTTATGGGCCTACTAAGTTGACGGGGGTGGAGGGCTTTGTCAACTTAGTCAATATGAATGATTCTAGCTCTAGTGATCGTACGATGTCCATCCAACGGCCGTAGTGCTTCTTCAACCTCTGGTCTTCTTGCTCCAGCCGCCCAAACCAGCGTCGGTCGTGTCGCGTGCTCCTGCCTTCCGTGGCCGGCTGTGATGTCACGGAGGCCTCACCGCCCCCTACTACTCCCACCGCTGGCCAGGCCATCCCTCTAGTCACCAACACCCCCTGTTATTCTCCGGCGACGGCAGCCTCACACAGCAGCCGAACCAGTGAACCCTCGTACTCCTCTCCGCGTGCGCATCCACTGCCGCGTCTTCCCCGGCTCCGTGTCGTCCCCTTCCTAGGCCTCGCCGTCGTCCACCGCCCTGGTGCTCTCGGCACGGCGTGGTCAACGTGGTCAAGGGACGACTTCCATCGGAAGAGTACTGTACGTGGAGAGGCTGACAGGTGGGTCCACGGCAGCCGCAAGGAAGTGCCTCCTTATTACGCAAAATAATTATTCCTCCACCTGACAGCAGGGACCCACCGGACTGGCCATCGTATTTCGTGAAAAAACGTTTCCCTCCTGGCTGTTGGGACCTACCAGTTACATTTCGCACGCAAGAAAGTGCGCCCATATTACGGGCAAAAAAAAAGATTCGCCCCCCTGACTGCTGGGACCCACCAGCTACATCTTCGCACGCAAGGAAGTGCCTGACAGTCGGGACCCACCTGGTCGAAGCATATGTAGCGTTGTCATTCTGGTCGCGAACATGTACGTACACACTGGTTGATGTAGAGGCGCGCACGTGTCGTAGTAGAGGCGTGCACGTGTCATAGTAGAGGCCCGCACGTAGCATGTACATGTATGAACAGCGGCCAGGGTGCAAGAAAGTAAATACGGCCACATACGTACATACGGGCAGGGTCTCGAACGCATACTCACGCATACATACGGCCAGGGATCGTGTACACGGCTAGGTCGGAACGGAGAAAATACGTCATCGTCCGACGCAAAAAAAACTGCGTCATCGTCGTGTTCATGTGGAGGCAACGGAATGCATCGTGTTCATCGGCAGGCAACGGAACGCGTGGGAGCCAACCGGCTTGGACGGAATAGCCGATGGAAACGAGGCCTAGCGTACCGCAGAACGGAGGAAACAGCCTTGTGTTTGACCGGCCACGGTCGAAATGGGATCCTGTTCATTGGGAGGGGTCTAGCGTACCGCAAAACGGAGGAAACGAACTTCTGTTGGACCTCCTATGGTCGAAACCGGGTCCTGTTGATCGGGAGGGGTGTGGCGTACCGTAAAACGGAGGAAACGGACTTGTGTTGGAACGCTACGATCGAAACGGGTGTCCTGTTCATCGGGAAGGGTGTGGCGTACCGCAAAACGGGACTCCACGGGATACTGTTCATCTCCACCGTCGACCTCCTCCAACCTCCATGGGCTACTGTTCATCCCATCGACCTCCTCCAGCCTCCACCTACGACTGTTCATCCACGGGCTTTTGTTCATCCAGCCTTCACCGTGTTGGGGAATGTAGTAATTTCAAAAAAATTCCTACGCACACGCAAGATCATGGTGATGTATAGCAAGGAGAGGGGAGAGTGTTGTCTACGTACCCTCGTAGACCGAAGCGGAAGTGTTGACGCAACGTAGAGGAAGTAGTCGTACGTCCTCCCGGTCCAACCGATCCAAGCGCCAAGCACTCGACACCTCCGAGTTCTTGACATGCGTACAGCTCGATGGCGCACCCTCGATCTCCAATCCAAGAGAGGCTCGAGGGGAGTTCCGTCGACGACGGAGTGGTGACGATCTTGATGTTCTCTGTCATAGGGCTTCGCCTAAGCACCGCCTCGTGACCAAGTGGAAGCGTTGGCGCAACATAGAGGAAGTAGTCGTCGTCCTCCCGGTCCAACCGATCCAAGCACCGTTACTCGGCACCTCCGAGTTCTTGACACGCGCACAGCTCGATGGCGCACCTCGATCTCCAATCCAAAGAGGCTCCGAGGGGAGTTCCGTCAAGACGACGGCGTGGTGGCGATCTTGATGTTCTCTGTCGCGAGGCTTCGCCTAAGCACCGCTACAATATGATCGAGGTGTAATATCGTGGAGGGGCACCACACACGGCTAAGGAACGATCAATGATCAACTTGTGTGTCATAGGGTGCCCCCCTACCCCCGTATATAAAGGAGGGAGGGAGGAGGTGGCCGGCCTCAAGGGGGGCGCGCCATAGGGAGGGGAAACCTACTCCAAGTAGGTTTCCCTCTCTTTTCCTTATCTTATTTGGAGGGGGAAGGAAGGAGTACTAGTATTAGGAAGTAGTACTAGTAGTAGGAAGGAAGAGAGGGGAAGGAGAAAGGAAAGGGGGGGCCGGCCCCCCTCCCCAATTCGGATTGGGCTTGGGGCGCGCCCCTCCCTTGCTCCTTCTCTCTTCCTCCTACATGGGCCCAATAAGGCCCATATACCTCCCGGGGGGTTCCGGTAACCTCCCGGAGCTCCAAACTTCTCCGGAACCTTTCCGGTGTCCAAATATATCCGTCCAATATATCAATCTTTATGTCTCGACCATTTTGAGACTCCTCGTCATGTCCGTGATCATATCCGGGACTCCGAACAACCTTCGGTACATCAAAATACATAAACTCATAATATAAGCATCATCAAACCTTAAGCGTGCGGACCCTACGGTTCGAGAATAATGTAGACATGACCGAGACATGTCTCCGGTCAATAACCAATAGCGGGACCTGGATGCCCATATTGGTTCCTACATATTCTCGAAGATCTTTATCGGTCAAACCGCACAACAACATACGTTGTTCCTTTGTCATCGGTATGTTACTTGCCCGAGATTCGATCGTCGGTATCCAATACCTAGTTCAATCTCGTTACCGGCACGTCTCTTTACTCGTTCCATAATACATCATCTCACAACTAACTCATTAGTTGAAATGCTTGCAAGGCTTAAGTGATGTGTATCACCGAGAGGGCCCAAAGATACCTCTCCGACATTCGGAGTGACAAATCCTAATCTCGAAATCGCCAACTCAACAAGTACCTTCGGAGACACCAGAGCACCTTTATAATCACCCGATTCGTTGTGACGTTTGGTAGCACACAAATTGTTCCTCCGTAAACGGAGTTGCATAATCTCATAGTCATAGGAACATGTATAAGTCATGAAGGAAGCAATAGCAACATACTAAGCGATCGTGTGCTAAGCTAACGGAATGGGTCATGTCAATCAGATCATTCAACTAATGATGTGACCTTGTTAATCAAATAACAACTCTTTGTCCATGGTTAGGAAACATAACCATCTTTGATTAACAAGCTAGTCAAGTAGAGGCATACTAGTGACACTCTGTTTGTCTATATATTCACACATGTATTATGTTTCCTGTTAATACAATTCTAGCATGAATAATAAACATTTATCATGATATAAGGAAATAAATAATAACTTTATTATTGCCTCTAGGGCATATTTCCTTCAGTCTCCCACTTGCACTAGAGTCAATAATCTAGATCACATCACCATGTGATTAACATCGATAGTTCACATCATCATGTGATTAACACCCATAGTTCACATCGCCATGTGATCAACACCCAAAGGGTTTACTAGATTCAGTAATCTAGTTCACATCGCTATGTGATTAACACCCAAAGAGTACTAAGGTGTGATCATGTTTTGCTTGTGAGAGAATCTTAGTCAACGGGTCTTTCACATTCAGATCCGTTATGTATTTTGCAATTTTTATGTCTACAATGCTCTGCACGGAGCTACTCTAGCTAATTGCTCCCACTTTCAATATGTATCTAGATCGAGACTTAGAGTCATCCGATCGGTGTCAAAACTTGCATCGGCGTAACCCTTTACTGACGAACCTTTTGTCACTTCCATAATCGAGAAACTTATCCTTATTCCACTAAGGATAATTTTTGACCGCTGTCGATGATCTACTCCTAGATCACTATTGTACTCCTTGCCAAACTCGATGTAGGGTATACAATAGATCTGGTACACAGCATGGCATACTTTATAGAACCTATGGCCAAGGCATAGGGAATGACTTTCATTCTCTTTCTATCTTCTGCCGTGGTCGGGTTTTGAGTCTTACTCAATTTCACACCTTGTAACATAGGCAAGAACTCTTTATTTGACTGTTCCATTTTGAACTACTTCAAAATCTTGTCAAGGTATGTACTCATTGAAAAAACTTATCAAGCTTTTTGATCTATCTCTATAGATCTTGATGCTCAATATGTAAGTAGCTTCACCGAGGTCTTTCTTTGAAAAACTCCTTTCAAACACTCCTTTATGCTTTGCAGAATAATTCTACATTATTTCCGATCTACAATATGTCATTCACATATACTTATCAGAAATGCTGTAGTGCTCCCACTCACTTTCTAGTAAATGCAGGCTTCACCGCAAGTCTGTATAAAACTATATGCTTTGATCAACTTATCAAAGCGTATATTCCAACTCCGAGATGCTTGCACCAGTCCATAGATGGATCGCTGGAGCTTGCGTATTTTGTCAGCACCTTTAGGATTGACAAAATCTTCTGGTTGCATCATATACAACTCTTCTTTAAATCCATTAAGGAATGTAGTTTTGTTTATCCATTTGCCGATTTCATAAAATGCGGCAATTGCTAACATGATTTGGACAGACTTAAGCATCGCTACTGGTGAAAAACTTCATCGTAGTCAACACCTTGAACTTTGTCAAAACCTTTTTCGACAAGTCTAGCTTTCTAGATAGTAACACTACTATCAGCGTCCGTCTTCCTCTTGAAGATCCATTTATTTTATATGGTTTGCCGATCATCGGGCAAATCCATCAAAGTCCATACTTTGTTCTCATACATGGATCATATCTCGATTTCATGGCCTCAAACCATTTTGCGGAATCTGGGCTCATCATCGCTTCCTCATAGTTTGTAGGTTCGCTATGGTCAAGTAACATGACCTCCGTAATGGGATTACCGTACCACTCAGTGCGGATCTCGATCGATTGACCTACGAGGTTCGGTAGTAACTTGATCTGAAGTTACATGATCATCATCATTAGCTTCCTCACTAATTGGTGTAGTAGTCACAAGAACAGATTTCTGTGATGAACTACTTTCCAATAAGGGAGAAGGTACAATTACCTTATCAAGTTCTACTTCCTCCCACTCACTTCTTTCGAGAGAAACTCCTTCTCTAGAAAGGATCCATTCTTAGCAACGAAAGTCTTGCCTTCGGATCTGTGATAGAAGGTGTACCCAACTGTCTCCTTTGGGTATCCTATGAAGACACATTTCTCCGATTTGGGTTCGAGCTTATCAGGATGAAACTTTTTCACATAAGCATCGCAGCCCCAAACTTTAAGAAACGACAACTTGGGTTTCTTGCTAAACCACAGTACATATGGTGTCGTCTCAATGGATTTAGATGGTGCCCTTTTAACGTGAATGCAGTTGTCTCTAATGCATAACCCAAAAAACAATAGTGGTAAATCAGTAAGAGACATCATAGATCGCACTATATCCAATAAAGTGTGGTTACGATGTTTGCACACACCATAACATTGTGGTGTTCCAGGTGGCGTGAGTTGTGAAACTATTCCACATTGTTTTAATTGAAGACCAAACTCGTAACTCAAATATTCGTCTCCTCGATCAGATCGCAGAAACTTTATTTTCTTGTTACGATAATTTTTCCACTTCACTCTGAAATTCTTTGAACCTTTCAACTGTTTCAGACTTATGTTTCATCAAGTAGATATACCCATATCTGCTCAAATCATCTTGTGAAGGTCAGAAAATAACGATACTTGCCACGAGCATCAACACTCATTGGATCGCATACATCGGTATGTATTATTTCCAATAAGTCAGTAGCTTGTTCCATTGTTCCGGAGAATGGAGTTTTAGCATCATACACAAAAGGCACGGTTACATAAGCATCAAATGATTCATAACCAAGTGATTCCGAAAATCCATCTTTATGGAGTTTCTTCATCGCTTTTTACATCGATATGACCCAAGCGGCGATTACCACAAATAAGTTGCACTATCATTATTAACTTTGCATCTTTTGGCATCAATATTATGAATATGTGTATCACTACGATCGAGATCCAACAAACTATTTTCATTGGGTGTATGACCATTGAAGGTTTTATTCATGTAAATGAACAACAATTATTCTCTGATTTTAAATGAATAACCGTATTGCAATAAACATGATCAAATCATATTCATGCTCAACGCAAACACCAAATAACATTTATTTAGGTTTAACACTAATCCCGAAAGTATAGGGAGTGTGCGATGATGATCATATCAATCTTGGAACTACTTCCAACACTCATCATCACTTCCCCTTCAACTAGTCTCTGTTTATTCTGTAACTCCTGTTTCGAGTTACTAATCTTAGCAAACGAACAAGTATCAAATACTCAGGGGCTACTATAAACACTAGTAAGGCACACATCAATAATCTATATATCAAATATACCCTTGTTCACTTTGCCATCCTTCTTATCCACCAAATATTCAGGGCATTTCCGCTTCGGGACCATTCCTTTGCGATTATAAGCACTCGGTTTAGGGCTTTGGTCCAGCTTTGGTCTTCTTCACGGGAGTGACAACTTGCTTGTCTTTCCACTTGAAGTTCCCTTTCTTTCCTTTGCCCTTTTCTTGAAACTAGTGATCTTGTCAACCATCAACACTTGATGCTCTTTCTTGATTTCTACCTTCGTCGATTTCAACATCACGAAGAGCTCGGGAATCGTTTTCGTCATCCCTTGCATACTATAGTTCATCACAAAGTTCTACTAACTTGGTGATGGTGACTAGAGAACTCTGTCAATCACTATCTTATCTGGAAGATTAACTTCCACTAGATTCAAGCGATTGAAGTATCCAGACAATCTGAGCATGTGCTCACTAGTTGAGCGATTCTCCTCCATCATTTAGCTATAGAATTTGTTGGAGACTCATATCTCTCAACTCGGGTATTTGCTTGAAATATTAACTTCAATTCCTGGAACATCTCATATGGTCCATGATGTTCAAAACATCTTTGAAGTCCCGATTCTAAGCCATAAAGCATGGTACACAAAACTATCAAGTAGTCATCATATTGAGCTAGCCAAACGTTCATAACGTCTGCATCTGCTCCTGCAATAGGTCTGTCACCTAGCGGTGCATTAAGGACATAATTCTTACGTGCGAAGAATGAGGATAAACCTCAGATCGTGGATCCAATCCGCATCATTGCTACTAACATTTTTCAACACAATTTTCTCTAGGAACATATCAAAATCAACATATGAAAGCAACAACACAAGCTATTGATCTTACAACATAATTTGCAAAATACTACCAGGACTAAGTTCATGATAAATTTAAGTTCAATTAATCATATTACTTAAGAACTCCCACTTAGACAGACATCTCTCTAGTCATCTAAGTGATCACGTGATCCAAATCAACTAAACCATAACCGATCATCACGTGAGATGGAGTAGTTTTCAATGGTGAACATCTCATGTTGATCATATCTACTATATGATTCACGCTCGACCTTTCGGTCTCCGTGTTCCGAGGCCATATCTGCATATGCTAGGCTCGTCAAGTTTAACTTTGAGTATTCGCGTGTGCAAAACTGGCTTGCACCCGTTGTAGATAGACATAGAGCTTATCACACCGATCATCACGTGGTGTGCAGGCACGACGAACTTTGGCAACGGTGCATACTCAGGGAGAACACTTCTTGATAATTAGTGAGAGATCATCTTAAAATGCTACCGTCAATCAAAGCAAGAATAAGATGTATAATAGATAAACACCACATGCAATCAAAATATGTGACATGATATGGCCATCATCATCTTGTGCCTTTGATCTCCATCTCCAAAGCATCGTCATGATTTCCATCCTCACCGGCATGACACCATGATCTCCATCATCTTGATCTATATCAATGTGTCATCACATGGTCGTCTCGCCAACAATTGCTCTTGCAACTATTGCTATCGCATAGCGATAAAGTAAAGCAATTATTTGGCACTTGCATCTTATGCAACAAAGAGACATCCATAGGGCTTTTGCCAGTTGCCGATAACTTCAACAAAGCATGATCATCTCATACAACAACTTATATCTTATCACGTCTTGACCATATCACATCACAACATGCCCTGCAAAAACAAGTTAGACGTCCTCTACTTTGTTGTTGCAAGTTTTACGTGGCTGCTACGGGCTTAAGCAAGAACCAATCTCACCTACGCATCAAAACCACAACGATAGTTTGTCAAGTTGGTGCTGTTTTAACCTTCGCAAGGACCGGGCGTAGCCATACTCGGTTCAACTAAAGTTGGAGAAACCGACACCGGCTAGTCACCGTGTGCAAAGCACGGCGGTAAAACCAGTCTCGTGTAAGCGTCGTGTAATGTCGGTCCGGCCGCTTCATCCAACAATAGCGCCGAACCAAAGTATGACATCTTTGGTAAGCGGTATGACTTATATCGCCCACAACTCACTTGTGTTCTACTCGTGCATATAACATCAAACCATAAAAACCTGGCTCGGATGCCATTTGTTGGGGAACGTAGTAATTTCAAAAATTTCCTACGCACACGCAAGATCATGGTGATGTATAGCAACGAGAGGGGAGAGTTGTCTCACGTACCCTCGTGAGACCAAGCGGAAGCGTTGACGCAGCGTAGAGGAAGTAGTCGTCGTCCTCCCGGTCCAACGATCCAAGCGCCGTTACTCGGCACCTCCGAGTTCTTGACACGCGTACAGCTCGATGGCGCACCTCGATCTCCAATCTAG